>CM055127.1:24289500-24869962 GCA_029206835.1 Rana muscosa | reverse complement strand
GAATTTTTCTGAAAAAAAGTGGGCAAATTTTTTAAAGCATGTCATGGGTCATTTTGGGCAGGACTCTGGGTATTGCAGTTTATAGTATAGGAACCTCATTATCAAATATATTTATAGTATAGTCCCAACTTGCATGTGAGGCCCAAAAAAATAATCTTGAACGCCTCCACTGTTGGGTCTCTCCATTCATAGGGACCGTAATAATGGAAAGTTGGTTTACTTGATATGTGCATACAAGTTGCACTGGGCCACAATTGATGATAATGGGTCCTTAGTAATAATTTAAATATCTTTTTGGGGCAAATTTTCTCCCTGGACTAATGGTTAGCTGCTCCTGAGTTAGGAGAAAGCCAAAGGGGGGGGGGGGGGGGGGGTCTGAAGGGCATAGGGAAGGCTGGCATGGGTCCTAACCCTTTGAGGCTGAGTTGACAGTGACACCCCACTAGTACTTGGCTTTTCTTGCTAAGATGTACTGCGCTACTAGTGGATGCCACTGCCTCCTCAACCAGAACGCCTGCGTTTTGGCAATCGTGTGTGTGTGTGTTCTCACATAAGTACACCCCTCAAATTTTTGTAAATATTTTATTTTTTCATGTGACAACACTGATAAAATGACACTTTACTCTTTTGTTCATAGACGGACACAGCTTCCTCTTGACAAGTGGGTATTATCCTTCATTTAGGAGTGACTAGGCAGAAAACTTGTAGAAAGTGTTAACACATCACACCTTATAGAGTACTGACCAGGGGGCGGACCCTCTGGGTATAATCCCTCTCTGCACCTTGCAGATCATTTTTCTCTTGCGTTCACTGACTGACATAGCTCCTTTACTTTAGACCATCGGGTTGTTACGCCACCTTCAGGAGAGGACTAGGCAGAACATGTTAACATGTACAAAAAACGGAACTTTCTAATTCTCTTCAGTAACAACCCCCCCCCCCCCCCCCCCCCCCCAGCCTGCACCTTGCAGCCTCAGTTTTTTTCTGCCTAGTGAAGAAGGAACCCTGCGGGCCCATCGGTCCGTGGATTTTTTTTTTCTGCAGAAATTTTGCCTTTTGGGCAAGATTAGGATCCTGGGATCTGCTATCAACAGCCAGCTGGGTGACAGGCTGGATAACCTTATCCTTGTAGTTTCCCCAGCCTGGCCAGCGAGCGTGTGCGCCTCCCTCCCCCCCCCCCCCCCCCCCCCCCCGTGGGGTATGCTGAATGGGCTGCTGAGCGGTGTGTGCCCCACATGGACAGGGGCCCCCCGGGGGGGCTCTCACCTTGGGTGGGGGGGCTGCTCTGGGTGTCGTCTCTTCCTTGGGTGTCTGGAGGTCTATGCTGATCGCTGTAGCGCGGTCTGCCGCCATTTTCTCTGCCTGTTTTCACTGTTTCTTTGCGTACAGTTGTTTGGCGGCCATCTTTGGTGTGCCCAGGGAGAAGCATGGTCAGGCACCATTTTCTTGTAGTTCAGCGGCCATTTTCCCTGTGATTATGTCCTTTTATACTGGACGCTTGGTGGCCATTTTGTTGTAGCCTAGCACATTTTTTAGGCTCAGCGCTGATCCATGAGGCTCAGAACGGCGCGGTTTCCTCTGACACCTGGGAGCTGACACAGGCACACCTAGGTGGACGGCGCAGAGCTCTGTCAGGGTGGGGAGTCCTGCGGTTGGGGCCCCTCAGCCTGCACAGCAGTTAGGAGGGTGGGACCATTCACTGTCCTAAGTCCCCAACAGGCGGCAGACAGGGTGGGTCAGCATGGCTTCAGAAAACTGGTTTCTTCCCCCGAAGTCCAGGCAATTGCAAACGGTTTGCCTGCAGTCAGTGCAGTGCCTCTGGACGCTTTGTCGGCAGTCCTTAACACGTTCGTTGCCGAGATGGAGGCGGTGTGTGGGCGCAAAGGTGGTAATCCAGGGCTTTTGTGTCAGCAGTGCTGCTGAGGCGCCTGATTTGGCTAAAATGCTGGTCTGCGGACCAGGCATCTAAAAAAGCCTTGACGGATCTACCCTTCCTTGGCGAACGGCTCTTTGGAGCCTCGTTAGATGACATCATTAAGGATGCCACCAGTGGGAACAGTACCTTACTCCTGCAGACCAGGAAGGCTAAGGAGCCACGCCGTAGGCAAGGGCCCTCTTTTTCCACTCACAAACGACTTTTCTCTTATCGTCCATGGACTGACACAGCTCTAATACTGAAACACGTGGGTATATGTTCCTGCTCGCTGGAGAAGATCTAGGCAGAATGTTAGATGTTAGAAACATACATTCTAGAACAAACCAGAGCTGAACAGCCCCGCCCGGGGGGGCGGTCCCTGCAGACATAAACCTCCTACCTGCAGCTAGCAGCCTCAGTTTTTTTCTGCCTAGCAGAAGAAGACGCGGCTCTTTCAGGAGCCAGTCTCCTGAAAGATTTTATTTTTGAGACCTTCAGTCAACTGTCGTCTGGGCAACAGGTTGGGTACACTGGTATCCTCGTCTTCCCTGTCCGACCATCGAGCGTGCTGATCCTCGCCTTATGTGCATGAGACTCGGTTCATGACATGCCCCATGACACCAGGGGTGGCTGGGTGGCTTTTATGCTCCCGCGGTCCTCACAAGATTGCACAGTACCTGCTGTATCTTTTGCGGTGGACCAGGCTGACGGCTACTCAGTACTACTGTGATAGGTCTGTCTGAAACAAGCCAGTGGGTCCCTATGGGACAGGTAAGTAGTCTCTCCTGCTTCAGGTGAGTACATGCTGGCTGTGTTTCTCTGTCTGGGGGGTTTCTCCCTGTCTCCCCCTTTGTTATGCTACTCTCTGCACCCTGTACTGGCGCTGTGCTGTGTGGGGGTAATTGGGGGTCACTCTGGCCTGGCGGGGGGCGCTCATGTCTGTGCTGGGGCTGTGAGGTGTGAGTGTTTGGAGAAGCCACTAGCTGGCATGGCTTTTACTGTTTAAGCTGCGCTCGGCTGCCATCTTGCCGCGGATCAATAGCGCTGCTTACACGCGGCTGGCGGCCATTTTCTTGAAGCCGCGGCACTTTCGGTTTTGGCCTCTATCGCCGCTGCTGCGCGAATCTCCTCACACTTCACTCGCGCTGGCAGCGCGGTGACATACAGCAGAGCTGAGCGGTCCTTACAAGGGTTCGTGAGTCCTCTGGGTATCCCCTCCTCAGCCTCAGCGCAGCCAGTGGGTGGACTGTATTATTCACTTTATAGTGTATAAGGTCTCAGAGGGTGGCAAATATGGAGTCTGGCTCACCTGCTTCCCCACTCTTGTCAGAGGCAACTGGCAGTGCTCCAGCACCTGCGGTCACTATGGACCAGTTGTGGGCAGTCCTGGGATTTTTTTTTTCAGGATGGAAGCGGTGTGCGAGCAAGGGAGCTATAAAACACCCTCTCCCCACATGGGGAGTGCTTTGATTCAGATATGGGCCTAGCTGCTGCTGCTCAGGACCCTAGCTCTGAATATTTAAATGTTTTTGAACAGGACATTTCTTGTGAGGAAGACAAAAGTTCTGAGTCAGTAAATGACAGGGCGCTTGTAAGTGAACTCATTGATGCTGTGAGGGACACTCTCAAGCTGGATGCTGTGGCTGTTATACCTCACAAGCTTTTCTATTACACAGCTTCCTCACTGTTTGTTTTCCTCACACGCTGCGTCGAGAGCAGCATGGATGATGGTGGTACACAGTGCCTCCCACCCCTGGTCGGTGCAGCATATGGGGGCGGGGGCACTTTATTCATTTATTTCTATAGTCCCTGTGAGCCTTGTGTGATAACTCTGAGGCAACAACAGGGTCTCTGCACCTGTGGTTCCCCGCCATTTCCTGGGGAACGCTCTGAGCTCTGACAGGACTACGGTCTGCGGTGTCAGCGGTTAACTTTTACCTGCATACTACTTCGGCAGCACATTTAAGCAGGTTGGAATGATAACAGAAGATTATGCGCCTCTGCACCATAATTAAAACTTATCTTATATCTCTACACTGGATACATTCACAGTGTATGTATGGGTTATTGATCTCTGTGTCTGCGTGGGTTTCCTCCCACGTTCCAATGCTGTGTCTTCAGTACCATACATGATATAAACATACACAATATGTTTATACACGACTCTAAATACATTCAGTATATGTATGTATTATACTCTCTGGGTGGGTGTGCTCCGGTGTGTGCTTTCACGCTCTCACGGTATGTGCGCTTCGGCTCTCTGCACAGTATAAATGTTTATTGCACATGCTATAAATACTTACAGTATGTGTGTGCAGTCTGCGTGGGTTTCCTCTGGGTACTCCGGTTTCCTCTCACGCTCCAAGGTTAATGCACAGCATAACCATGTGCAATATGTTTATTCACATGCTATCATTCCTACACGCTATGTGTGCAGTCTGCGTGGCTTTCCTCCGGTTTCCGCCCACGCTACATGACATGCGCACCTTCGGTGCCATACACAGTATAAACATACACATTATGTTAATACACAACCCTAAATACATTCACAGTAGATGTTTGTATTGTATTCTCTGGGTCTGCGTGGGGTTCCTCCGGGTACTCTGGTTTCCTCCTACGCGCCAACGGTGCTATGCACATATAGACATGTTCAAAATGTTTAGCACACATACTATAGTACCTACACGGTATGCATATGCGGTCTGCGTGGGTTTCATCCGGGTGCTCCGTTTTTTTCTCCCGCGCTCCAATGGTGTGCGCATTTTCAGCGCTATGCACGGCATAAACCTGTGCAATTTTATTCGCATGCTAACATGCCTACATGGTTGTGTACACAGTCTGCGTGGCTGGTATCCACCTACGCCCCAATTATGTGCGCGCCTTCGTCGCTGGCACAGTATAAACGTGTTTTAATATGTTTATCCACACATACTAAACTACATACGCCGCATGTGGTTGCACTATGCTCTTTGGGGCTGAGGGGGTTTCCTCCCACGCTCTAATTGCGCGTTTTGACACAATACACAGTATAAACTATGTTTGTACAATCAGCACTTATCAATGGAGCAGAGGCGCTGGCTTGGACTGTGTTCGCCATGCTGAGGTTAGCGTTGCGCCTGGTAGTGGCTGCGTCTCTGGCGTTCCTGAAGCGCAATGACTGGGCAAAAGCCTCTGCTTCATCTATCAGTCGACCAGCAGGTGCACTGCAACTGCTTTAGCTTCTAGGGTCTCTGTGTCTGGGGTGGGTCTGCGCCACCTGTAGAGGCTGAGTTACTGGTCCTCTGACCGAGTTTCTAGGGAAGCTCTGTCAGGTTGCCTTTCTTGGCCAAAAAATTGAGGCACCCCGTAAGCTGGGGCCTCCCTTCTCCGATAAATTGCGAGATCTCCTTGGGTTTATCATACCCATCCCACTGCAGGACGGTCCTGTCGGCCGTGTGCATTCCAGGGGAAGGGTCCTTGCGTCCGGAGGTGTTTTCACCTCCTTTACCGGAGGTGGGGCACCGGATGTGGACCTTTTGGCCTCTCGACTCACTCGCAAGATGTAGAGATTCGTGGCCAGGTCCAGGGATCCCTGGGCAGACGTGTCCGATGCGTTGGTGGCCCATGGGGGCAGTATTGCCTGATGTATGCTTACCCTCCGCTAGTGTTGCCTCGCCTGCTTTGCAGAGTAGTGGTCGAGGCCATTCCGGTGATCCTCATTACTCCGGGACAGCGACATTGGTACGCCAATCTAGTTTGGCTAGTCGCAGACGTTCCTTGGTGACTGCCTATTTGGGTGGACCTTCTGTCTCATGGTCCCATACCTCATCCTGCTTTTCAGTCCTTGGCTTTGGCACGGCTGTTAAAGCCAGGTGCTGAGGGACCGAGGTCTCTCGGATTCGGTCATCTCATCTATGTTGTGGGCACGGAAATCTTCCTCCAGAAAGATCTATCACCGTACCTGGAAGGCTTTACATCACTATGTGCGAGGAGCTTGATGGCGTCCACGGACGTATTCCGTTCCCAAGATTTTGCTTTTCTTACAGCGTGGTGTGACCCAAAAGCTGGCCTTGCGTACCATCGAGGGTCGGATTTCGGCCCGGGCTGTCTTTTTCAACGACCGCTAGCGGGCCATTCCTTGATTGGCACCTTTTTGTGCAGGGGGTTCGCCATGTGATCCTCCCCCTCTTTGGGATCTGAATTTGGTACTCTTGGTTCTCCAAGGACATCCCTTTGAAAATATCAGGGAAATTCCTCTCTTGACCTTGTCCTAGAAGATGGCTTTCTTAATGGCCATTACTTCTGTTCGAGTGTCTGAGTTGGCGGCCTTGTCCCGAAAGTCGCCTTACTTGGTCCTTCATAAGGATAAGGTGGTGTTGCGCCCACGACCGTCTTTCCTTTTCAAAGGTGGTCTCGGCCTTTCACCTTTTTAATGAGCACATTGTTCTTCCGTCCTTGTCCTCACCCATCGCATCCCTGAGATTTTGCGCTGCATACATTGGATGTGGTACGAGCCTTATGGGTGTACCTGTTTGCTACTGTTTCCATTCGGAAGTCTGACTCACTGTTTGTGTCTGTTTCTGGTCCAAATTAGGCCAAGCGGTGTCTGCCACCTTTTTTCTAGGTGGTTCAGACAGACCGTTTATACAGGCCTATGCCCTTAAGGGGCGGGCGCCTCCCTTTCCGGTTTCGGCGCATTCCACCAGGGCAATTGGTGCTTCCTGGGCTTTCCGACATCAAGCGTTTGGTTGCACATATGTGCAAGGCGGCGACCTGGTCGTCCGTTCATACCTTTTTCTAAGTTGTATAAGGTTGATGTGGCTGCATCTTCGGATGCTTCCTTCGGCCGCCAAGTGTTGCAGGCCACTGTTTAATGTTGCAACTCCTCCGTTGAGGAGCTCTGCTGTTTGGAGTGAAGTTTTGGTTTTACCTTTACTACTGCTCCCACCCTTTTTTCTGATCCTGCTTTGGGATGTCCCATGTGTTTCAGTATTAGAGCTGTCAGTCCATGGACGATAAGAGAAAATGGGATTTTTGTACTCAGCGTAAAATCCCTTTCTCTGACGTCCATGGACTGACACAGCACCCACCCTTCTTTAAGGTTTGTACTGCTTTATGAACTGAGGCTGCTAGCTGCAGGTAGGAGGGTTATGTCTGGAGGGACCGCCCCCCTGGGTGGCGCTGTTCAGCTCTGGTTTGTTCTAGAATGTATGTTTCTAACATTCTGCCTAGATCTTCTCCTGTGAGCAGGGACATATACCCACGTGTTTCAGTATTAGAGCTGTGTCAGTCCATGGACGTCAGAAAAGGATTTTACGGTGAGTTCAAAAATCCAATTTTTTTTTTTTTTTTTTTTGTCCCTCCGAAGCTTCGGCTAAACATCCCCAGCCCGACAGGACGACCTCTGAGGGACAAAAGCGCCCCTGGAACCGCAAGCCTTCGGGAGTTTTCAGCCCGGTGGGCCGCTCGGCTGTCCGACCAATGGGTCTGCGAACTGATTTTCTCTGGCTACAAGATGGAGTTCCTCTCTTGGCCACCAAACAGATTCTTCCCCTCCAGCATACCCGTGCTCCCGGCTCGCCGGGAGGCCCTCATAGGGGCGGTAAGGGACTTGCTGAGTCACGGGGTGATAGTACCTGTTCCGGAGCCGGAAAAATTCCAGGGGTTCTACTCCAATCTGTTTGGACACACCCCTTTTTTGGGAACTACAATCTGGGACCTAAAAGCCCTCAATTGCTTTGTGAAAGTACAGAGGTTCAGAATGGAATCGGTTCGCTCGGTAGTCGCTGCACTCCATCAAGGGGACTTCCTGGCGTCTTTGGACATCCAGGATGCGTACCTGCACATACCCATATGTCCTTGGCATCAGAAGTTTCTGCGATTTGCAGTTGGGGATGCCCACTACCAGTTCATGGCTCTCCCTTTTTGGCTTGGCATCAGCCCCCCGAGTCTTTAGGTATTGGCTCCAGTTCTGGCGTTGCTGCGACAATGCGGGATCGCGATCGTAGGCTACCTAGACGATCTCCTGAGAGCATCTTCCGCCTCAGGCTTAAAGGAGGATGTGGCGATCACCATGCAGACCCTGCAGGATTTAGGGTGGCTGTTGAACCTAAAAAAAAGGGATTTTTATAACAGCTTACCTGTAAAATCCTTTTCTTGGAGTACATCACGGGATACAGAGCGACTTAGTCATTACTAATGGGTTATATAGTTTACCTTCAGGTGCTGGCACTGGCAACTTCCAAACCGGAAGTACCCTCCCCTATATAAGCCCCTCCCATCTGGGAGCACCTCAGTTTTGTAGCAAAGCAATAAGTGTCCTAAAAAGAGGGGTGGGAGCTCTCTGTCCCGTGATGTACTCCAAGAAAAGGATTTTACAGGTAAGCTGTTATAAAAATCACTTTTTCTTTTTCGTACATCACGGGACACAGAGCGACTTAGTCATTACTAATGGGACGTCCCAAAGCAATGCCAAATGAGGGGAGGGATACATAAGCTGGGCGCCATCAGGCATGAGGATCTTTTGCGGCCTGCAACACACTGCGCCCAAAGGCGACATCCTCCTGACTTCTGACGTCTACCTGGTAGAACCTAGTAGACGTGTGTACTAAGGACCATGTTGTGGCCTTACAGACTTGAGCCAGGGAGGCTTGGTGATGCACTGCCCATGAAGTTCCAACTGCTCTTGTGGAGTGCGCCCTAACTTTGAATGGAGGCGGTCTCTTTCTCAAGCCATAGGCTTGTATTATGACCTGTCGAATCCACTTGGCTAAAGTAGATTTTGATGCTGCCTGACCCTTTCTAGGGCCTTCCGGCAGAATAAACAAAGTATCCGTTCTGCGAATCTGAGCAGTGGCTTTAAGATAAGCTTTAACTGCTCTTACTACATCCAAAGAATGCAATAACTTTTCCTCTACCGAGCTAGGTTTGGGGAAAAAAGAAGGAAGAACCACATCTTGGTTCAAATGAAACCTCAATACCACCTTGGGAAGAAAGGCTGGATGAGGACGTAATACTACTCTGTCCTTATGGACAACCAGATATGGCTCCTTACAGGACAAGGCGGCTAATTCCGATACTCTTTTAGCCGAACAAATGGCTACTAAGAAAATCAATTTCCTGGTGAGAAGAACCAAGGAAATGTGTTGCAATGGTTCAAACGGTTGTTTCTGTAGAACCGACAGAACCAGGTTTAAGTCCCATGGACATATGGGAATACTAACCGGAGGGCTAATACGCATCACTCCTTGTATGAAAGCTTTGACTAGTGAATGCGAAGCCAAGGGCCTTTGAAAAAATATTGACAAGGCCGAAATCTGACCCTTGATAGTACTCAAGGCAAGCTTCCTATCTACAGCCCACTGTAGGAAGTCCAAAATCCTACCTATCACGTACTTACGTGGATGCCATTTCTTGGCCTCACACCATGTAATGTACGCCTTCCAGATCCTATAATAGATCTGCCTGGATACCGGCTTCCTGGCATTGATCATGGTAGATGCCACAGGATTAGAGAGCCCTCTCTTTTTCAGAATGTGGGCTTCAATAGCCAGGCCGTCAAACCTAGGGCTGGTAAGGAAGGGTGGTATATCGGTCCTTGCGACAGCAGGTCCGGACGATGTGGGAGGGTCCAAGGACTCCACTGACATTTTTACAATCTCCGCGTACCATGCCCTTCGGGGCCACGCTGGAGCCACCAGAATCACTGGTTTCTTTTCTACCCTGATTCTGCGGATTAATCGCGCTAACAATTGTGGCGGTGGGAATGCATATATCAGCTTGAACTGATCCCAAGGGAACACTAGGGCATCCGAGCCGCAAGCTAGGGGATCCCTTGTGCGAGACACAAATCTGTCCACCTTTGCGTTGAATCTGGATGCTAGCAGATCTACATCCGGTGTTCCCCACCGCTGGCATATTGCCTGGAAAACCTCGGGGTGAAGAGACCATTCCCCCGGGCATAATTGTTGGCGACTTAAAAAGTCCGCTCTCCAATTTTCCACTCCTGGGATGAAAACCGCGGATATGGCTGGGACATATCTTTCTGCCCATTCCAGGATGCAATTTGCTTCCCTCTGGGCTGCACGACTCCTGGTGCCACCCTGGTGATTGATATATGCCACTGCTGTGGCATTGTCTGAATTCTGACAGGGGACCCTTGGAGTTTGGATGTCCATGCTACTAGGGCATACCGGGCTGCTCGTATCTCTAAGAGATTGATGGTCAGGGCCTTCTCTGCTTCTGACCACTTGCCCTGCAGAGACCATTGCTCCAGTACTGCCCCCCAGCCTATGAGGCTGGCATCTGTAGTGACCACCTTCCAAGAAACCGGACTGAAGGGTTTCCCTTTTTCCAGATTCTGGGGCACCAACCACCAATGGAGGCTCTTGCGAACGGAAGGGGACAGGGACATTGGTAAGTCTAAAGCCTGAACTTTTTTGTTCCAGGCTGACAGTATGGCCCTTTGCAAATTCCTTGAATGGAATTGACCGTAGGGTACTGCTTCGAATGAAGCCACCATTTTTCCCAGCAGCCTCATGCACAGGCGTATGGATGGTTTTCTTTTTGTACCCACTAAGTGGGTCAAATCTTTTAAAGACGACACCTTCTCTGGAGGTAAGAAAATCTTTCTCTGATTTGAATCCAGCCTTAGCCCTAAGTATTCCAGACTTTTGACTGGTCTTAGAGCTGACTTGTCCTGGTTGATAATCCAACCGTGATATTCCAGATACTTGATTGTCTTGTGAATAGCCACTTCCAGCTTTTCCACTGAGTGGTCTATTAGTAGCAGGTCGTCTAGATATGCCATTATCGTTACACCTTGTGTTCTTAGATTGGCCAATAGTGGGGCCAGAATTTTTGTGAACACTCGTGGTGCTGTGGCCAGACCAAAAGGTAAGGCTCTGAACTGAAAATGGTGCCCTTCTACTGCAAAGCGTAGAAATTTCTGGTGGGCCGGAAAGATGGGAATATGCAGATAAGCATCCCTTATGTCGATCGAGGCTAACCATTCCTGCCCTTGTAGGGCGGTGGCCACCGATCGGATCGACTCCATCCGAAAAGTCCTGATATTTAGGAACTTGTTTAGCCCTTTTAGATTTAATATGGGCCTCACGTCCCCATTTGGTTTGGGGACTGTGAAAAGGTTTGAGTAAAACCCGAATCCGCTTTCTTCCAGGGGAACCTTCATGATTACACCTTGGAGCAATAGTTGTTCTAGTGCCAGAAGGAGGGATCCTCTCTTCTGGGGATCTCTTGGCACGTTTGACCTCATAAATTGGGCAGGAGGAGTGCCTTTTAACTCCAGCTTGTATCCCAGACTTACTGCGGAGAGCACCCATCTGTCTCTGATGGTGTCCCGCCAGGTCTCTGTGAACAATTGAAGCCTTCCCCCCACCCGATTGAGTGGGGGCAACGCTTCATGACTTGGGGGGAGGTTTTGTACCTCTCTTGATCCAGGGCTTCTTGTTACCCTGTGATTGTCCCTGATTTCTGCCACCTGAATTTGACCGCGGAGGCCGTCGAACTGTTTCACAGCCGATGTGCCCGGGACTGGAGAAGTAGGCCTCTTAAAAGAAGGACTTCTACTCTTGTTCTTAACCGGTAAGAGTGAACTTTTACCGGCAGAAATTTTCTGGATATATTTTTCCAGATCTTCTCCAAATAAGCGTTCTCCATGAAATGGGAAGCTAACCAGCAGTTTCTTACAGGGAGCTTCAGCAGACCAGTTTTTGAGCCACAGAAGCCTACGCATATGTACTACAGACAGCGTAAAGCGGGAGGCCTGTTGGATTGTATCCTTTATGGCGTCCACCGCAAAACACAAGGCTCTAGGCAGGTCAGCTAGGGCAAGAGCCTGCTGATCTGGTAAGTCCCTTAAGACTTGTTTCAACTGATCTTTCACTGCTTGGCAGACTCCAATCGCTGCTACCGCAGGTTGTGTCACCATGCTTGCTGTAGAGAAAGCAGATTTTAGTAAAGACTCCAATTTTTTATCTATTGGGTCTTTGAACATTGGAACATTATCTACTGGACATGTCAGTGATTTGTTCACAGAAGAGATGGCTGCGTCCACTGTAGGGACCCTCCATTTTTTTATGAACTTGTCCTCCATGGGATAGATCACCGGAAATCTCTTGGGGGGAGCAAATATTTTATCAGGATGCTCCCAATCCTGGTAAATAAGCCCTTCTAATAAAGGGTGGATTGGGAAGGAACAGACAGCCTGGGGAGCTTTTAGCGACCCCAGCGAGGAAACCGTAGTGGTTCATGGTTCCGCCAGAGGCATTTTAAATGCTGATCGGACCATGTTAGTCAGAGACTGAACCCATAATCTTTCAGCCTGAGATGCTGAGAAAGGTTCTTCCACTGTTGATTCCTCCATAACTGAATCAACCTCATCCTGATCCCCTTCAGGTAGGTCGATCTCTGTGTGGGGCTGTTCCTCCACTAACAGGCACTCTGAAGGAGGAGACGGAGATCGGACGCGCTTTTCCTGTAACAGGGAAGCAGCGATCAATGCTGTTAATCTCTCTTCCAATCCTCCCAGAGTTGAGGATAAAACCTCCTCTGTTATATATACAGGAGCAGGTGGACTGGGGACAGCCGCAGCACCAGGCACTCCTGCGGGGTTTCTACGGCTACTGACCTCTGAAATTTCAGGGGAGATTGGCGCAGTACAGCATGCCCAAAATCCTCAGAGCCCGACGGAGACATCTTTCGCTTCTTGGAAGATCTATTTCCAGAGCGTCTGGACGACATATCCTATAAGCACAAAGCTGAGGTATTCCCGTCGTCATACACCAATTTTGCTGGTAATAGTCTAACACAGTTGCTGCTATATACCAGCTGGTGTCCACTAAAGTGCCTTTCTATGGGGATGCCTGCATCAACCGCCTCTGTGTGCCACTGTTTGTTGCTAGCTCTGTTTGCATCCAGCTGACACTTGTACTGTGTCTTTATACAAGCTGGGACGCCTGCACATGCGCAGAAGCGCCGTGGCGCGCATCGAGCGTCATCCACCTGCCCCTTTTTTTCATAGGAGGCGCGTGCACGCGCCCGTGCGCCATTGGCGCCCTTTTCGAAAATCAAACAGGGACTAGGAGCCAGGGCCCTTTTTGCCGGAGGGCCTGTGTGGTGGATGAGCGCAGCAACAGGGCAGAGGAAGTGGATTCCCACAGAGAAACTTAACAACTGCCTGGATCTTTTGACTTGAGAAAACCAAAGATCCACATGACAAGAAAAAATGGACCACAGTGGCCTCTAGTGGTTTAACACAGGTACCGTGGTCCTCTTCTTCTTTTTTTTTTTTTTCTTCTTGACTACTATTAAAATTTTACATTTTGCAGTAGTTACAGGCATACACAGATATTAGCGGGAATACCGTTAGGTAACAGACAGACAAATTAGGCTTGGGGGTCCCCCAATAGAACCAAGTTCCTGGGGGCCCCCACTTACCTGTTCCCCGCCGCAGGACTCTGTTTGGTCCACAGAAGCCCAAACTTCACCTATCACGGCAGGCATTGTAATTAAACCTTCAGGGACCGGGTTCCCAAGGATTCCACTCCCCTGGACCTGTATAGCACCCTGCACAGAAAACATCTTGGTCGTGGGTATGACCAGAGCTCTGGATCCCAGGGTCCAGCCCTCCTAAGAGAGGCATTACAGGCAAAACCTTGCTCTTCTGTTGCAAGGCCCGGGTACCGACCGTTTAGCTATGAAGCTTTTTTGGTGGGATCCGGAACAGCTTACTAAGGCCCGTAAAAACCTGTACGCAAGCCCAGGAAAACACGTGTTACTCTTTGGCCAACACCTTAGACACTGTCAAACTGAGGTGCTCCCGGATGGGAGGGGCTTATATAGGGGAGGGTACTTCCGGTTTGGAAGTTGCCAGCACCTGAAGGTAAACTATATAACCCATTAGTAATGACTAAGTCGCTCTGTGTCCCGTGATGTACGAAAAAGAAAGTCGGTGCTCTTACCGACTCAGCGTTTTGGAGTACCTGGGCTTATTGCTGGACTCTGTGGAAGCGAGAGCGTTTCTCCCTCCGGACAAGCTACGAACTCTCAGAGCCGCGGTAAACCTGTTGGTGAACCGCAGGTGGTCGTCGCTACGCTTCTGCATGCGAGTCCTGGAGCTCATGGTGGCCGCCTCTGAGGCAGTAGCGTATGCTCAGTTTCACACCAGAGTCTTGCAGAAGGAGATCTTGACAAAATGGTAAAAATCTCCATTATCCCTGGATCGGCAGATTCAGGTGAGCCAGTCGGTCAGGGACTCCCTGCTCTGGTGGCTGAGATCCCCGGCACTTCTGGTCCAGAAAGTCATTCCTACCTCTACATTGGACAGTGATCACGATGGACACCAGCCTGTCTGGCTGGGGTGGAGTAATGGGAGTACAGTCATCCCAGGGCCTCTGGTCGGAGGAGTAATCCATGTTGCCGATCAATGTGCTTGAGCTACGTGCCATCAGGCTATGCCTCTCCACATGGTCAATGAGACTTCGAGGATGTCCGATCAGGATCCAGTCCGACAACGCCATGGTAGTGGCATTTGTCAATCATCAAGGAGGAACAAGAAGCTCGGCCGCCACACAGGTCGCTCACATCCTTCAGTGGGCAGAGCGACATGTACGGGCCCTGTCGGCCATTTACATCCCGGGAGTGGAGAACTGGCAGGCAGACTACCTAAGTAGCCAGATGCTGGACCCAGGAGAATGGGCGCTGCATCCGGATGTGTTCAGGCTACTGTGCCTGTGATGGGGCACACCAGACATGGATCTCCTGGCTTCCCGTCTCAATCGGAAGGTGCCGAGGTTTGTGTCCAGGACAAGAGATCCTTGGGCAGACGCGCTGGTCGCTCCATGGGGTCAGTACCAACTGATTTTTGCTTTTCCTCTGCTCAAGCTACTACCACGTCTGCTCCGCAGAGTGGAGGCCAAGGGGATTCCAGTCTTTCTGATTGCCCCAGATTGGCCTCGGCGTCCCTGGTACGCAGACTTGGTGCGCCTGGTTTTGCGTCCGCAACCCTTTCTGCCGAAGGTGGTTTTCATCGTTCATGAAGACATTGCATTGCCATCTCTGTGCCCTAGACCGACACATCCTAAGGAGGTAGCCCTCCATTCCCTGGACGTGGTCCGAGCTTTAAGGGTATATTTGTCTGCCACGGCTCCCTTTCGGAAGTCAGACTGTTGGTTTTGGTAGCTGGTCCGAAAAAAGGCATGGCGGTCTCGTCGGCCACCATTTCCAGATGGATCAGACAGATTGTGGTTCAGGCCTATGCCTTGAAGGGGCAGGTGCCCCCCTTTCTGGTCACGGCCCATTCGACTAGGGCAATTGGAACCTCTTGGGCTTTCCGACATCAAGCGTCTGTCGCTCAAGTGTGTAAAGCGGCGACTTGGTCGTCTGTTCATTCTTTTACAAAATTCTACAAAGTAGATGTCAGTGCATCGGCTGATGCCTGTTTTGGCCACAGTTTTTCAGGCGGCCGTGTAATTTGCAATTGCACTTGATTTTTGTCAAGAACCACAGTTACTTTTCAGTCAATGCACTGTTGCATTGTTACCGCAAGTTCTGAGGCGGTTAGATAAGGTGGTGTCTCCCCTGTTAGGGAGCACTAATGTTTTTGTGTCAAGTTTTTTTTTTTTTTTTTTATGCTATTTCCCACCCCTCGTTTTTGACACTGCTTGGGGACGTCCTGATGGTCTAAAGCAGGGATATGCAATTAGCGGACCTGTAGTTTTGCAACAGCTAGAAGTTCCATCATGCCTCTGCCTCTGGGTGTCATGCTTGCTTCTGTCAGAGTCTCGCTATGCCTCATGGGACTTGTAGTTTGGCAACAGCTGGAGGTCCGCTAATTGCATATCCCTGGTCTAAAGTAAAGGAGCTGTCAGTCAGTGAACGTAAGAGAAAATAGGATTTTTGTACTTGCCAAAAAAACCTTTTCTCTGTAGTTCACTGACTGACACAGCACCCACCCCTCCTATTTTTTAGTTGTACTACTTGTTGATGTACTGAGGCTGCAAGGTGCAGGCCTGGGGGCTGTTACTGAAGGGACCGCCCTTTGGGCAGAACTAGAAAAGTTCTGTTTTTAGTACATATTCTGCCCAGTCCTCTCCTGAAGGTGGCGTAACAACCCGATGGTCTAAAGTAAAGGAGCTGTGTGAGTCTGAACTACAGAGAAAAGAATTTTACGGTGAGTACAAAAATCCTATTTTTTTTTTCTTTCTGCCTAGTATAGAAGGACATGGCTCCCTTTTTGGGCTCATTGGTCCAGGGTGTTTTTTTTTTGTTCCTGCGATCTTCGGGTAACTGCCGACCTGGCTGCGTCCCAGATCCTTGTAGTCCCCCTAGTTTCGGCCATCAGGCGTGTGCCGACCCTAGTTCCGCGCTGGGTTTTCTACGACATGCTCGTCGCTCCACGGGTGGCCAGTGATCTTTATGCTCCAGGGCGTGCATATGATCGGTCTCTATGGCTCAATCACAGCATGCCGGGCCGACAGTCACCTCTAACTGCATGGTAGATGGTCTGTCCGGAATCTCTTTCAGCATAATCCACGCAGGAAGGGTGAGTAGCTTCCCCTGCTTTGGCAGAAAGATTTGGTTGGACATTCCTGGAGAGATCACGTAAGTGGTTTTGCCCTTTCTTTCCTCTCTTCCCTCCTCCCTGGGCTCTGCAAGCTAAGGCTGTGGGTCACCTGGGGGGCTCCATCTTGAGCGGGAACTGCGCTGTAGGCTATAATTAAAATGACAATGTTTGCTGCTTACCTCTGTTTTCTCCCTCCATGCTGTCGGCGGCCATTTTCTTGTGGTTCGCACCTGTATGGATCTACTGCCACTCGGCGGCCCTTTTCTAGTGGTCCGCGCCCGCTTTGTCCTCTGTCGACTGCTCGGCGGCCATTTTCTTGTGGTTTACACCGTTCAGTACGGCCGCTTGGCGGGCATTTTGTGGAAGTCTTTGGCCTCCTAGGGTGCATTCACAGGCGCGCAATAGACACACATGCTGACGGAGGATCAGATTGACACAGGCAGCTATGGGAGACCATCACTGGCAGGAGCAGACTATCGGCAGTAACCGTGCCCCATCCTTAGGGTGGTGAGTCCTCTGGGAGACCCTGCATCTCTGTAGCAGCTAGGAGGGTGGGCTGTGATTCCTTGCCTGGAGTCCCTGTGTCAGGCGCGTGGGTCAGCAGACGTTTTCTTTCTTTTTTTTTTTTTTTTTCTCCCCTGAAACACCTGAGTTGGCCACTGGTGCCCCTGCTATATCAGTGGACGCTATGAGGCGATCCGGGTCAGCACGTGAAAAGACTTGGTTTCTATCACCGCAGTGCGGGTTACGCTGAAGTTGGGAAATTCTGCAGCAGTGACGGCGTTTCCCTTTGGGTTCCGTAAGCCGGCCTTGTATGTCTTATCTTGACAGACTTTTATACAAGGAGTGGGGAAAAACCACTGAATGTTTGTTTGTTTTTTGTTTTTCAGCCCCAAAAAATTTGTACCCCTTTTTAGGAGAGTTTCTGGGAAAATGGACCTCTCCCCCAATAGTGGACCCCCCTGTGTCCAGACTTAACTAAGTAACCATGAGTCCAGTGGAAGAGGCTCCTGTCTTCAAGGAACCTGCGGACAAGAAGGCTGAGGCAATCTCTCGCTACCCATAGTGGGCTCAGCTGTGCGTCCAGCAATGGCTGGGGCTTTGGTGTCTCGGACACCTACTGAGTGGGCAAAGATGCTCCTCCGGACGAGGTAGCTTTGGGCCAACCAGTGGTACAGGGCCTTAAGTTTGTCTGCGAGTCAGACATGGATACTATCCCTTTGCTGTCCAGAGCCTCGGTTTATGCGGTGGTGTGATGCCACCTGGTTTGACTAAGTTGGTTGGTGTATATAGGGGTAAGTGGCGCTCCCAATGGAGGGTGTGTTATATAAATCAAGGTGAGAATCCGTGTAAACCTGGGTGATAATACCAAAGTGGTTGAAACCCAGGGCAACAAAACAAAACCAAAAGACCCTCAGGTGAGATAAGTAACAGTGAATGGGTCAGTAGTGACCTCTCCCTGACCCCAGATATAGGCAATAAATTAATGCTAGTAAGTGAATTCTAAGGTGCTGAGTGCATATGTGACAGAAAATTAATAAGGGGGGTAAAAACTCTCGTATTCAATTAGGCCAAACTATAGTGCGAGATGTTAAACCATACCCAAAAAAAATGTGTGTGTGTGTGTGTGTGTATATGAATAAAGGTGTGTTGTATGAAGGCCTGACAGAACACACACTTAGCGCCAGTTCAAACTTGCAAAATACAAGGCAGCCTGAACAGTAAAATTCAAGGTATTTTTATACCAAACACATTAAATGGTAAAGCAGCTGTTTAAAAATGGTAAATAAATAAAAGGTGGTAAAACGATAAACAGGTAAAACTGTTAAATAAGTTTTACACAAAACAGCGCTAAAATATAAACAAAAATAACATAAAAGGACCCGTGGATCATGCCACTGAAAAAGTCCAGCACGTATGAAGAAATGACCAGTTCAGAGTATTATGGTGAGTAATATCACAAAAAAGTCCAAGTGTGCACTTTCCACCACCAAAGACAATTATTTGGAATCCACCGTGTGATGAAAAAAACCCTTTAGGGGTTCACACTTACCAGAGGTAAGATATAAATGAGCCTTAAATAGAAGGTAACATCAGCTACTCTGTATAAGCAAATCTTCTCCAGTCAGGGTACACCAATAAGGATGGGCTCCAAAGCAGACCATAAAATAGGAAGATAACAGCACAATAGTGTAATCCTGTTTATTTCAAATCTGTTAACCCACCAGTAGGAGACCCCTTTAACCAAACTACGTACATCAAACAGCAGTAAAATAAGCAATGAATGGCCCAGGAGGGCGCTATCACCATTTCCAGCGTCCTAGGGAGAGTGTGTGTCCTCACGGATCCTGCAGACACTTCCGAATGGTAGCTGTGAGCGGTGGAACGCACGCTTGGAGCGCAGACGTCACTTCCGGGTCGCGGGTAGTCGTGGTTACTCTTTGACGCGTTTCGTCACCTGACTTCAACAGAGGGCCTAACGTCACGACGCACCCGCGATGTTTATATCACCATGTCTGTTGAACATCTGCCAATCAGCGTACTCGGCAACAGATGACGAGTGCGTACCTCTGATGTCTGATTGGACGCTGATTATGCATTGCACAAATAGAGAACATGGGGTCTATCTAAGCATAGACTTAATTGATGCGGAGAACAGCCACAAACAATATAAATATAGCGTCACATATAACATGTAAATACTTGGTAATAAATATAAAAAAATCGACATTAAATAATAATCGACATTAAATAAGAACAATATATTAAAGGAGGCTGCATAAACAGAGGAAAATATAGTTTTAAAATTATGTGCAGCGATAATAAATATAGATTATGCTGGTCACCATCCTCAGCCACTTAAGCAGTGATAGTAAAAAATGCATGCATAAAAATTATGTTTGAAGTAACAAACTAAAGAGTCACTACTGATATATTATGAGACTAATGGTGAACCTGAGAAACCATATAACTATTTATGCTGCATGTACATATATACTATTATTACATCACCTAATAAGACGTGATGTCAATACTATAATATCTAGTATGTAATAAAGATATTAAAATAATATTAAAATGATAATAAAGACTGATGTATATACTATGTATAAAAAATTGCTAAAAATATACTATATTGCAGCAAATAAATAATCACCCACAGAAGTGATTTGATAAGGATGAAGAACATACATAGAAAAAAATTGGAAAAATATCTATGTGTGTATGTCAACATAGTAATGTGGCCCCTTGTAAATAATAGATAAAATACTCAATAATATATGGTTAAAACGTGTGTAAAAGACATACAAATAGAAGTAAAAAACATATAAAATATATAAAATACCTCCTATATGTCTTAAAAATGACATCACATTATAACCAATAATAAGCAGAACATCAAATATAGAGGAAGACATAAGTGCAAATAATGTGGCCACTATTAATCAATAATCACTGATGAAGCAATTTATGTCTAAATCCACGTTTAACCCTTTGGGCGATAAAGTGTCAACCAAGAAGATCCACTGGGTTTCCCGTTTGGAGAGTTCTCTAACGAGATTGGAACCTCTCCAAAACGGTTTGAGATGGTCTATACCCCAAAATTTAAGCCCAATAGGATCCTGGTTGTGATACAACTTAAAGTGTAAGGACACATTGTGATCCTTGAATCCGATCTTAATGTTAGCTATGTGTTCTGCAATACGGATTCTTAATAACCTTTTTGTGCTGCCTATGTAGATTAGCCCACATGGGCACTGGAGAGCATATACTACATAGGATGTGTTGCATGTAATGAATTCTTTTATTCTAAATTCTTTATGGTTCGAAGTAGATGTGAATCTGTCAAGGGCTCTGATAGGCAATCTAACTTCTTTGCATGCTTGACATTTTCTACAGGCGTAGAAGCCGTCTTGATCCCATAGGGAGGGAGGTCTGGTTGGAGGATCAATAACTTTTTTGACAATTTTGTCAGGAAAATTAGGTGATCTTCTATAAATAAATCCTGGTCTGTTTGGTAACGCACACTTGAGTACTCTGTCCATCTGTAGGATGTGCCAGTGGGTGGTAAAGATTTCTTCTACCTCCTTATATTGTGAATGAAATCCTGAGATAAAACTCCATTCCTGATTGTTTGCAATTACTCCATGGGACGTATTGATCAGGAGATCTTCTCTGGGAATCAAGGATATCTCATTGATAGTGTGATCCAAAACATCTACACGGTAGCCTTTTTCCACAAACTTTTTCTTAATAACCATAGCTTGTGTTTTGTAATCTTCAGGATCCGTGCAGTTTCTCCTTATCCTAGTTAGCTGACCTTTAGGGACATTTCTAAGCCATAGAGGGTGGTGGCCACTCTGCATAGGTAAGTAACTGAGTCTGTTGGCTTAAAATAAACCGAAGTACCGAGTTTATCTCCGTGTCTGAATATATTGACATCCAGGAAATGGATCTTAGAATCACTAATTTCATAGGTAAGTTTGATATTATTCGTGTTGTTATTCAATTCTTCCAAAAATGTATTCAGAGCTGATAGTGGACCTGACCAAATAAAGAAGAGGTCATCTATATACCTTCGGTATAATAATAATAATAATAATAATAATAATAATAAGTCCCTCTTGACCGCGAAGATGGTTTTATCATCCCATTCCCCCATGAATAGGTTTGCAATGCTAGGTGCAAATTTGGCACCCATCGCAACCCCACGTTTCTGTAGATAAAAATTGCCATTATACCAAAAGTAATTATGCCCTAGACAGAAGTCTAGGGCATTCCTCAGAAACACTTTATGGTTATGGTTAATGTCATTTCTCTGACATAAAGCCCAGTTTAAGGCTAGGAGAGCATCATCATGCTGTATGATAGTGTACAGCGAGGAAACATCAGCAGTAATTAAAAATACATCTGATCTCCCTGCCAAAATCAATTGTTTGGAGGAGTTGTAATAAATTCTTAGTGTCCCGTAAGTAAGCTTTAGTCATAGTGACACTCTTCTGTAGGAATGTGTCAAGATATTGTCCTACTCTTGCTGAAATAGAACCTATGCCATTCACTATAGGTCTCCCAGGTGGGCATTTTGCATCCTTATGTATCTTCGGCAGAGTGTAGATTGTTGGTATCCTGCTGCTACTTGGGATTAAGAATATCTTTTCTTTTTCAGTCAGAACCCATTTAGAATATCCAGATTCCACTAAATTTCTCAAATCAGCCTCATATTGTACAGTGGGATCTTTTTCTAGCTTCTTATATGTATCATCCTCTGTCAACATACCATGTAATTGCTGGTGGTAGAATTCTTTAGTCATTAACACGATTCCTCCTCCTTTGTCCGCTGGTCGTATTACCAAATCCTTACGTTTTTCCAGTAATTCAATTCCTTGTTGTATGACGCGGATTCGCATCTTTTTTGGGGATCAGGCCCTCTAAATCACGTAGAACTAAACCTTTAAAAACATCAACGTGTTGGTTTGCAGTGTTTAGGGGATTGAAAAGTGATTTATTCCGTAACCCACTTTCAGTAGATACAGATGCTAGGTTAGTAGTGGGTTGTGAATTTTTGTTCAGAAAGTATTTTTTTATATTTAATTTCCTCATATTTGTGTGCATCGATGAAAATATCAAACTTATTGACGGGTCTTTTCAAACCACATTTCAAGCCAAGGTGTAAAATGTTTATTTCTTTGAGTCAGTTGTGTTTCAGTAAGATTGAAGATGCCTCCTATTCCTGCTCTCTCCTTCTTTTTCTGGAGCCTTCGCCCTGCTCTGTATCCTCTGGATCTTCTCTCCTTTGATTGTAATAGGGTGTGTGTTCTTTCTCCCACCATGGGGGCTCTCTCCATTGGGGGCCTCTCTGGTCCTGTGTTGGTTGAGAGTGCTTCGGTGGTCTTCCCCTGCGAGGGGTATGTCCTCGACCTCTCCTCTGCCACCCTCTCCCCCTCCCTAAAAAAGGACGAGGGGATTGGTATCGCTCTCTATCTTCATATTGTTGTAATGTGTCGTATCTATTATGTGTTGGCACTTGATATTGATTATGGTGTGCAGAATTGTAATATTGATATGGTGGACCTCCTCCTAGGAGCACCTCCTCTCCCATGATAAACCTCATTTCTTGTGGGGGTAGATTGCCCTATTGGGGCATGTGGAGGTGCCAGAGACCTTTTGTTGATCCCTTAATAGTATATTTTGCGTATTGGGTTGTTGTGGTCTATCTGTGGGGATAATGACTTGTGTTCCTTCCAAGTTTATATCGCTTACCACTGGCCCTTTCGTATAAAAAAGAAATTGGAGAAAGTAGATAAAGATACTCAAAAGAAAAAAAACAAGTTCCATAGGGATTTGGGAGATTTTCGGTCAAATACCATATACCTATGGCAACAAACGAAAGGGCCAGTGGTAAGCGATATAAACTTGGAAGGAACACAAGTCATTATCCCCACAGATAGACCACAACAACCCAATACGCAAAATATACTATTAAGGGATCAACAAAGGTCTCTGGCACTTCCACATGCCCCAATAGGGCAATCTACCCCCACAAGAAATGGGGTTTATCATGGGAGAGGAGGTGCTCCTAGAGGAGGTCCACCATATCAATATTACAATTCTGCACACCATAATCAATATCAAGTGCCAACACATAATAGATACGACACATTACAACAATATGAAGATGGAGAGAGATACCAATCCCCTCGTCCTTTTTTAGGGAGGGGGAGAGGGTGGCAGAGGAGAGGTCGAGGACATCCCCCTCGCAGGGGAAGACCACCGATGCACTCTCAACCAACACAGGACCAGAGAGGCCCCCAATGGAGAGAGCCCCCATGGTGGGAGAAAGAACACACACCCTATTACAATCAAAGGAGAGAAGATCCAGAGGATGCAGAGCAGGGCGAAGGCTCCAGAAAAAGGAGAGAGCAGGAATAGGAGGCATCTTCAATCTTACTGAAACACAACTGACTCATAAAGAAATAAACATTTTACACCTTGGCTTGAAATGTGGTTTGAAAAGACCCGTCAATAAGTTTGATATTTTCATCGATGCACACAAATATATGAGGAAATTAAATATAAAAAAATACTTTCTGAACAAAAATTCACAACCCACTACTAACCTAGCATCTGTATCTACTGAAAGTGGGTTACGGAATAAATCACTTTTCAATCCCCTAAACACTGCAAACCAACACGTTGATGTTTTTAAAGGTTTAGTTCTACGTGATTTAGAGGGCTTGATCCCCAAAAAAGATGTGAATCCGCGTCATATACAACAAGGAATTGAATTACTGGAAAAACGTAAGGATTTGGTAATACGACCAGCGGACAAAGGAGGAATCGTGTTAATGACTAAAGAATTCTACCACCAGCAATTACATGGTATGTTGACAGAGGATGATACATATAAGAAGCTAGAAAAAGATCCCACTGTACAATATGAGGCTGATTTGAGAAATTTAGTGGAATCTGGATATTCTAAATGGGTTCTGACTGAAAAAGAAAAGATATTCTTAATCCCAAGTAGCAGCAGGATACCAACAATCTACACTCTGCCGAAGATACATAAGGATGCAAAATGCCCACCTGGGAGACCTATAGTGAATGGCATAGGTTCTATTTCAGCAAGAGTAGGACAATATCTTGACACATTCCTACAGAAGAGTGTCACTATGACTAAAGCTTACTTACGGGACACTAAGAATTTATTACAACTCCTCCAAACAATTGATTTTGGCAGGGAGATCAGATGTATTTTTAATTACTGCTGATGTTTCCTCGCTGTACACTATCATACAGCATGATGATGCTCTCCTAGCCTTAAACTGGGCTTTATGTCAGAGAAATGACATTAACCATAACCATAAAGTGTTTCTGAGGAATGCCCTAGACTTCTGTCTAGGGCATAATTACTTTTGGTATAATGGCAATTTTTATCTACAGAAACGTGGGGTTGCGATGGGTGCCAAATTTGCACCTAGCATTGCAAACCTATTCATGGGGGAATGGGATGATAAAACCATCTTCGCGGTCAAGAGGGACTTATTATTATTATTTATTATTATTATTATTATTATTATTATTATACCGAAGGTATATAGATGACCTCTTCTTTATTTGGTCAGGTCCACTATCAGCTCTGAATACATTTTTGGAAGAATTGAATAACAACACGAATAATATCAAACTTACCTATGAAATTAGTGATTCTAAGATCCATTTCCTGGATGTCAATATATTCAGACAGAGATAAACTCGGTACTTCGGTTTATTTTAAGCCAACAGACTCAAACAGTTACTTATGCAGAGTGGCCACCACACTCTATGGCTTAGAAATGTCCCTAAAGGTCAGCTAACTAGGATAAGGAGAAACTGCACGGATCCTGAAGATTACAAAACACAAGCTATGGTTATTAAGAAAAAGTTTGTGGAAAAAGGCTACCGTGTAGATGTTTTGGATCACACTATCAATGAGATATCCTTGATTCCCAGAGAAGATCTCCTGATCAATACGTCCCATGGAGTAATTGCAAACAATCAGGAATGGAGTTTTATCTCAGGATTTCATTCACAATATAAGGAGGTAGAAGAAATCTTTACCACCCACTGGCACATCCTACAGATGGACAGAGTACTCAAGTGTGCGTTACCAAACAGACCAGGATTTATTTATAGAAGATCACCTAATTTTCCTGACAAAATTGTCAAAAAAGTTATTGATCCTCCAACCAGACCTCCCTCCCTATGGGATCAAGACGGCTTCTACGCCTGTAGAAAATGTCGAACATGCAAAGAAGTTAGATTGCCTATCAGAGCCCTTGACAGATTCACATCTACTTCGAACCATAAAGAATTTAGAATAAAAGAATTCATTACATGCAACACATCCTATGTAGTATATGCTCTCCAGTGCCCATGTGGGCTAATCTACATAGGCCGCACAAAAAGGTTATTAAGAATCCGTATTGCAGAACACATAGCTAACATTAAGATCGGATTCAAGGATCACAATGTGTCCTTACACTTTAAGTTGTATCACAACCAGGATCCTATTGGGCTTAAATTTTGGGGTATAGACCATCTCAAACCGTTTTGGAGAGGTTCCAATCTCGTTAGAGAACTCTCCAAACGGGAAACCCAGTGGATCTTCTTGGTTGACACTTTATCGCCCAAAGGGTTAAACGTGGATTTAGACATAAATTGCTTCATCAGTGATTATTGATTAATTGTGGCCACATTTATTATTTGCACTTATGTCTTCCTCTATATTTGATGTTCTGCTTATTATTGGTTATAATGTGATGTCATTTTTAAGACATATAGGAGGTATTTTATATATTTAATATGTTTTTTACTTCTATTTGTATGTCTTTTACACACGTTTTAACCATATATTATTGAGTATTTTATCTATTATTTACAAGGGGCCACATTACTATGTTGACATACACACATAGAAAAAAAATTGAAAAATATCTATGTATGTTCTTCATCCTTATCAAATCACTTCTGTGGGTGATTATTTATTTGCTGCAATATAGTATATTTTTATCAATTTTTTTATACATAGTATATACATCAGTCTTTATTATCATTTTAATATTATTTTAATATCTTTATTACATACTAGATATTATAGTATTGACATCATGTCTTATTAGGTGATGTAATAATAGTATATATGTACATGCAGCATAAATAGTTTAATGGTGAACCTGAGAAACCATATGTCTCATAATATATCAGTAGTGACTCTTTAGTTTGTTACTTCAAACATAATTTTTATGCATGCATTTTTTACTATCACTGCTTAAGTGGCTGAGGATGGTGACCAGCATAATCTATATTTATTATCGCTGCACATAATTTTAAAACTATATTTTCCTCTGTTTATGCAGCCTCCTTTAATATATTGTTCTTATTTAATGTTGATTCTTATTATTTAATGTCGATTTTTTTTTTTTTTATATTTATTACCAAGTATTTACATGTTATATGTGACGCTATATTTATATTGTTTGTGGCTGTTCTCCGCATCAATTAAGTCTATGCTTAGATAGACCCCATGTTCTCTATTTGTGCAATGCATAATCAGCGTCCAATCAGACATCAGAGGTACGCACTCGTCATCTGTTGCCGAGTACGCTGATTGGCAGATGTTCAACAGACATGGTGATATAAACATCGCGGGTGCGTCGTGACGTTAGGCCCTCTGTTGAAGTCAGGTGACGAAACGCGTCAAAGAGTAACCACGACTACCCGCGACCCGGAAGTGACGTCTGCGCTCTAAGCGTGCGTTCCACCGCTCACAGCTACCATTCGGAAGTGTCTGCAGGATCCGTGAGGACACACACACTCTCCCTAGGACGCTGGAAATGGTGATAGCGCCCTCCTGGGCCATTCATTGCTTATTTTACTGCTGTTTGATGTACGTAGTTTGGTTAAAGGGGTCTCCTACTGGTGGGTTAACAGATTTGAAATAAACAGGATTACACTATTGTGCTGTTATCTTCCTATTTTATGGTCTGCTTTGGAGCCCATCCTTATTGGTGTACCCTGACTGGAGAAGATTTGCTTATACAGAGTAGCTGATGTTACCTTCTATTTAAGGCTCATTTATATCTTACCTCTGGTAAGTGTGAACCCCTAAAGGGTTTTTTTCATCACACGGTGGATTCCAAATAATTGTCTTTGGTGGTGGAAAGTGCACACTTGGACTTTTTTGTGATATTACTCACCATAATACTCTGAACTGGTCATTTCTTCATACGTGCTGGACTTTTTCAGTGGCATGATCCACTGGTCCTTTTATGTTATTTTTGTTTATATTTTAGCGCTGTTTTGTGTAAAACTTATTTTACAGTTTTACCTGTTTATCGTTTTACCACCTTTTTATTTGTGTGTGTGTGTGTGTGTGTATATATGTATATATATATATATATATATATATATATATATATATATATATATATATATATATTAAATTTTCACAGTAATGTCCAATCAGGAACAATTCAAATAGGTGACTTGTGTGAGGATCCTTGCATCTAGTACAATCCAGGTGACACTTGTGCTCCCCCTAAGGATACCCTACTCACCAAAAGATGGAACCCCTGCAGGGGTACAAAGCGTGTAGGCGAGTGGTTTTGATGCCTTGGGTCTCTCCTGGTCCCGGGGTTCCTATACGTCCTGGGCTAGCCGCTCCAACACACAGCAATACTCCTCAGGGAAAAAAAGAGCAGGAGCCACCATAGCGTAATCCAGATTTATTTAAAAAAGGAGTGACCATCCATAATAAAAAACCAACATCTACCAGGTAGATATGTATTGAGCAAAAACTAAATTAAAAATAAAAAGTAGAGCAAAACTAGATCCGAGTACTGGTCTGTAAACCTTCACTGCCGAAGGTAAGAAATTTAAAATTCCCGCACCTTGTCCCTGCATCTGTCGGATTAGCGGTGTGTATTCGGCGTGCGTTCCACCGCTCAGAGCCAAGGAACCGGAAGTGACGTATCGGCGTGAGTGGACAATCAACTGACGCATTTCGTCATGTGACTTCTTGTCACATGACGAAACGTGTCAGTTGATTGGTCCACTCACGCCGATACGTCACTTCCGGTTCCTTGGCTCTGAGCGGTGGAACGCACACCGAATACACACCGCTGATCCGACAGATGCAGGGACCAAGTGCGGGAATTTTAAATTTCTTACCTTCGGCAGTGAAGGTTTACAGACCAGTACTCGGATCTAGTTTTGCTCTACTTTTTATTTTTAATTTAGTTTTTGCTCAATACATATCTACCTGGTAGATGTTGGTTTTTTATTATGGATGTTCACTCCTTTTTTAAATAAATCTGGATTACGCTATGGTGGCTCCTGCTCCTTTTTTTCCCTGAGGAGTATTGCTGTGTGTTGGAGCGGCTAGCCCAGGACGTATAGGAACCCCGGGACCAGGAGAAACCCAAGGCATCAAAACCACTCGCCTACACGCTTTGTACCCCTGCAGGGGTTCCATCTTTTGGTGAGTAGGGTATCCTAAGGGGGAGCACAAGTGTCACCTGGATTGTACTAGATGCAAGGATCCTCACACAAGTCACCTATTTGAATTGTTCCTGATTGGACATTGCTGTGAAAATTTATACACTAAATCATATGCTGTATTAACTATCAGGATTCCATACACATTGATATGGTGGACTATTCTGATTAATTGTTTTGCACCGGGATATTCTAATTTTTCTCATCTGTTATTATCTTTTATATATTTTTTATATATATATAATATATTTTTTATATATATATATATATATATATATATATATATATATATATATATATATATATATATATATATATATATAATGTGTTATTTGCATTTTGGGTATGGTTTAACATATCTCACACTATAGTTTGGCCTAATTGAATACGAGAGTTTTTACCCCCCCTTATTAATTTTCTGTCACTTTCACAGTGTCTGGCACATATGCACTTATGCACTCAGCACCTTTAGAATTCACTTACTAGCATTAATCTATTGCCTCTATCTCACTTGAGGGTCTTTTGGTTTTGTTTTGTTGCCCTGGGTTTCAACCACTTTGGTATTATCACCCAGGTTTACACGGATTCTCACCTTGATTTTTATATAACACACACCCTCCATTGGGAGCGCCACTTACCCCAATATACACCAACCAATCTTTTTCAAGCTCCTGTGCAGGGGCCACATCGGGGGGGGGGGGGCAGCAGCAGCAGCAGCCGCAGCCGCCCATTAGTTCTAATCCTAAGCGCAGGTTTCTGTACACCACTTATTTGGTTTGACTAAGTGCTGGTCTACGGACCAAAAAACTTCCAAGAAGGCCTTATTGGACCTGCCCTTTAAGGGTGTCGGTCTTTTTTGGAGCCTCTCTGGATGACATCATTTTAAGGATGCCACAGGAGGGTAAGAGCTTGCTGCTCCCGCAATCCAAAAAGGGGTGAGGAGCCACGCCATGGGCTAGGGCTCCCCTTCACTGCGTAAAGCCATTCTTCCGGCCACCTAGTGCGGCAAGTAAACGACCCCAGGCCGATAAAGCGCCTGCTGAGGGACTGAAACGTCCCTGGTTTCGCAAGCCCAACCTTGCTTACCGAAACTTATTTTTTTTTTTTTCCCTCCCTCTAAACCACCAGCTTCAGCCGACTCGTCGGGAAGTCCTATATGGGGCGGTTCGAGACCTGCTGATATGCAGGGTGGTCCTTCCTGTCTCGGTACAGGAACGAGTTTAGGGGTTCAAATCTAATCTGTTCATAGTGCTGAAGACACTCTGTTGTCGCTGCCCTCCATCCAGGGGGTTTCTGGCATCCTTGGTCATCAAGGACGCATGCTTGCATGTCCCCCATATGCACCAAGCATCAGATGTCTGCGTTTGGCGGCCGGGGAAGACCACTACCAATGGTGGCTCTCCCCTTTTGGCCTGGCATCGGCACCAAGGGTTTTCACCAAGGTGCTTGGCCCGATTCTGGCCCTACTAAGAGCATGGCATTGCTATCATGGGCAACTTGGATAATCTTCTTCTGAGGGCCACTTCAAACTCAATTAGAGGTGAGCGTGTCTATAACCTGTAAAAACCCTCCGATCCTTGGTTGGGTGCTGAACACTCAGAAGACAGTATCGGTACTGTCTCAACTCCTAGTGTATCTAGGGTTGATTCTGGCAAGTGTTTTTTTTTTTTTTTTTTTTTTCTCTCTCCTCTCCTCCCTATTGTAAACTTGCAGACCATTCGGGCTGTGGTGCGGCTGTTGACATCCCAAAGATGGTTGTCACGTCACTTTTTCAGGCGAGTCCTGGGCCTCATGGTAGTCTCGAGACGGTACCACATGCACTATTTCACACGCAAGTGTTACAGAAGATAATTCTGTCCAGAGGGTCAAGTGCCCTTAATCCCTGGATTGTCAAAATCCAGGTGAGCCACCTAGTCAGGACCGACCTCCCTAGTTGGTGGCCGACATCACCGGCACTTCTGTCCGGGACGTCGTTCCTTCCTTTTTTACTGGATGGTGGTCTAGGCGGACCCCAGTCTTCCCAGTTGGACAGGAGTCTGGGGAGCTCGGTTAACCTGGGTCGCTGGACTCCGGAGGAATCCCACTTGCTGATCATTGCCCTGGAACTCCGGGTGATCTGGCTTTGCCTCTCCACATGGTCTCAGAGGCTACAGATGCATCCAGTCGGACACACACCACAGTGGTGGCATATGTCAATCATCAAGCAGGAACAAGCAGCTCTGCTGCAGCATCGGAGGTCGCTCACCTCTTAAGGGGGGCAGAAAGGAGCATACCAGGCCTGTCGGCTATATACATTCCTGGTGTTACCTGAGTTGCTATATGCTGGACCAAGGAGAATGGTCTCTACACCCAGAGCCGTTTTCAGCTCCTTTGCTAGAGGGGAGGCACGCCAGTCGTATATCGCCTGGCTTCTCGACTCAATCGGAAGGTATTGAGGTTGTGGCCAGGTCAAGAGACCCATGGGTAAACAAGACAGCTGTGTTGATGGCACCGTGGAGCCAGTACCGGCTAATCTATACCTTTCCTCTGAAGCTCCTTCCTCATCTGCTTCACAGACTGGAGGCTGAGAGAGAGAGTTCCTATGGTCCCAATTGCTCTGGACTGGTCTTGGTCCTTGGTACGCCGATCTAGTGCGTCTGGTAGCAGACTCCTTTTTGGCATCTACCACTAAGGAAGGACCTGCTGTCGCAAGGTCCCATACGCCATCCTGTTTGTGTTTTTTTGTTTTTTAGTCACTGGCTTAATGGCATGGCTTGAGAGCCAGGTGCTAAGAGACAGGGACCTGTCAGACTCGGTGGTCTCTACCATGAGGAGTGCTTGGAAATCATTCCCCTAGGAAGATTTACCATCGCACCTGGAAGACCTACATATCCATTTGTGAGGAAATGAGGTGGCATCCGCGTTCTTATTCGGTTTCAGAGTCCTGCTGTTCTTCAGCAGGAAGGTTGCCAAAAATTTTGCTTTAAGTACAATTAGGGGGCAGGTATCTGCCCTGGCTGTCCTTCTTCTTTTTTTTTTTTTCCAACGACCCTTGGTGGCTCACTCTCTAGTGAGAACGTTTGTACAGAGGGTTCGGTAGGCGGCCCCTCTGGTCCACCCTCCACTACCTCCGTGGGGCTTGTGTAGCTGACGTCCTTTTGGCGTCTACCGATACAAGAGGACCTGCTGTCGCAGGGTCCCATATGCCATCCTGCTTGCAGTCAATGGCTGTAAGGGCATGGCCTCTAGGTTCCTCAGAAACCACTGTTTGAGAACATCAGGGAGTTTCCCTTGTTGACACTTTTTCAGAAAGTGGTCCTTTTGGTGGCTGTTATGCCGGTTAGTACAGGTTTCTGAGCGGCAGCCTTGTTATGCAAGCCTCCCTATCTGATCTTCCACAAGGATAAGGTGGTGCTGCGTCCACAGCCTTCTTTTCTTCCTAAGGTCGTTTTGACCTTCCATCTCAAGGAAGACATTGTTCTGCCATCCTTGCTTGATGCTCTCACAGCTCGGACACCTGTTTCCCCAGGTGTGTAAGGCAGCGACTTGGCGTCCGTTCACACTTTCACTAGACTTTACAAGTTGGGGTGTGTGTGTGTGCGCGCGCATCTTCGGATGCTTTCGGCCACAAGGTATTGCAGGCGGCTGTTTGGAGTTGTAACTCCTCAGTCGAGGAGCTCTGTTTTTGTTTTGGGGTGAAGTTTATTTTATGCTGTTCCCACCCCTCGTTTGACACTGCTTTGTCCACCACTTGTCAAGAGGAAGCTGTGTCCGCCCATGAACGAAAGTAAATAGGATTTTTGTACTCGCCATAAAATCCTTTTCTCTGAGTTCATGGATAGACACAGCACCCACCCCTCCTTTTTAAGTTTGTACTGCTTTTTGACTAACAGATCTGCGAGGAGCAAAGAGGGATTATACCCAGAGGGATTTTACGGGGAGTACAAAACATTTTTTTTTTTTTTTTTTTCTTCTACAATGTAAAGTAGTGAGCGTACAGGACTGGCCAGGTCTCCAGACCTAAACCCTATTGAGCATCTGTAGGGCATCCTAAAATGGAAGGTAGAAGGTCTCTAACCTCCCCCAGATTTGTGATATCCTCATGTTGAGTGGAAAATGACTCCAGTGGCAACCTGTAAAGCTCTGAACTCCATGCCCTAAAAGGTTAAGGCAGTGCTGTAATATGGTGGCCCCACAAAATATTGACACTTTGGACATTTTCACTGAGGGGTGTACTTACTTTTGTGATACTGTATAGACACAATTGCTTGACTACAACTGAATTCTTTGGGCCCTTTTCACACTGATGTGGTGCGGTTTCACCACACCCCGGGTCTAGTGGTGTTCCCAGTTTTTGTGCTGGTTGGCTGCATTTTCCCATAGGGTTCTTTTTTTTATGTCCCATGGTTTTGGTGTGCTTTTGAGAGGATGCACCAAAACTGTGGGATGTAATAAAACGCAGCTAACCTGCAACAAACCCGTTGGTGCACCACATCAGTGTGAAAGGGGCCCTCTCTATGGGAAAGGGTGATATTGGCCTACTTGGCTTATTTATATACGGTAACTTTTTTTTTTTTTTTTTTGCTCTCCCAAAAGGAAGGAATGATGAAAGAAAAGAGTTGCTATAGAATGCTGAAGTGCTGTACATGGCTCTGATGGAAGAGAAGGAGAAGGCAAACTTGTGTGCTAAGACTATTGGATGGCTTCAGCATGAAGATAAAAATGCTGAGCCCTGGCTGTGGAAACTGTCAAATTGCTTTTCAACTGTTGAGCAGCCATTACTCAGTACAAGAGCAAAACAAGTAAGTGTTCATTCAGGCTACAGTGCATGTCTCACTGACTTCAGATGCCATTGTAACCTATTTATCCATCTACCAAATAGGGGACATTAAAGCGGTGTTCCGCCCAAAAAAAAGTTAAAAGCCAGCAGCTACACATACTGCAGCTGCTGGCTTTTAATAATGGGACACTTACCTGTACTGGAGTCCAGCGATGACGGCACCCGCAGCTGATGTTTCCATCAGCTGTCGGGTGCTGCTGCCGCCATTGCGGGTAAGGGAGCCCGGCAGTGTGTAGCCTTTCGCGCCGAGAACCCTGCTGCGCATGCACGAGGCTTGCTCCTCTCTCCTACTGGCCAAAAAGTATCCGCTCTTCTCTCCTTTTCTTCTTTTTTTTTTTTTTTTTTTAAATATATATCCAGCTAGTGTGTTACAAATATGGCCAATGCTTTTGGCTATACTTCTCATATGGATCAAATGTACAGTTCCTTCTATATTCCCATGACCCATTTTTTTTCTTTTCAGTTGACAGCGCGCTAAAGCCTGCTGTCGGCTAACGTCACTCAGCTGGTTCAGGCTTGGGAAACATCCTGACTACAGTCATTTTCTGCCCAGATGCCAGGACCAGCAGCTGGCTTAGCCTCTTGGCTGCCTTCTGGGAGACTGAGCCAGCCGCTCCCCTCTCCCCAGCCCGGCACTCCAGTAAAAGCTGTAGGTGCAGAGATCTGAGTGATCAGCTGTGTTTGCTCAGTTCTCAGCGCAGAGAGGCAAATGCAGCATCAGATTGATGCTGCATCCAACTAATTAAATACAGTGGTACCTCGGTTCACATACTTAATTTGTGAAACGACTCTGGTCGCGAACCAAGGCAAATTTTCCCGTAGGGTTCAATGTAAATCGTGTTTATTTTGTTCTTAACTTTGTGCGTATAGACATAGAGAAATGTATGTACAAGAAGATTTTAGACAATCTATTTACATTCACCTCCTTTCATGTGTACATCTAAAAAAAGCTATAGCTCCTCTTAAATACTTGTTTGAAACAATCCCAAACCCCAATTTAAATGACTAGTCTAGGGGCCAGAAAACTGCACTTTGCATTCAAGAAAAGATCATCTGAGGGCATGATAAAGTTGTAGAATTCATATTAACTGTTTTTCCATGATTCCCAATCAAGTAAGCCCACCCTGATGGTAGCCAGGGGGCAGAAACACCTATCTGAGTGGACAGGTTCTCCTAAGACATATCTTACGCTGCTCTTCTGAATATTAAACTTGTCAGAGCAGGGAAGATGGCCGCGGCTCGTGTCTGAACTGAAGCAAATTTTGTGACTTCTGTTCGTGAACCGAGATATCACTGTATAAGGGGGTGTGTGTGTGTGTGTGTGTGTGTGTGTGGGGGGGGGGGGGGTGTTTGCACCATATTTCTCTTGTGTTACGATGCATGTAAGACAAATTTTAATTTTCTTATGTGCAGCCGATGGTTTGCCTGAAGTTGACACTTTTCTGGACCAGAGAAGTTGATCAGGTACTCCTTGCCCCACAGCTGACATACGCAAAAATGCTCATGCTCTTAATAGCGAGCTGGTCATAATGGGTCATTGATGTCACAAACATCCCCACACCTTTTTGGTGTACGCCAGTTTTAGCCATGGAATCTGCCCACAGCTTATTGGCACAGGAATGACAGTTGACTTTGAGTTGCGACCACGACCTGTTAGCAGAACAAAGCAGGTCAGTCAGTAGTGGTAAGCCTTTTGTGATTAACTTTTTTTTTTTAACTTTTTTTTTTTTAATTTTTTTTTTAGAACGCTTACAAGAACAGTAGACCTGCAATGGAACTAAAGGATGTTGCAAACCCGCTTCAACCTTGCATAAATTCCTTTCCACTTTCGAAAATCCAACCTTCTGTAAAGCAAATCCAGCTTCAAACCGGCCCTAAAGTAAGCTGCTGTGCACTTTGTTCTAATAGAACACCTGATGTTCATTTCGGTGGGAGTGGGTGCATTCGGCCTAATCATATCCTGGAGAAAACTGCTGCAGGCACAGTTACTTGCCAGATAGCCCCTGGGCTGCCTTTTTCTTATGAAAGTCCCTTCAGGAAAGTTGCTGCTACAGGCAGTTACAGCAGCCATCCCCTCAGCTGTTCGAATGTATGTATGGAAAAGCGCCTGTCTCCCTGCCAGTTTCACACTTCTCACCCAGTTTCCTGTTTCACCAGTGTTCATCTGAATCCACTTCACAATGATCTCCATAAGTTTCACGTTCCTAAACTTGGCACTTCTCCTGGATATTACCCTTGCTCAGACTTCACTAATGGGGCTACACAACATTTAAAGAAACATCTTGCACAGTCTGAAATCTTATCACATTTTTGCACGGGTTCTCTTCATCTAAACTCTGCACCGTCTGTGTTTCTCAAAAGTTCTTCCTTCTATCAGGCCTGCTTGGAAAAGGTTTGTTCATTCTTTCACTTTTGTGTGTGTGTGTGTGTCTTTGTTTTTTTTTCTAAGATATTTCAAGGAATGAGGGTTGTATCACAAAGGTTTGTTTAGTCTTCTAATATCTTTGAATTTTTTGGGTTCTTTTTTTCTTGTCATGTTTTTTATTTTCTCCATTTTGGAGCAAGTGGAGGGTGATAAGCCCTGTCGATTTTTTTATTTTTTGTCATCTGTGCCTCATTTGGGAGATTTCCCTTCACTTTCTGTCCCATATCTAAAACAGGAAATCCATGCAAATGAAGGGAATCCCTTGGGGACCCCCAGTACTGGACCATTGGAAGGTTTCCCTCTTACTTTTCTGGAGACAACCCAAAATGTAGGATTTTCTTAGGCCACGTTCACACTGAGGCGCTTGAGAAACTGCCAGTAAAACACTGAGCGCTTTTGAAGTGCTTTTCAGGCACTTGTGAAGCGCTTTCAATTCATTTCAATGGATGGGGATATTTTTTCAGCACACTGCCCCAGTGTGAAAGCATTCATTGATTTTAATGGAAATAAGTTTTCAGGCGGTTTTTTTTTTGCGTGAAAGCACCTCAGTGTGAAAGTGGTCTTACACTTTCCCTTTCAATTATAATGGCAAACAGCAATTAGAGGGTGAATCTTCCTGAGGCACAGCAATAAAAACGGACAGGTGTTCTTATCCTTCACTGTCAAAGTTGAAACAAAAAAAACCCCTTTTATTTGTACTTTATGCTTTCACATTAAAAAGGCAATAGGTTAAAGTGCCTGAAAAGGTTAGAGAATACAGCATGTGTTTTCTGTAAGAAAGATGTTGCTTATTGGAAGGTAATCTATGGTTAAAGCATACACTTTCATTAAGCATCGGCATTATAATGGCACTGTACAGTGGTTATACAATTCCAATATAAGCTTACTTGAAAAATCTCTTATGTTGAGTACTGTCTGCTGGCCATATCTTTACACAGCTTCCTGGATTCCCTGTATGCTTTTGCAGCTTCTCCATTGACATTTACTTTCAATTTTGAAGAACCATATTTCCCATGGTACCTTGTTGCCTGCAAGCTATGATTACTACACAGATGGGCTGTGCCCCCTGAAACTCCCTCTCAGCAACTCTATAGTTCAGAAGGCAGACCCTCCGATTTCTGTGACACAACAGTACCTATCCCCATATGCCGGGATCCTAACAAGGTAGGTTTATGAATGTAAAAAGAAAGGATCACTGCTTAATTTTTAAATAAAAAATACAAGCGGACAGTACTATGTGCAATACCAAATTTCAAATGCTGGTGGAAAAAGTGCAGGGTTTTAAAAAAAAAAGCAAACTTTTACAGGTAACCACTTCCCTAAGGGCACTTTTACCCCCTTCCTGCCTAGGCCATTTTTCAGCTTTCAGTGCGGTCACACTTTGAATGACAATTGTGCGGACATGCAACACTGTACCCAAACTTAATTATTTTTTGTTTTGTTCACACAACTAGAGCTTTCTTTTGGTGGTATTGAATCGACACTGGGTTTTCTTTTTTGCTTGATGAACCTAAAAATAACATTTTGAAGATGGAAAAACACATTACTCTTTCATTCATGGACCGACACAGCTTCCAGTTGACAAGTGGGTATTATCTGTTATTTAGGAGTGACTAGGCAGAAAAAAAAACTTGTAAAAAGTGTTGCATCACACCTTCTACAGTACCGCCCAGGGGGCAGACCCCCCCACTCTGCATCTCGCAGATCAGATTTTTTCTGTCTAGCAAGGAGTAGGACATGGCTCCCTTCAAGCCCATTGGTCCGGGGATGGATATATATATATATATATATATATATATATATATATATATATATATATATATATAAAATTCGTTTTTTTGGTTCCTGCGATCTTCGATCAACTGCTGGGTCCTCGATCCTTGTAGTCCCCCCAGTTTCGGCCATTGAGCGTGTGCCGACCCTAGCTACGCGCTGGGTTTTCCACGCCTACGCTCCAGGGCCTGCATCGGACCGCTCAGCTTCGGCTGACCTTATGCATGAATTACAGTAGCCTGTCCAGTGAGCTTGCGCTCCAGGGCATGCATGTGATTGTCCCCTAGGGTCCAATCACAGCATGCCTGGCCGACAGTCACCTTCCGTGCGCGGATGATCTGTCCGGAATGTCTTCCAGCATGAGACACGCAGGGAAGGGTAAGTAGCTTCCCCGCTTCGGCAGGGTGACATTGGCTGGACATTCCCGGAGAGATCAAGTAAGTGGTTATGACCCCTTTCCTTCCTCTCTCCCTGCCGCCTTCCCTCCTCCCTGGGCTCTGAGCTAAGGTTGCTGCGTGCTGGTCACCATGGGGGGGGCGCCATCTGGATCGGGGCTGCACTGTTTTTCATTTTAAAAAGAATGTAATTTTGCGTGTCTCCCTCCATGCTGTCAGAGGCCATTTTGCGATGGTCCATGCCGGTTTCGGCCTATAGTGAATGTCCGGCGGCCATTTTCTTGTAGTCCGCGCCCGCTTTGGCCTCTACCGACTGTTCGTTTCTTAGGATTCTCGCCTGTATGTATATACTGCCGCTCGGCGGCCAGTTTGTTGTGGTCCACGGCCGTTTTTGCCTATATTCAAGCTCGGCGGCCATTTTCTTAGAGCCCACATTGTTATATACAGCGGCTTGGCAGCCATTTTGCGGTAGTCTCCGGCCTCTAGGGTGCATTCTCTGGCGCGAATTTTCACAGAAGAAGAAGCTGATAAGAATTGGACTGACAGACAACGGTGGGATAGCATCACAGGTGCAGCATAGCAGTACCGTTCCAACACACGGCAGCATAGCAGTACCGTTCCAAGGGTGGTGAGTCCTCCCGGAGACCCTGCATCTCTGTATCAGCTAGGAGGGTGGCCTATTGATACCTTGCCTGGAGCCCTGTGGGTGTCAGCGCGTGGGTCAGCATGGCGTCTGAAGCAGACATGTTTTTTCCCCTAAAACACCTGATTTGGTGGCTAGTGCCCCTGAGGTTCCTATGGAGGCAATCTTAGAGGCTTTTGCTGCCAGGGTGGAAGCAGCACATGGGAACATGGGGGGGGTAGTATACGCTCCCGTCCCCGATAATCTTCAGGGGGGTAATTAATATGATGCAGAACCAGGCCCAGCTATGGCTAATGAACCAGGATTCTGATGCATCAGTGGCTGCAGACCGGGACCAAGCGGACAGTAAGAATGTCTCCAAGTCCAGGTCAGTACGCGAAAGGGCTTTGGTATCTGACCTTATTACTGCAGTGCGGGATACGCTAAAATTGGAGCATGCAGCAGAGACTCCAATCGTCTTTGGGTTCCGTAAACCTACCCGCACTACTAAGGTGTTTCCTTGTGTCTTATTTTGATAAGCTCTTATACAAGGAGTGGGAGAACCCATCAAGGGTTTTACGCCTCAAAGGAATCTTGCGGTACGGTACCCCTTTTGAGGAGAGTTTTCCAATAGTGGATCCTTCGGCATGCAGACTTAATAAAGCTACCACAATTCCAGTGGAAGGGGCTCCTGTTTTCAAGGACCCTGTGGATAAAAAACTCTGACGCACTCGCTTGCTACCTATACACATTGGTAGGCTCAGCGGTGCCGCCCGGCTTTGGCAGGGGTCCTTAGTGTCTCAGACACTGAGTGGGCAAAATTGCTGCTCCAGGGGTTAAAGGAGCTAGATGCTCCTCCTAATGAGATAGCTTTGGCTGACCAGTTGGTACAAGGCCTTAAGTTTGTCTGCGAGTCAGACATGGACACTATCCCCTTGCTGTCCAAAGCTTTGGTTAATTGCGGGAGCTATACGCCGCCTGATCTGGCTAAAGGGCTGGTCTGTGGACCAGGCTTCCAAGAAGGCTCTGTTGGATCTGCCCTTTTAAGGGCGACAGACTTTTTGGAGCCTCTCGCGCTTGTGTTTTCTTTTTTTCTTTTTTAGATGACCTCATCAAGGATGCCAGAGGATGTTAAAGCACGTTGCTTCCTCAAACCATAAAGGGTAAGGGACCACGCCAAGGGCCCTTCTTAACTGCACGCAAGTGTGTTTTCGTCCGCCTAGGGCGACAGAAAAAAGACCCCTGGCCGACAAAACGCCTGCGCAAGGACAAAAATCTTCTTGGTCCCGCAAGCTCAACAAGCCTGCGGACAAATCTGCATCCGCATGAAGGTCCGCCCCCACCCAGTTCTCGGGTGGGGGGGGGGACATCTTCGCAAGTTTGTGACTCTGGACATACCTGATCTCCGACCAGTGGGTTTGCGAAGTGATCTCAGGTTACAAGCCAGTTCCAGAGCTCGACCCGTGTCTGCCCCTTCTAAGACAAAGGGGCATTGCTATCATAGGCTACTAGGACGACCTTCTTCTGAGGGCCCCTTCAAGGTCAGAATTAGGTTATGGACACGCTTACCTCTATCAGACTCTCAGACTGTGGTTGGGTATAAAACCTGCAAAGGTCAGTATTGGTGCCGACTCAACGCCTAGTGTATCTGGGGTTGATTCTGGATTCCTCAGAGGTAGCCTCTTTGGAGATGGTTCCATATGCTCAAGATCACACTTGAGTGTTACAGAATCAGGTTCTTTCCAGATGGAACAGATGCCCATCTCTGGATTATCTAATCCGGGTAAGCCACCTAGTCAGGAGATCCCTGATAGGGTGGCTGACATCACCGGCTCTCTTGGCCGGGAGGTCATTCCTTCCTGTTAATTGGATTGTGATTAGATGGACGCCAGCCTTACAGGAGCCCGCCTGCCGATCAAGGTCCTGGAACTCTGGACGATCAGGTGGCGCCTCTTCAGATGGTTTCAGAGGCTGCAAGGACATCCAGTCAGACAACGCCACAGCGGTGGCAGATGTCAATCATCAGGGAGGAACAAGAAGCTCCGCTGCAGCATCGGAGGTCGCTCGCAGCCTAAAGTGGGCAGAAAGGAGCGTACCGGCACTGTGGGCCGTGTACATTCCGGGTGTGAAGTATTGGCAGGCGAACCACCTGAGTCGCCAAATGCTGGACCAAGGAGAAGGGTCCTTGCACCCGGATGGGTTCCAGCTCCTCTGCTAAAGGAGCACGCCACACACAAATCTTATGGCGTCCTGTCCCAATCGAGAGGTATTGAGGTTTGTGGCCCGGTCAAAGGACCCAGGGGCAGATGCAACGGACGCGTTGGTAACATTTTGGGGTCAGTATCGGCTAATCTAGGCCTTCCCTCCCATGAGGCTCCTTCCCCCATCTGCTTTGCAGAACAGAGGCAGCGAGAATTCGAAGGATTCTGATCGCTCCAGATTGGCCTCAGCGTCCTTGGTACGCCGACCTAGTACGTCCTGGTAGCAGACGTCCCCTGGCGTCTACCTCTACGGAAGGACCTGCTATCGCAAGGTACCTTACTCCATCCTGCTTTACAGTTTCTGGCTTTAATGGCAGGGCTATTGAGAATCAGGTACTGAGAGACAGGGGCCTGTCAGATTCAGTAATCTCTACTATGAGAAGTGCTCGGAAGCTGTCCTCTAGGAAGGTTTATCATCGCACTTGGAAGGCCTACATTTCCATGTGTGAGGAAATGAAGTGGCATCCGCGTACTTATTTTGGTTTCCAGAATCCTGCTGTTTTTACAGCATGGGGTGGACCAAAGGCTTGCCTTAAATGCTATTAAGGGGCAGACATCTGCCCTGGCTGTCTTTTCAGCGACCCCTGGCGACTCACTCTCTCGTGAGTACATTTGTGCAGGGAGTTCGACATCTGGCTCCTCCGGTCTGTCTCCCGCTACCTCTGTGGGACTTGAACCTGGTCCTCTCGGTGCTTCAGAAGTCACCGTTGGAGAATATTAGGGATATTCCCTTTATTGACACTCTCAGAAAGTGGTCTTTTTGGTGGCTGTTACGTCAGACGAGTTTCTGAGCTGGCAGCCTTGTCCTGCAAGGCTCCCTATCTGATCTTCCACAAGGATAAGGTGGTGCTGCGGCCACAGCCTTCCTTCCGAAGGTAGTTTCGGCTTTTCATCTCAACAAGGACATTGTACTTCCATCCTTGTGTCCTCACCCGTCGAATCCTAAAGAGTCGGCGTTGCATTCCTTGGACGTTGTCCGAGCTTTGAGAGTATACCTATCTGCTACTTCCCTGTTCCAGAAGTCAGACTTGCCGTTTTTCGGTGACTGGTCCCTAGAAGGGCCTAGCAGTCTCATCGGCCACCATCTCTAAATGGATCCGACAGAGTAATCCAGGCCTATGCCTTAAAGGGTCAAGCGCGCCCCCCTTTCCTGTCACGGTGCATTCAACCAGGGCAATAGGTGCCTCTTGGGCTTTTCGACATCAAGCGTCTGTTTCCCAATTATATAAAGCGGTGACTTGGTCGTCCGCTGACTTTCACAAAATTCTACAAGGTTGCTGTAGAAATTTATGATTTCTTGGCCATTTTTCAGAGAATATGAATAAGTTTTTTTATTTTATCTTTCACCCATGGTTGGTGTTTGGCTGAAGCCATTTTTTATTCATCAACTGTTTTTAACTTTTTTTTTTTTTATTTATTTTTTTTCATCGTCGCAACAGAAACTACCCAAATGACCCTGATCAAAAGTTTACATACCCTGGTGATTTTGGCCTTATAACATGCACACAATTTGACACAGCCCTGGTTCACACTAGTGCGATTTGACATGTCAAATTGGCAGAATTTGCCTCAAATTGCGGACAATGGCACCGTCCTAATCGGTGCGACGCCGCATCTGCAGCGCTGCACCGATTACAAAATATTTTTTGTACTACTTATTGCGTGGGTTTTTTTTTTTTTTTTTTTTTGCCGCGATTTACATTGACATCTGTTTCAGATGTCTTTGAAATCGGGACTGCCAGCGGGAGTGAAATCGTGTGAGTTCAGCTGAACTCGCAGGCTTCACTCCCGCAGCCCCAGTGTGAACGTGGGCAAAGGGGTACGAATGGCTATTAAAGGTAACCATCCTCACATGTGATCTGTTTGCTTGTAATTTAGTGTGTTTTATAAAAGGTCAATGAGTTTCTGAACTCCTGATAGACGCTTGCATCTTTTATCCAGTGTTGCACTGATGTTTCTGGATTCTAAGTCGTGGGGAAAGCAAAAGACTTGTCAAACGATCTGCAGGAAAAGGTAGTTGAACTGTATAAAACAGATATAAAAAGATATCCAAGGAATTGAGAATGCCAAACTCTAATCAAGAAGTGGAAAATGAGGGGTTCTGTTGAAACCAAACCACGGTCAGGTAGATCAACTAAAATTTCAGTAATAACTGCCAGGAACAATTTTTCGTGATGCAAAGAAAAATCCACAACTTCAGGTGAAATACAGGACTCTCTGAAAACATGTGGTGTGACTGTTTTAAGATGCACAATAAGGAGGCATGGTCAAGCCATTACTACACAAATGCCACAGTATCTCGCTAACAGTACGCCATACAGCACAGACAAGCCTTAAACCTTCTGGCACAAAGTCATTTGGAGTGATGAGACAAATTTGTCCTTTTTAGCCAAAACCATGAACACTACATTTGGAGTCAAGGCCTATGATAAAAGGTACACCATTCCTACTGTGAAACACGGAGGTGGATTGCTGATGTGTGGGCTACAAAGGCACAGGAAATTTTGGTTAAACTTGATGGCAAGATGAATGCAGTATGTTATCAAATACTTGAACATTTTGCATTCATCTGCCAGGAAGGTGGGGTTCGGGACGTACTTGGACATTCCAACATGACAATGATCCAAGGCCAAGTTGACCTGTCATTGGCTACAGCAGAATAAAGTGAAGGTTCTGGAGTAGCAACCTCGGTCTCCTGACCTCAATATCATTGAGCCACTCTGGGGAGATCTCAAACGTGCAGTTCATGCAAGACAGCCCAAGAATTTACAGGAACTGGAGGCTTTTTGCTAAGAGGAATGGGCAGCTTTACCATCTGAGAAGATAAAGAGCCTCATCCACAAATGCCACAAAAGACTTCAAGCTGTCATTGATGTTAAAGGGGGCAATACAAGGTATTAAAAACTGGGGTATGTAAACTTTTGGGTAGTTTCTGTTGCCATTATGGCTTAAAGAGTAAACGGTTCATGATAAATGGCTTCAGCCAAACTCTAACCATGAGTGAAAAGTTGTGTGGTTTTTTTTTTTTTTTTTATTTTTAATTTATATTCATCTTCTCTGAAAAACAGTTACTGTATAAGCCAAGATTTTCAGCCTTTTTTTTTTTGGGCTGAAAGTCCCCCCCTCCCCCCCCTCGGCTTGAAAATTGTACCTGAAGGCTGCGGTGTCCATCGTTTAAAACTCTCGGTCTCTTCCTGGTCCCTTCCGTGATGGGCGATTCTCAGCAGACACAGTTCCGCCTATCACAGAAGAGATCGCAAGTTTTAAACGATGGACGCCGCAGCCTTCAGGTACCATTTACAATGTTCAATTTTAATTCTAGGGGCACATGTGAGGATTGGAACAGTAAGGTGGCAATGGGCTTAGTGAAGTTGCAATGGGCACAGTGAGGAGTGCAAATGGGCATTGTTGACCCTCGGCTTATACTCGTTTTCCCAGGTTTTTGTGGTAACATTAGGTACCTCGAGTATATACAGTAAATCATCAATTCTTCCAGGGTATGTTAACTTTTATGAGCTCAACTGTAACTGGTGTGGTGGTGATCAGGGACACTGACTGGTGACAGTACATGAGAGAGATATCTCTCTATCTCTCTATCTCTCTATCTCTCTATCTCTCTATCTCTCTATCTCTCTATCTCTCTATCTCTCTATCTCTCTATCTCTCTATCTCTCTATCTCTCTATCTCTCTATCTCTCTATCTCTCTATCTCTCTATCTCTCTATCTCTCTATCTCTCTATCTCTCTATCTCTCTATCTCTCTATCTCTCTATCTCTCTATCTCTCTATCTCTCTATCTCTCTATCTCTCTATCTCTCTATCTCTCTATCTCTCTATCTCTCTATCTCTCTATCTCTCTATCTCTCTATCTCTCTATCTCTCTATCTCTCTATCTCTCTATCTCTCTATCTCTCTATCTCTCTATCTCTCTATCTCTCTATCTCTCTATCTCTCTATCTCTCTATCTCTCTATCTCTCTATCTCTCTATCTCTCTATCTCTCTATCTCTCTATCTCTCTATCTCTCTATCTCTCTATCTCTCTATCTCTCTATCTCTCTATCTCTCTATCTCTCTATCTCTCTATCTCTCTATCTCTCTATCTCTCTATCTCTCTATCTCTCTATCTCTCTATCTCTCTATCTCTCTATCTCTCTATCTCTCTATCTCTCTATCTCTCTATCTCTCTATCTCTCTATCTCTCTATCTCTCTATCTCTCTATCTCTCTATCTCTCTATCTCTCTATCTCTCTATCTCTCTATCTCTCTATCTCTCTATCTCTCTATCTCTCTATCTCTCTATCTCTCTATCTCTCTATCTCTCTATCTCTCTATCTCTCTATCTCTCTATCTCTCTATCTCTCTATCTCTCTATCTCTCTATCTCTCTATCTCTCTATCTCTCTATCTCTCTATCTCTCTATCTCTCTATCTCTCTATCTCTCTATCTCTCTATCTCTCTATCTCTCTATCTCTCTATCTCTCTATCTCTCTATCTCTCTATCTCTCTATCTCTCTATCTCTCTATCTCTCTATCTCTCTATCTCTCTATCTCTCTATCTCTCTATCTCTCTATCTCTCTATCTCTCTATCTCTCTATCTCTCTATCTCTCTATCTCTCTATCTCTCTATCTCTCTATCTCTCTATCTCTCTATCTCTCTATCTCTCTATCTCTCTATCTCTCTATCTCTCTATCTCTCTATCTCTCTATCTCTCTATCTCTCTATCTCTCTATCTCTCTATCTCTCTATCTCTCTATCTCTCTATCTCTCTATCTCTCTATCTCTCTATCTCTCTATCTCTCTATCTCTCTATCTCTCTATCTCTCTATCTCTCTATCTCTCTATCTCTCTATCTCTCTATCTCTCTATCTCTCTATCTCTCTATCTCTCTATCTCTCTATCTCTCTATCTCTCTATCTCTCTATCTCTCTATCTCTCTATCTCTCTATCTCTCTATCTCTCTATCTCTCTATCTCTCTATCTCTCTATCTCTCTATCTCTCTATCTCTCTATCTCTCTATCTCTCTATCTCTCTATCTCTCTATCTCTCTATCTCTCTATCTCTCTATCTCTCTATCTCTCTATCTCTCTATCTCTCTATCTCTCTATCTCTCTATCTCTCTATCTCTCTATCTCTCTATCTCTCTATCTCTCTATCTCTCTATCTCTCTATCTCTCTATCTCTCTATCTCTCTATCTCTCTATCTCTCTATCTCTCTATCTCTCTATCTCTCTATCTCTCTATCTCTCTATCTCTCTATCTCTCTATCTCTCTATCTCTCTATCTCTCTATCTCTCTATCTCTCTATCTCTCTATCTCTCTATCTCTCTATCTCTCTATCTCTCTATCTCTCTATCTCTCTATCTCTCTATCTCTCTATCTCTCTATCTCTCTATCTCTCTATCTCTCTATCTCTCTATCTCTCTATCTCTCTATCTCTCTATCTCTCTATCTCTCTATCTCTCTATCTCTCTATCTCTCTATCTCTCTATCTCTCTATCTCTCTATCTCTCTATCTCTCTATCTCTCTATCTCTCTATCTCTCTATCTCTCTATCTCTCTATCTCTCTATCTCTCTATCTCTCTATCTCTCTATCTCTCTATCTCTCTATCTCTCTATCTCTCTATCTCTCTATCTCTCTATCTCTCTATCTCTCTATCTCTCTATCTCTCTATCTCTCTATCTCTCTATCTCTCTATCTCTCTATCTCTCTATCTCTCTATCTCTCTATCTCTCTATCTCTCTATCTCTCTATCTCTCTATCTCTCTATCTCTCTATCTCTCTATCTCTCTATCTCTCTATCTCTCTATCTCTCTATCTCTCTATCTCTCTATCTCTCTATCTCTCTATCTCGCACCCGTGCTCCTCAGTTCTTGATTGTGTTTCCCCACAGCGAAACCGTTTATTTTTTTCCACAGACTGAAGGCCTGGGGCTGGAAGTCCCCCCCCGGGAGCTGAGCCGCATGCCTGGGAAGCCTCTGGGCCTAGCAGGACTCTATTTGTCCGTCCTGGGGGTATCCCATTCCTTCTCAGGGAGGGCAGTTGAGCCTCCCTGAGCACTGAAGCTCCCTAGGTGCGGGGCTGTACCCGGGACTTCAGGGGCCAGATATCCTCCTTCCTCCCTCCTACCTGTTTGGGTGTCCATCCTGGAGGGGGGGGCTGGCAGGTTCCTCCGTCCGCTCGCGCGGTCTGTTTGCTTAGGGCGCCGCTCTATGCAGGTGCATAGCATTGCGGCGCCATTTTCCCGGCGTCTAGGACATTCGTCCTCTAGCGTCAAGGATGACGCCATTGCGTGCCGCGTCATTTCCGGTTCCGGTCTCCGGCAAAATGGCGGCGGCCGGCGTCTGTTACCGCATTCAAAAACGGAGGGACGCCAGGAAGGAGGCGCCCTTTTTTCTCCTCCAGTGGAACTGCGATCGGGAGCAGAACATCTCACCTACATGGAGCATGAGGAGAGGCCGACTACGGCCGCGGCTACAGAGGAGACCACAGGGGGTGAGTCAACCCAGCCAGCAGGGGTCATGATGGGGGATGGTACCCCGACTCTTTCCCCTTGCCTGTCACAGGGTTCTTTTTGTTAATGTATTCCTGTGTACTCTTACATTGCAGGAGAGGACGTCACTGGGAGAGGACGTCACTGCCCAGGGGGTTGCCAGTCGTTCCTCTAGAACCCCTGCCCGCTCCAAAAGATGCGGTTATTGTAACGAGAAATTACCCTCAACCCATTCCAAGCCCTTCTGCTTCAAATGTATCCAGAAGCTGGCTGGGAAGGAAACATCTCAGGTGATGAGAGACTTTCTCTCTGTCCAAACCCAGATGCTTGCCACCCTTAAGGATTTTCAAGCCTCCCTTAAAGCTAAGGAACCAGAGCCCCAGACAAGCAGGGAGGGCCCTTCCTCACAGGAGTTCTTCTCAACCAGGAGAGGACACCCAGAATCCCTGAGATCCCTCCTGTCTCAGGACTCAGAGGAGGATTCGGAGATCCCTGATCAGGGACTATCCGATGAGGGCCTGATAGTCAGGCTGAGGAGGAGGAAGAAGGCTCTAGGTCAGGAAGACACATCTTCTCAGCTGACGACATGGAAGGCCTCCTTGGTGCAATCTACACCTCTGAAGAAATTCAGGAGCCGACGGAACAGGTATCCGCACAGGATAGATTGTACCGAGGCTTGGTAAGGGCCCAACCCAGAACCATCCCGGTTCACCAGGCTCTCCATGATGTGATTCTTAGAGTGGAAGGAACCTGAGAGGAAGCTTCTGAAATATAAAACTTGGAAGCGTAGGTGCCCTTTTAAGGGGGAGGATGAGGAGAAACTCTTTAAGATTCCCAGATTGGACGCCTCTTTGGCACAGGTGTCAAAGCAATCCGACCTCTCCTTTGAGGACGCAGGTAATATCAAGGATCCTATGGATCGCCGTACTGAGACGACCTTGCGTAGAGCCTGGGAAGCCAATGCGGCAGCAATGAGCCCCGCGCTGGCTTCAGCTTGTATAGCTAGGAACGCGGATACATGGATAACCAAACTAATAGAACATGTTTCCCGTGTGTCCAAGTCCAGGGAAGTCCTAGACTCTCTACAGGTAATAGGTAGCGCAGTGGCATACCTAGCAGATGCTGCAGTTGAGACCGTGCGAACCACCGCAAAAACGGGTGCCCTCGTAAACTCGGCTCGCAGAGCCGTATGGGTCAAAACATGGGATGGGGATAACGCATCCAAGACCCGCTTATGTGGACTCCCATTTGAGGGCTCACTCCTTTTTGGTACAGGGCTGGACCAAGCCCTATCAAGATCTACCGAAAAGGGCAAAAAGTTCCCCACTAAACCTAAAAGGGACCAAAAAAGATTTTTTTCGAGGCCCCCAGGGTAGAAATCGTTTCTCGAGCAAGAAGCCTACCGGTAATAGGAAGTGGGGCGTTGGAAAGGATAAGCAAAAAGGAGGTATCCTCTTTTCCAACCAAAAGTCAAATGAAAAGGACTTTAAGTGACGTAAGGGTAGGGGGAAGACTTTCCCAATTCCTTTCCAGGTGGGAGAGTATTACCCAGAGCCCTCATATTCTCAACATTATAAAGGAGGGCTACAGGCTGGAGTTTCTTCACCCCCCCCCCCCTCAAAGTTCCTAGTAACGCATCTCCCCAGGGACCCCCTCAAGGCAGCAGGTCTTCTGCAAAACATTTCAGAACTAGCAGAACAGGGAGTTGTGGTCCCGGTACCTGCGGGACAACGCGGACTGGGGGTCTACTCCCACATCTTCGTTGTCCCAAAGCCGTCAGGCAAGTACCGGTTGATAATAAACCTGAGACCCCTGAATACCTCCTTGCGTCACAAGAAATTTCGCATGGAAAGCATATACACCCTCAGAAGACTCCTTCTGAAGGAGGTATACATGGTAACGATCGACTTAAAGGACGCCTACCTTCACGTCCCGATCTTTCCAGGACATCAAGCTTTCCTCAGATTCGCAATCGGGTCTCCTCAGGGGATTCAACACTGGCAGTTTGCTGCCCTCCCCTTTGGACTGGCTTCCAGCCCAAGGGTATTTACAAAAATAGTAGCAGAGGTGGTTGCCTTCCTACACCTAGAGGGTATAACGATAGTCCCTTATCTCGACGACCTTTTACTTTACAACCAGAGTCGAGATCTCCTCCTCGCAGACCTGGCCAAGGTTGTGAGTACCTTGGAATCCCTGGGTTGGATCATCAACCGAGAGAAGTCCTCGATGATCCCGGACCAAAGAAAGATTTACCTGGGTTTCCTGATAGACTCCTTACAAAGGAAGCTTTGTTTACCCCAGGAGAAGGTCCAGGGCCTCATAACAGCGGTCAGGTCTCTGTTGGAGGTAAGGGAGTCCTCTTTCAGAGGCATCATGAGGGTACTGGGTCTAATGACCTCTTGTATACCTGCGGTTCCGTGGGCTCAGCTCCACTCCCCTCCAACAATTCCTCTTATCCTCCTGGGACGGAACAAGAGGAACATTAGACCACAGAATCTCCATCCCAGAGGTAGTAAAGGACTCTCTGAGCTGGTGGCTTCTTCCTCAGAAGTTGCAGGTGGGTCATCTATGGACTCAGACAGACCCCCTCAGGATAACGACGGACGCAAGCTCCTGGGGTTGGGGGGCCCACTTAGGTGAACTCCGAGCCCAGGGTTCCTGGAATCAGGATCAGAGACACGCCTCCTCAAACTTCCGGGAATTATTGGCGGTCGGGGAGGCCCTAAAAGCGTTCGAGGAAAGGATCCGAGACCGGGAGGTCCAGATCCTCTCCGACAATGCGACCACGGTGGCCTTCATAAATCATCAGGGGGGAACCAGGTCTCCCTCCCTGCTGACCTTGTCTCTAGGGATTCTGGGCTGGGCAGAGCTTCGGATTGCCTCTATTACGGCAGTACACATAAAGGGAAGGTACAACATAGAGGCGGACTATCTAAGCCGTCATCGGATTCTCCAGGGCGAATGGGAGCTGAACCCAGAGGTGTTCAACTTGGTGTGCCAACATTTTGGAAGGCCAGAAATAGACCTCTTTGCCCGCAAGGAGAACAGGAGAGTAAGAAGATTCTTTTCCCTGTCCCGGGAGTGGGGCTCAGGGGGGGTGGATGCACTGGCTCAGGTATGGAGTTTTCACCTGGCTTATGCTTTTCCCCCTCTGAGTCTCATTCCAAGAGTCCTACAAAAACTAGGTCTCTCAGAAACCAGACTCATTCTAATTGCTCCTTGGTGGCCCAAGAGAGCCTGGTTTCCCGCTCTACAGAACTGGTCCGTAGCACCTCCCCTCCATCTACCAGCTCGGGTGGACCTTCTTCGGCAGGGACCAGTCTTTCACCCAGATCCCAGCTTCTTCAAGCTGACGGCCTGGTGCTTGAGAGGCAGAACCTGCGGGAGAGGGGATGTTCCGAGAGAGTGATTAACACTCTCCTCTCAAGTAGAAAAGAAGTCACCAGACGTATCTACAGGAAGGTGTGGGGAGTCTTCTCTCACTGGTGTCTAGTGAGAAAGGTATCCCAGCAAGAAACCTCGGTCATCCTGGACTTTCTCCAGGATGGCGCCGACTTAGGTCTCGCTACCAAGACACCAAGACTCTAAGAGTACAGGTAGCAGCCTTATCGTATTTTTTGGACAAGAAGTTATCACTGGACCCTCTAGTTAAAAGATTTCTAATGGCCAGGGATAGATTGTCCCCGGTGCGGATCTCTAGAGTCCCGCCCTGGGACCTTACGTTAGTTTTGGAACAATTAACTAAGGCTCCGTTTGAGCCACTAGAAGATATTTCAGTTAAATTACTGACATTTAAGTTTGCTTTTCTTCTGGCAATTACTACAGCCAGAAGAATAGGCGACATGCAGGCTCTGACGATTAAAGAGCCTTTCTTTAGTTTATTCGAGGACAGAGTTATTCTTAGGCAGGACCCCCTGTACCTCCCTAAGGTAGCGTCAAAGTTTCATAGATCACAAGAAATTATTCTTCCTTCCTTTTGTTCAAATCCACAAAATGAAAGAGAGGCCTCCTTTCACTGTCTGGATGTCAGACGGTGTCTGCTAGCTTATCTGGATAGAGTGGGTGAATTTAGGAAATCCAGCCATTTACTAATTAATTTTTTTGGACAGAAAAAGGGCCAACAGGCATCTAGAGCATCCATATCTAGATGGATCAGACAGACAATCTCCATAGCTTATGACCAGGCTGGTAAGACAGCCCCGAAAAGTTAAAGCTCATTCTACTCGCTCTTTGGCAACCTCCTGGGCAGAAAGAGCCGGAGCTTCGGTGGAACAGATCTGTAAAGCGGCGACTTGGTCAAGCCAGAATACATTCCTAAGGCATTACAGAGTGGAGTTGCTGTCACCTCAGGACCTGTCCTTTGGTAGAAAGGTCCTGCAAGCAGTCGTCCCACCCTAAGGTAGGCCTGAAGCTACTTGCTTCTCTCTCATTGTGCCGTCCTGGAAGACGACTTGAGAAAGTGACCAGTTACACTTACCGGTAACGGTGTTTCTGGGAAGTCTTCCAGGACGGCAGGCCTACTTCCCACCGCTTTTTGGTAAATACATTGGTTTGTATAGAGTTATTTTGGTGTGTGTTTTCTCTCTCGTGCACTGGTGTGGGTCTGTACTTTTTCATAACTGAGGAGCACGGGGAGGGGCGGGTGCTTTAACCTCTTTGAATTGATTGTGTTTCCTGTCAGGTGGAGCCAGTCATCTCTCATTGTGCCGTCCTGGAAGACTTCCCAGAAACACTGTTACCGGTAAGTGTAACTGGTCACTTTTTACATGATTGCATTGCTTTAAGCAAGCATTTTACTGAATGAAACTGATTTCAGTTTGGTTTATGATTGGCTGCGATTGGTCAAAGCTAATCACATGGTACAGATGGGCTGTGATTGGCCGTGTCTGTACTATGTGATCACATTGACCAATCACAGCTAGTAACACAAGTGTAAACAGTGGATGTCATGAAAGTAAGCCATCTATTTACAACGATCATGTGACCTGCTGTGATTGGTCACAGCAATCACATGGTACCAGCAGTGAGCCGATACACTGATCAGTCATTGGTGGACACAACGGTGACAGATTGCACAGCCCTGCGAGTTGCGCTTTGAAAGGACGTCCACTCAGAATTGTAAAGCCATCTAATTTTGACACAATCTGCTCATCACAAACTTTAATCTACAGTTCAACACTCATCTACAGAATGGGATGTTAATCTAAAAAATACAAAGATCGGTTTTCCCTTTTTTCAAGTAATTTAAATTGCTATAATAAAAAAAAAACTGCCACTAATATTTTCCTTTAACATGACATGTCAAAATCATTACTGGCATGGCTAGATTATTATTATTTATTATTATTATAATAATTCACTAGGTCAAATAGGTTCAATGTTGATTTCCTTTGTGTAGTCAAGGGGTCTCAATTGACCATTCAATAAATAGACATGCATCTGGAAGGTCTAACATTTGGCACAACAAAGTAAAGAGCCAGGGGGATAGAAGTTTGGGGATGTTTAAACATACTCTCCTTTATGCTGCAGCATATATCCGATGCTGCAGTTTTCCCCTATTGTCTCTGAGTCCAAGAACTGAGTGGTCGCTTGACCACTGATTGCTCAGTTTTCGGTCGGCTCTGAGCAGTGACAGTTGGCCACTGCTCTCTGCTGAGCCTCTCCAGCGCTGAGCTTTGGCCATACTATTTTAATGGAGTACAGTGAAAGAAGTTATGAAATGGGGAAAGTATAGTCCAGCGTTCTCACACCAAAGAAAGTGATTGTGCAAGGAGGCTAGAGGGGGGAAGCTATTAACAGACCAATGACTGCTCTGAAATGGTTACAGCCCTCAGTGGTTTTGATTGGTGGAACAATGCATACACCTGGTGCTTCCTCAGTCACTGCGTTAGAGACTGGTCAAGAGAGCTTTTTCTCATTGCACACTTTGCCAATGAAAACCAGCATCATGCAAATGATTTGAAAAGCTTTTGACTAACGGTGGTCAACATCCTAAGCATGTTGGAGGCTGCTGCTGCGCGGCTCTGAGGCCATGCACTATCACCAGAAGTGAGGGGTTGTAGAAAAAATAAATTATTGTATTTTTACAAGCCATCCAGGGCCTGTTTGTTGACCTGGTGGAGGCCTGGAGATGAAAGCATGCTGATGTCAGGGAATATTCATGCCACTCTGATTCTCATGGTATGTTGTCACGCATTGACTTATGCCTACTTTCTTCTGATATGCTTAATATGGTAGATGATAATAAATACCTCCCCAGGGCTATTTCTGACCATTCTCCATTGATTGACCTCACCCTGGGAATTTCCACATCCTTCTGGGTGTGGCAGTTGAGTCTGTCCATGACAGCCTGATCCGCTAACCATAGCCAAGGAACAGTTGACATGAAATCCTACTGGGTTGCTAATACCAACAATGCCTCCACTCCTATGGTATGGGATGCCTTTTTAAGGCTACTATGCGTGGCTCCTTTGCAGCTATTGGAGAGGCCCATAAGGCGTCTCAGTCTAAACTTGTGGATGCGGAGAAGGAACTACTGGAGGTGGACGCAACCTATTCTGTGTCCCCTACCTCTGAGACTCGTGCTGTATGGTGTCACAAGGCCAGAGAGCTGGATTTGGTGCTTCTGGAACACACTCAGATAATTACTATACTAAAATCAGCGACTCTTTGAATTTTGTTCACAAGAACAGTTGCGTGTTGGCCTATCTCTCTAGACCTGACTATCGGCTGTGTACCATCCCCAGAACTAAGAACTCGGATGGTGTAATAGTAGAGCAAAACAAGGAGGTAGTGGAGGCTTTTGTCACATTCTACTAAAGCTTGCTACACTATAATGGAATTGGATGCTTCTCTGCATGCTATTCCAATCCTGTGGTTATCAGAGCAACGGGTTTCTTTACTGAATGCTCCACTGACGAAATAGGAAAGGCTATTCAATCCTTTGCTAGGAACAAAACACCAGGCTTGGATGGCTTCCCTATAGAATGGTATATGCAATTTGGGGGAGCTAATAAATCCACACTTACTACGGGTTTTTAACTATGCACTGAAGACAGGCCAACTGCCACCTTCTATGTCAGAGGCACTGATTGTGCTTATCCCCAAATCCCACAAGGACCATCTTTACTGTGAATCTTAAAGCAGAATATTCTTAATCAACTCGGATGTTAAGATTTTGGCTAAGGTGCTTGCCCGTAGACTGAACTCTGTTATTGCTACTATTATAGGAGCGGATCAGACCAGATTTATACCTGGGTGGGCTACCTCAATTAATTTACGTAGACTAGTCACCAATATGCAGGCCAGCCATGACTGTGGACTCCAGGGCTGTTTGCATTGACAATGGAACCTCTTGCTGCACTGCTAAGGTCAAGCCTGATGGTCTAGTAACTGGGGGTTTAGAGGAGACGGTGTCCCTTGTATACCTGGCAGAGACCCTCAGGTGTCCCTTCCCATTTTGAGATAGATCTATCTATCATCCAAGAATTTGGCCGGTTCTCCGGCTTCCAGATCACTTGGGATGAATCCCTTCTATTTCTGTTTAAATCAGATGGCCTCTGTCTTTTTACCACCTTCTTGTCTATTAGACTGTCCAGAGCTTTCGATTTGATACAGCAACCTAACACCTAGAAATCTCTATATATTATAGTGTGTATGTGTGTGTATGTATATATGTGTATGTGTGTGTGTGTATATATGTATATATGTATGTGTATATGTATATATATATATATATATATATATATATATATATATATATATATATATAGTAATTTGGATCCTCTCATTAGTAAATTAAGGAGTACACTAAAGACTTGGACCAATCCTTCTTCTTTTCGACACTCCTGGGCAGAATATCTTAAAAATTATATTTTTTACTGGGTTTCCTCCAAGTAATTCTCAGAGATATAGATGGAGAGAGCTATATCTATATCACTAAACATAAGTTTCAAGAGATTAGATTCCCACCAACTTTATCTGGGGTGGAAGGGCAGCTAGAATTGCAAAAGACACACTCCAATTACCTGTTATAGAGGGGGGCCTGGTGCTTCCTAATCTCCAGACTTATTATGTGGCTTCTCAACTAGCACACGCTCATTGGTGGTTCTACCTAGGGATGCACCGAATGGGTTTTTTTGGTGCCGAAACCGATACCAAAAATGAAAAATACACTAGGCTGAAACCGATACCCAAACGGCACCGATACTGAAGGTGATGGTTTTTTTTTTTTTTTTTTTTTTTTTTTTAAATTCTCTTCGTCCATGGACTGACACAGCATCTTCAATCTTGACAAAGTGGGTTATGTTCCTGCTCGTAGAAGACTAGGCAGAATGTTAGATGTTTTAACATACATTCCATTACCAGAGCTGAACAGCCCCGCCCAGGGGGCGTTCCCTCCGGACATAACCCTCCTACCTGCAGCCTCAGTTTTTCTTTTTCTGCCTAGCAGATTAGAGGACGTGGCTCTCTTCGGAGCTAGCCTCTTGAAGAAAATTTTTATTTTTTGTGATTCTTCTATCAACTGTTGGCTTCTATCACGGTGGACCGGGCCGACGGCTACTCGGTACTGCACTGTGATGGACCTGTCAGGAACCCACCAGTGGGTCCTAGCTGGACCTGTAAGTACCGTTTCCCCTGCCTCAGCAGGTGAGTACATACTGTGTGTTCCTATGGTAGGGGGGGTTTTCCCTGTCTCCCCCTTGTTTTTTTGCTACTCTGTCACGTACTCTGGCGATGCGCTGACTGGGGGTCACTCTGTCCCAGTGGGTTATGTTCCTGCTCATAGGAGAAGACTAGGCAGAATGCATTAAGGTGTGGAGGTACTTTCTGTGTCAGCCTGGGCCTTGCGCGCCGTTTGGCGCCATGTTTTTACTGTAGTTTCAATTGCATTGTAAACCGCTTTGGTGGCCATCTTGCCGTGGCGCACTTGTTATTGCCGCGGCCATTTTCTTGAAGCCGCGCTCTCTTTTGTGCTGGTTTGGCCTCAATCGCTGACTGAAATGGCGCGATTCTCCTCAGTCTCCTCACTGTTCACTTGCGCTAGAGCGGCACACGGGCAGCAGAACCGAGCGGTCCTGTCCGGGTTGGTGAGTCCCCTGGGTGACCCCACAGTCAGTGCAGAGGGTGGGCTTTTTTCTCATTTGTTGCCAGTCTCAGAGGGTGGTGGTATCATGGAGTTAGTGTCACCTGCTTCCCCATTCATGTCGAAGCAACTGGCAGTGCTACTGCGCCTGCGGGTCCCTATGGTCCAGTTGTCGGCAGTCCTGGAATCATTTTGTTGCCAGGATGGAAGCGGCGTGCTAGCGCAAGGAAGCAGTAAAACGCCCTCTCCCTCTACCATCTCAAGGGGAGAGCTCTGATTCAGATATGGGCCTTGCTGAGGCACAGGACCCTAGCTCTGAATTTTTGGGTATTTTTGACCAGGACATTCCTTGTGAGGAAGACTCCTTATCTGGGTCAGTACATGACAGGACACTTGTTAGTGAACTCATTGATGCTGTGAGGGACACTCAAGCTAGATGCTGCGCCTGTGGAGCCTGTGGTGGAGTCGGTCTCCTTTTTTTGGTTCTTTTCAAGCTAATCCTTCTAAAAAGGTTTATCCCTATACACCTTTTTTTGATAGATTTATAGACCAGGTTTGGGGAAAAACCGCAGAAGACCTTTGCGATCTCGCAGCGTCTGACGGTTAGGTACCCCTTTGAGGAGAGCCTGATTAAAAATGGGCCTCTCCTCTGGTGGTCGACCCACCCCCCTGCTTTTAAGGACCCTACTGATAGGTTGGAAGTGGTGAGCAGAGCCATGTTCACCATGCTGGGATCCACACTACTTCCTCTTGTAGCAGTGACCCTGGTGTCTCAGACACTCAAGGAATGGGCAAAGATTATGCACCAGACTGTGCAGGAGCAATAATCTTCCTCCGGAATGCATTACACTGGCAGACCAAATGGTACAGGGCCTGGTGTATGTGTGCGATGCCACTATGGACGTTGCCCCCCTAATTTCTAGGGCCTCAGTGTCTGCGGTGGTTTTGCGTTGCCTAATCTGGTTGAAATGCTGGTCTTCTGACCTGGCCTCTAAGAAGCTCCTGGCGGATTTGCCTTTCAAGGGCGGAAGGCTTTTTGGTGCTTCCCTGGATGACATTAAAAATGTCACAGGGGGTAAGAGCACCCTTCTTCCTCCAGCCTACTAAGGCGAAGGAGCCGCGCCATAAGTCGGGTCTTTTCCCAGAGGTTTTTTTGTCAGTCAGATCCCGCGGGAAAATTCTCCCGGATTGACAAGGGTATGGATGGGGGACAAAAGCGTCCCTGGGTGCGTAAGCCAAGCAAGCCGCCACCGCATGAAGTCTTGCCCCTGCCCGACTCTGGGGTGGGGTGACGACTTTGCAGGTTCACGGATCGGTGGACCTCCCGGATCTCTGACCGGTGGGTATGCGAGGTGGTCACCTCGGGGTACAGGATAGTGTTCCTTTCCTGGCCACCAGACCGATTTTTCCCTCTCTCCCTCTCTCCCTCTCTCCCTCTCTCCCTCTCTCCCTCTCTCCCTCTCTCCCTCTCTCCCTCTCTCCCTCTCTCCCTCTCTCCCTCTCTCCCTCTCTCCCTCTCTCCCTCTCTCCCTCTCTCCCTCTCTCCCTCCTTCCGGCGCGTCGGGCTGCCCTATTAGGGGCAGTGCAGGACTTGCTGAGGTGCGGAGTGATTGTGCCGTCAATGGAGAGGTTTCAGGGATTTTATTCAAATCTGTTTTGTGGTCCCAGAGAAGGACAGAGTCTGTCCAATTCTGGACCTCAAGGCCCTAAATGCCTTTGTGAAGGTTTGAAAATTTTGCATGGAATCCATTCACTCCAGTGATTCCTGTGCTCCACCCGGGGGATTTTCTGGCATCCTTCGACATCAAGGACGCCTACTTGCATGTCCCAATTTGCGCGGGTCACCAGAAGTTTCTGCGCTTTGTGATAGGCGAAGACCACTATCAGTTTGTGGCTCTTCCCTTCGGTTTGGCGTCAGCACCAAGGTGCTTGCCCTGATTTTCTAGCTTTGCTGAGACAGCAAGGCATTGCTATCGTGGGCTATCTGGACGATCTTCTGAGAGCAGACTCTGGCTCAGAATTGGAGGAAAATGTGTTGATAGCCAGTCAGGCCCTCCGAGAATTTGGCTGGCTGCTGAACATTCAGAAGTCGGTCCTGGTTCCGACTCAGCGCCTGGAGTACCTAGGATTGATCCTGGACTCCTTGGAGGTGAGGGTAGTTCTACCTTTAGACAAGTTAGACTCTTCAATCTGCAGTACGGGTGCTGACGTCCCGCAAATGGTCGTCACTCTGTTTTTGCATGAGGGTCCTGGGACTCATGGTGGCTTCCTTCGAGGCAGTGCCGTATGCCCAATTCCACACTCGTGTCTTACAAAAGGAGATCCTATCTTGCTGGAACAAGTCTCCATTATCGCTGGATCGTCAGATCCAGGTGAGTCACCTGGTCAGGGCGTCCCTGACGTTGTGGCTGAGATCCCCGGCCCTTCGGTCGGGGAAATCATTCCTTCGGTCGGAAATCGTTCCTTCCTGTCCAGTGGACTGTGATCATGACGGACGCCAGTCTTTTCCGGCTGGGGCGGAGTCTGGGGAGTTCTGTCAAGTCAAGGGCTCTGGACTCCGGACAAGTCCCGTCTGCCGATCAATGTCCTGGAACTCCGGGCAATCAGACTGTGCCTCTCCTCGTGGTCAAGGAGACTGCAGGGACGCTCGGTCAGGATCCAATCGGACAACGCCACGGCGGTGGCTTATGTCACCCATCAGGGGGGGGCACTCGGAGCTCAGCTGCGGCGTCCGAAGTCGCTCACATCCTAAGGTGGGCGGAAAGAAGCGTGCCGGTTCTGTCGGCCGTTTACATTCCAGGAGTAGACAACTGGCAGGCGGACTATCTGAGCCGCCAGATGTTGGACCAGGGGGAATGGTCCTTGCATCCGGAGGTGTTTCACCTCCTTTTGCCGGAGGTGGGGCACGCCAGATGTGGACCTCTTGGCCTCTCGACTCAATCGCAAGGTGTTGATTTGTGGCCAGGTCCAGGGATCCCTGGGCGGACGCGTCGGACACATTGGTGGCCCCCATGGGGTCGGTATCGACTGATTTTGTGTTCTATCCTCCACTGAAGTTGCTTCCTCGACTATTTCGCAGGGTTGAGGCCGAGGGGATTCCGATAATCCTCATCGCTCCAGATTGGCCTTGGTACGCCGATCTTGTGCGCCTAGTGGCGGACGTTCCATGGCGACTGCCTGTGCGGTAGGACCTTCTCTCTCAAGGTCTCATACTTCATCTTGCTTTACAGTCGCTGGCTTCAACGGCATGGCTATTGAAAGCCAAAGAGAAAAAGATCACCGTTCTAGGTGAATGCAGGTGAGCAAAACAGTGTCCTCCCAGGAACCACGGGTGCTGGCAATGCTGTAGACACGAAAAGGAAGGCAGGATATATGGACAGCCGCACACCAAAAACCATTGAGGTTGCCTTTAATAGGTAAAATACATGAAGCACTGCAAGTCACAGCAAAAACAAGGGGGTAAGCCGACGCGTTTCACACTAGGGTCTAGTGCTTAGTCATGCCTCTTCCTCCTTGGGAGTTTAATTTTGGTGCTCTTGGTTCTTCAGGAACCTACTTTTTTGAGGACATCAGCGATTCCTCTCAACTTTATCTCAGAAGGTGGCTTTTCTAGTAGCCATTACTTCAGAAGGGTTTCTGAATTGGCGGCCTGGTCTTGCAAACCGCCATACTTGGTCCTCCATAAGGATAAGGCGGTGCTACGCCCGCAGCCTTTTCTCCCGAAGGTGGTCTCGGCCTTCCACCTTTTAATGAGGACATTGTGCTTCCGTCTTTATGTCCTCGTCCATCGCATCCCAGAGTTTGCGCTTCACACGTTGGACGTGGTACGTGCTTTACGGGTGTACCTGTCTGCTACGGCTTCGTTTCGGAAGTCTGACTCGCTGTTTGTCTGTGGTCCAAAACAGGGCCAAGTGGTTTCGTCTGCCATCATCTCTCGGTGGATCAAGCAGACTGTCATACAGGTCTATGCCTTTTAAGGGGAGGGCACCTCCCTTTCCGGCGCATTCTACCAGGGCAATTGGTGCTTCCTGGGCTTTCCGACATCAAGCGTCTGTTGCACAAGTGTGCAAGGCGGCGATCTGGTTGTCCGGACATACCGTTTCAAAGTTCTAATAAGGTTGAGGTGGCTGCATCTTCTGATGCTTCCTTCGGCCGCAAGGTTTTGCAGGCGGCTGTTTAATGTTGCAACTCCCCCGTTGAGGAGCTCTGCTTGTTTGGGGTGAAGTTTTTTTTTTTTCCTTGACACTGCTTTTGGACGTCCCACTTTGTCAAGATTGAAGATGCTGTGTCCGTCCATGGACGGTAAGAGAAAATAGGATTTTTTTTTTGTACTGACCGTAAAATCCTTTCCATGGACTGACACGGCACCCACCCCTCCTTTTTGTTGAGTTTGTACTGCTTTAATACGAACTGAGGCTGCTGGCTGCAGGTAAAAGGGGTTATGTCTGGGGGGACCGCCCCCTGGGCAGGGCTCTTCAGCTCTGGCAATGGAATGTATGTTAGATGTGTTCACATTCTGCCTAGTCTTCTATGAGCAGGAACATAACCCACTTTGTCAAGATTGAAGATGTTGTGTCAGTCCATGGACGTCAGAGAAAAGGATTTTACGGTGAGTACAAAACATCTTTTTTTTTTTTTTTTTTTATTTATTTTTATACAGGAGATGGTCAGACTGGGGTCATGGTACAGGAGATCAATGCAGACTCACCAGTGCCCATCAGATGCAGCCAGCCTGCTTGTTCCCTGTGCAGCCTACCTGTGCAGGGGAAGAGAGGAGAGCCACCGACTCCTGGTTGATTAGAGCGCCAGGAACATCATAGCTTTCATTTCAATAGCTGTGTTCCCTGCCATGCGGCGTCACATACAGCACCTCCTTGTGCGGGGAACTTTGATAGACAGACCACCTGTCCAATCCTGGGATGGGTTATCTGTCTATCAAAGTGCCCGGACAAAGAGGGGCTGTATGTGACAGCGCGTGGCGGGGAACACACAGCTATTGAAATGAAAGCTGTGATGTTCCTGGCGCTCTAATCAACCAGGCGGTGACGGCTCTTCTCTCTCTTCTGTGGTATGACACCCCTGTAATTGGCGGCACCAGGGGCGGAGACCTTTTTGGCTCCATTGTCTGCCTTTTTTCTCTTAAGGCAAATTGCCGAAAAGGCAATTTTTGGCCAATATGTTTTTTGGCGGCCGAAATTTCGGTGCATCCCAGGTTCTACCCGGAGGCCATGGCCCTGGAGGCAGCCATACTTTGCCTCCTTATGAATCCCTGCAACATCTAATACACAGTCAGTCTACAAGGGGCAGGGAGGGAACGAACATCCTATCTATGATACTGCGAATATTTAAACTCTCAACTGTTGTCAACCGGGGCTCTTATCACATACTCAGCCAATGCCCCCTTGTGGGGCGACCCAAGACTACTGGAGTTTTATCGTAGAACAGACGGCAAGTTTTGGTTTAACCGTGGGGTAGAACTGATCTCACATGTTTCTAGACAATACTTTTCGATTCTTTACAGACTTCCGGAGGGACTTTGATCTCTCACCGATTGGCTTACTTTCAATATATGCAAATGCGTCACACCACTGCGGCTCAGTTCGATTTTCGTAATATAGATATTCAACCCTCCCCACTCGAGCGCTTATTGACTGACCCTTCCCACACTAAACTTGTTTCTACATATTACAAATCTATTCTCCACTCCACAACTACTAGGTCCACAATCGCGGAACGTAAATGACGCTCTGACTGACATACCAGGGTTGACAGAGGAGATTTGACGGGAGATTCTTCCTCTGCAGGTTTCCGCTGTCATCTCTTCTCGAGACAAGGTCATACAGACTAAGCTATTATACAGATCCTACTGCACTCCTTGTCTGCTCTATTGTTTGAATAAACTATCCTCCGCAACCTGTTCTAGATGCAACACGGCTGATGGAACATTTTATCATATGATGTGGGTATGTCCACCGCTTTGGAGATTTTGGTCAAAAATCGCTGCATTTATTAGTTTAGTTACTCAAATACCCAACATCCGTAACCCCTTGAGATGCTTACTAGGCTTCATTGATGATGAAAGTCTATCTAAAAATGTACAAACCTTCCTACGGATAGTTAGTTTTTTTTTATTCTATGCAAAGAAATCCATTACTATGCCCTGCAAGTCGCAGGTCTCACCCACTAGCTTTTTGGCTTGCCATTTTTAACCAAGCAATGCCGCTATATAAGTTGACGTATGAGGCCAGAGGATGACCCCGAAAATTTGCTAAAATTGGATTTGTGGATTAATTCAGATCGCACTGTACCACCTGCTACTTAACTCATGAGATAGGAATATAAAATTTTGAATGTGTCATCTCCTCTGATTGCTCCCTCTAATATGAGTACTCGCAAGTGGCATTCCTGATGTACTTCCTATAGCTTAAACTGAGGATGTGAATGAATTTTTTACAATGTGATGTATAGGTTCCTAAGCCATAGCAGATATTACTATTGATGGTGTGTTTGTGTGTGTGTGTGTTTTTTGATCCTTCCGCAGGTTCACCTACGGAAACCTTGTTACGACTTTTTAACTTCCTCTATTGATGTTTTGAGCCCTGTTTGCTCCAAAATTATCATCATGTTTGTTGGTGTGTGTTTTTTTTTTTTTTTTTTTTTTTCTTTTCTGAAATTCAATAAGGAAATGTACCTGTTTTGGACCGCCCCACGTACATTTACTTCAGTAGGGCGATCTGGCTGCACAAAATCGTGTACCTGTACGTGATCCGAGGGTAAGGGGGGGTGGGAGGTATTTGATCGGGTTAATTTCAGAACGGAGCAATGCACAGGTCCAGGCCAGTGATTTATGGCCTGAACCTGCTGATCGGTTCTGACGGACGGCAGAACGTCCTGTGCTTGTGTAAACCCAGGCACAGGAAATTATGTATTCTTCTCTCCTGGAGCCCTTTTTGGTTCCCGTGTGGGAGAAGATGACATCAGACAGTGTAGTGTTTGTACGCACTGACACCAGAACACGGGCATCGTGCACCCCCCCAGTTACCCAGTTTATCCTTTTACTCCCCGTCAGTGTCACTGGCTATAGTGTACAGAATTTTTTACTGATCACTGTATTGGCATCACTGGTGATGCTAGATAACGTTGACGTCAATCACAGTCAGAGTACCTGCCATATATTCCCTAATAAAGTTTTAACCCCCAGTTAACCCTTTCACTGCCCTGTCAGTGTCATTAGTGATCAGAAAAAATCTGTACACTGTACTATCAGTGTTACAGGTGACGCAACTTAGCGTTGGCGTCAATCCCAGACAGCGTCAGATTGCCCACCACACTCATACATTTTAACCCTTTGCCAGCAATACGAACACCTGTACACCTCCATTGTTAGTATCTTCTGCACAGATCAATATCTTTGATCAGAACTATACTAGCGTCCACAATACTATAGTCTTAGCAGGATCAGCCCCGACACCTGCCAGCACCTACGTTTAGCCCCTCTGCCCCCCCTCCCCCCCCCCCCAATAAGTGCAGTGTCGGTAGATCACTGTCACTTCTGATATACAGTACACAAAACCGCAGCTTTAGTAGGGTCAGGCCTGATCTGATCTAGCAGTTGAATTTTTTTCTTTTTTTTTTTTTTTTCTAGCGGTTCAAACAGTCCTTTGCAACCAGGTGCTTTTCACACTAGGTACCTATAAATTTATTGGCCAAAATGTCAAAACGAAGGTACACTAGTGAAGAGGCCTACAGGATACTGAGCATGATGGATGGGGAGACCTCACTGTCAGATTCAGGCTCAGTATTCAAACCTATAGAGAGCAGCAGCACCCTGACAGACAGCTCTGACGATGGAGTAGAGGTGCCTGCTAAGGTAAGACGTACCTGACCCTGTTTCCCTGTTGCTGAGGTGCTACAATCGCATGATTCTCATATGCAGCAGAGTGCCGGTACTAGTGCCGCTCTACTTTCTGGTAAACTGGCGAGCACCAGCGACCTAGTATATCCCGATCGTAGACAAACCAGCACTCCAGTAACACTTGGTGACGTGGCGAGTCCCATAAGTGCAGTACAAGCTGGTGCGGTAGCTAGCAAAAGCAGTGTCTTGCAGCCATAGTGCCCTTCCTAATGTGCTTGCAAATCCTGGTCGCAGCCCACAGATTCTGCAGTGTCTGTATATTCCAATTTGGCTTTAACGCTTATGTACTATACAAAGCGTCGGGGGGGGGGGGGAGTAGATTCTTCCTTACATTCAAAGACGAGATCACCACAGCCCTTTTGTATCCAAGAGGTGCTATGGCCCAATTGCCCAATTTCCCAATCCAGATGCGAAATGCTCACCATGCCTCATCACAAATGCCTTGGGGTGTCTACTTTCCGAAAAGGGGTCGTTTGGGCGGTGGGGGATTGTGCTATCTTGACATTTCATGGCCCCCGAAACTGTGATGGGTAGTGAGAAAGTGAAATTAGCAATTTACGCCCTTAAAAGTTTGAAGGCAGTGATTGGTTTTTGGGGTCCTGTACATGGCTAGACTGCCTAAAAGTCTCAGATGTGGTATCCCCATACTTGGGAGAAGCAGCCGAATGTATTTTGTTGATAATTACACAATATACCCACAGCATGTGTGAGCAATATATAATTTCAGTGACAACTTAAAAAAAAAAGTGTGTAATTGATCATTTGTGGCAATAAAATGAAATATTCAATAGGCTCAACATGCCTCTAAGCAAATTCCTTGGCGTGTCTATTTTCCAAAAAAGGTAATGGGGGGGGGGGGGGTGGTTGTACTACCCTGACATTTTGGAAACTCCAAGAAATGAGAGGCAGTCAGAGTAAAAGCTGCCTAAATTCCAGTAAATGTACCATAGCTTGTAGACGCTATACAGTCATTGGCACCCCAGAAATTTTTCCAGAAAATCAAGTTTTTCTCACAGAAAAGTATTGGAGTAACATGTTTTGCTATACACATGTTTGTTCCCTTTTTGTGTGTATTGGAACAAAACAAAAAAGGAGGAGAAAAGCAAATTGGACATTAATGTCACACAACTCCAAAATGGGCTGGTCAAAATTCTTGGCACCCTTTCAAAATTGTAAATAAAATTGTTTCAAGCATGTGATGCTTAAGGCTGGGTTCACACTTGTACGACACGACAGTCATACAACTTTCATCCTACTTTGCTCTGCGACATCAGTCCTACATTGGTCTGACATCCATGAACAGGATACTACTTTGATCCGACTTTGTGCTAGTCTGACTTGTTCTTTGACCAATCAAAACAATCCCAGGGTGAGATAAATTCCTTTTACTGCTGCTGTAATCACCATGTCGGATGTCAAAAGTCGGATGGTTAGGACAAGGATCCTACTTTGATCCGACTTCAATGATATTCAATGGGCTGAAGTAGGATCAAAGTCATACCAAAGTAGTGCAGGGAGCATTTTCAAAGTCGGACCGACTTGTGTCAGACCAGTTAAGACGGCTGTCATAGGGAAACATTGATTTTCACACGTCATGCGACATGAGCTCCCAATGTCGGAGCGTTAGTTGGACCAGTGTGAACCCAGCCTTAAACTCACCTGGGGCAAGTAACAGGTGTGGGCAATATAAAAATCACACTTCAAAGCAGATAAAAAGGAGAGAAGTTCACTTAGTCTTTGCATTGTGTGTCTGTGTGTGCCACACTAAGCATGGACAACTGAAAGAGAAGAGAACTGCCTGAGGACTTGTATACAATAAGACCTGGAGCAGTTTGCAAAGGAAGAGTGGTCCAAAATTCCGGGTGAGAGGTGTAAAAAGCTTATTGATGGTTATAGGAAGCGCCTGATTTCAGTTATTTTTTCCAAAGGGTGTGCAACCAAATATTAAGTTTAAGGGTGCCAAGAATTTGGACCAGCCCATTTTTGGAGTTTTGTGTGACCTTCTTTTTTTTTTTTTGTTTTGCTCCAATGCACACAAAGGGAATAAACCGGTGTATAGTAACACATGTGTTACTGCAATACTTTTCTGTGAGAAATGCTTGATTTTCTGGAAATTTCTGGGGTGCCAACAATTTCGGCTAGGACTTGCTTATGCGCAAACCAATAAATATATGCTTATTGAAATTTTTCCAAAGACAAGTAGCCAAATAAATGTTGGCCAAATGTATGACAAAAATGTGTTATTGGACATTTTTTTTATAACAATGTTTTTTTTTTTAGTTACCCTAAAATTATCTTGGGGTGTCTACTTTCCAAAATGGGGTCTTTTGTGGGGGGTGTGCCATCTGGGCGTTCCATAGCCTCCGAAACTGTGATAGGCAGTGAGTGAAATCAAAAATTTACACCCTTAGAAAGCCTGAAGGTAGTGCTTGGGTTTTGGGGTCCTGTACACGCGGCTAGGCTCCCAAAAAGTCTCACACGTGGTATCTCCGTACTCAGGAGAAGCAACAATGTATTTTGGGGTGTAATTCCACATATGCCCATGGCATGTTTGAGCAATATATCATTTAGTGACAACTTTGTGCAAAAAAAAATAAAAAATAAAAATATTTCCAAAACGTCTTTCAGGACAGCACCCGAGAGATCATGGCTCCTCCTCCTACAGGAAACACCTCATCAATTAATTCTTTAATTGGAGGCCTCCACGTTGCTTCCCTCAGTTTTTTGTGTTTCCTCCAGCCGGAGGAACACCTCTGGTGAGAGCCACGATCTCTCGGGGCTTTCCTGGGAGACAAGGTTCTCAAATCAGTTTTTTTTTTTTTTTTTTTCTAGGAGAGTGATCCTCCCACTTACCTCCTAGAATGGACGGTCCCGTGGGCTCCCTCTCCCTCTTCCGTGCTCGGGGAGAGCCTGTACAGCCCGGGAGGGCTGCCTCCTTTTTCTTCAGAGCGGTGGTTGCTGTACTCTCACCGACCGCTGGCGAAAGCGGCGTGGAGCTCTGCGGCGGCCGCCATTGTTCTGGTGGCCGAGGAGAGCCTCGGCCACGTCCTGTATGGGAAGAGGCAGCACTTCCGGGTCGGCGCGCGCGTCATTTCCGGCCGCAAAGCGCAGAGGGAGAGGGCAGGGTCACCTGGTGCCTTAAAGTTCCGGTTCCAGGTCAGCGCGGCGGCGTTTTTGAATCTGGAACCGGCGTTTTTCTCTTCACCACGCATCCGCAGACAGCTATGGATAGCGATGCAGCGGATAAGGGGGCAAGCCAAGGCACCAGCAAGGCTAAGGTAAGGGACTGTGTCCTATTTTACACTGGGCCGCTTTCTCCTGTAGAGGGGGGGGTATTCACCCTTCTCCCCCCTCCATCTCCCCCACCCCCCATCTCCCTGGTGGTGCAGTGGCTGGTGATTTAGCATGTCTGCATAATATCTAGGGGTCTTTTTGTAAAAGTTGATGGTGGTGGTGCATGGCTTGCGGGGCACAAGGAAGTGAAAGTGTTTTTTCCTATGTGCACCTGGGTGTATTGATTTGTACTGTGTAACAGTTTTTTCTTAAGCGTGGTCCCTGGTTTTTTTCTTTTCTGTTTGTGCAGGCCAAAAGTTCTGCTCAACCAGTGAAGAGAAGGTGCCCTGTCTGCAAGGAAAAGTTAAGCGAGGCTTGGACCAAGTCGCTTTGTGCAGATTGCACTGCAAATGTAGTCAGGGAAGAGTCTCCATCCTTTTGTGGCGATCTAGTATCTACAATTAAGGATGAACTCCGTGCCACCTTTCAAGCTTTTAGGTCAAACCTAAGAGAAGAACCAGGCCCTTCAAGGGAACCTAGGGCTCCGCAGCCTTCTTCAGAACCCCAAGACGGCTCTCAAATATTATTGGGAGGTCCGATAGACGCTTCCCAAGAATCTGCTTCCCTTGCTCCAGATGGAACAGACTCTGAGGAGGAAGAAAATGAAGCAGAGAGCGCTTCTAAGTACAAAATGTCGCTTGAAGAAGTCGCAGGACTTTTAAAAGTAATCCATGCGACTTTGGGGATTGAAGAGGAAAAGAAGGAGCTCTCCCTACATGACCGCATGTATGCAGGTTTGGGTGATCCAAAAAGCCGTGTTTTTCCAGTCCATTCAATAATCTCGGACATGATTAAAAAAGAGTGGTTGGAACCTGAGAAAAAGCCATTTTTTTTTCCCGGTCTCATAAGAGAAGATTTCCATTTGAGGACAACCCGGATTCCATCTGGAACAAGGTTCCAAAACTGGACTCTGCTTTTTCACAGGTCTCAAAATCAACTGACCTTGCCTTTGAGGACATGGGCATGTTAAAGGAGCCCATGGACAAAAGAATGGATTTGCTTCTTAAAAGGGCTTGGCAGTCTGTGATGAACAATCTAAAACCAGCAATGGCAACAACCTGTGTCGCTAGGAATTTAGAACACTGGATTAACCAGATGAAGGCCCATGTTACGGCGGATTCTCCAAAACAGGAGATTCTGGACTCATTTACAACGCTTTCTGCAGCAGTATCATATATTGCGGATGCTTCAGCAGAATCCATTCGTATGTCAGCCAGGTCAGCGGCTTTGACCAATTCTGCTAGGAGAGCATTGTGGCTTAAAACTTGGCCAGGAGATGCTGCATCTAAAAATAGACTGTGTAGCATTCCCTTTGCAGGGGATTTGCTATTTGGTTCTGAGCTGGAGTCCATTCTTGACCGTACGGCTGACAAAAAGAAGGCGTTTCCGGTCAAAAAACAACAGGTACAGACCCGTAAGCGTTTTTTTCGTCCCCAAAAAGAACAGGAAGGAAAAACGCAAACCAAAAGGAAGCAGTGGTCTTCCCAGAAACCAAAAGGTAGGAGTGGAGTGCTCTTCCATCCTCCTGCGACCCCCGGAAAGCCGCAGTGACAATCCACCCCAAGTAGGGGGAAGACTCCAGGAGTTCATTCCCCAGTGGAGAGACATCACTACAAATCAGTATATTGTAAACATGCTCTCCCAAGGATATGTGGTGGAATTCACGGAAGAACCCCCAAAGAGATTCCTAGTGACAAACGTCCCGAGGGATCCGGTCAAGGCACTCGCCATGAAGTCCCTAATTCAGGAACTGATATCCCAGAGAGTCATTGTTCCGGTTCCAACAAGGGAGTTCTTCCAGGGGTTCTATTCTCACGTTTTCCTTGTACAGAAACCTTCAGGAAAGTACCGCCTCATCCTAAATCTAAAAATGCTGAATTTGTCAGTAGAATACAAAAGATTTCGGATGGATTCCATTTTCTCAGTAAGAAGCCTCCTGAGTCAAGGATGCTTCATGGCGTCAATAGATTTGCAGGACGCATACCTCCACATTCCTATTGCTGCCAGATCTCAGAGATATCTGAGGTTAGCACTGAGAGAAGGGAAGAAGGTGGTACACCTGCAATTCAGAGCTCTTCCATTCGGCCTGTCATCTTCTCCAAGGGTGTTCACGAAGGTAATGGCCGAAGCTCTAGCACCCTTGCGTCTAGAGGGAATTTCAGTGATTCCTTATCTAGACGACCTGCTACTGTTTGCCCAAACAAGAGATGGACTTCAGAGAAACTTGGACAGAGCACGTGCCCACCTAGAATCCATCGGATGGATACTAAACCTCCAAAAGTCCAATCTGATTCCCTCTCAGGAGGTGTTATTCCTGGGTTTCCGTATCAACTCTGTGGAGCAAAAGATTTTTCTCCCAGAAGAAAAACGGGAAAAGCTGTTAAAGGTTGTGTCACTCTTACAAACCAGTCAGCTTCTGTCCATCAGGAGGGTCATGTCAGCATTAGGAACCCTGACCTCTTCCATACCGGCAGTACAATGGGCAAAGCTCCATTTCAGGCCACTGCAAAAGTTTCTGTTAAAAATCTGGGATCGCCAGCAGAATTCACTAGATTCACTGGTGAAGATCCCCACCAAAGTAAAGAGGAGTCTCTGGTGGTGGAAGAACCAGGCAAGACTCTCAGCAGGCCTGTTATGGTCCTTTCCAACCCAGGTAAGGCTAACAACCGATGCCAGCTCCTGGGGTTGGGGGGCTCACATGAGCGGTCGTTGGGCTCAGGGATCTTGGTCCACAAGGGAAGCAATGAGATCTTCAAACTGGAGGGAACTAAAGGCGATAGAAATGGCATTATTGTTCTTTGCAGAAGAAGTCCAAGGGCGACATACACAAATTCTGTCGGACAACGCCACGGCGGTGGCTTACATAAACCGACAAGGGGGCACCAGAAGCAGAATACTTCAAGGCCTAGCAGAGAGCATTCTAAATTGGGCAGAGCTCCATACTCAATCCTTGTCCGCGGTCCATCTAAAAGGGACCCTAAACAGGATAGCGGATTTCCTCAGCAGGAACCAGGTGTACGAAGCGGAGTGGCAATTGAATCCAGATGTCTTCAATCTAATAGTGAAGAAATGGGGACAGCCAAGAGTGGATCTCTTTGCGACTCAGGAAAATACACAAATATCTCTCTTTTTTTCCCTGAACAGGAACGAGTCATCTCTGGGGGTAGATGCTCTGGCGCACAGTTGGAATTTTCACCTCAGCTACGCCTTCCCTCCTTTTCAGCTGATTCTGCAGGTCATAACAAAAATCCGGAAAGAGGATACGACAGTAATCCTCATCACTCCCTTCTGGCCCAAGAGGCCCTGGTTTTCGGCTCTTCTACAGATGCAGATCAAACCATACTGGCATCTTCCCGTGAGACAAGACCTTCTGTTACAAGGTCCGCTGTTTCACCAAGAAGTAGAAAAGCTAAAACTCACAGCCTGGCTTCTGAGGAGCAGCTCTTAAGGAGAAAAGGATTCTCGGATAGGTTGGTGGCTACCCTCCTATCTAGCAGAAAGAATGTTACCAGAGCAATATATCACAAAGTCTGGAAAGTCTTTAACTCTTGGTGCACTACATCCGGCAGACCATTAAAGCAGATTTCTTCTATCTTGGAATTTCTGCAAGAAGGAGCAGACAAGGGCCTAGCGATCAGTACCCTAAAAGTTCAGGTTGCCGCACTGGGGGTATATTTTGAGAAATCTATTTCATCAGAACCCCTAGTAAACAGATTCTTTAAAGCCCTCACTCGGGCTAGACCGACAGTGATCAAAAACTGTCCGTCGTGGGACTTATCAGTCGTTCTACAGGCCCTGACCAGGGAACCTTTCGAACCTCTCAATTTAACCTCCCTAAAGCTAATTACTTTAAAAACAATTTTTCTAGTAGCTATTACAACAGCTCGAAGGATCAGTGAGCTGCAAGCTTTATCTATCAGGGAACCATTTTTTTTCTATTTTTTCAGACAGAATTGTGCTGAAGACGGATCCTAACTTTTTACCAAAGGTTGCCTCAGTTCAAAATAGAACCCAGGAGATAATACTTCCTACGTTTTGTTCTAATCCGTCGGGTAAGAAGGAAGAAGAATTCCATACCCTGGATGTTAAAAGAGCAGTCTTAAGTTACCTGGAAGCTACTAAAGACTTTAGGCGTTCAGACGCACTATTCATTTTATTTTCCGGAAATAAAAAAGGAAGACAAGCTTCTAGAGGAACCATTGCCAGATGGTTGAGAATGGCTATCTCAGACGCCTATTCCCTTACAGGCCAGGAGAGTCCAGTAAGTATCAGGGCTCATTCTACTAGAGCTTCGGCGGTGAGTTGGGCAGAAAAAGCTGGTGCCACCCCCGAACAAATCTGTAAGGCAGCTACATGGACAAGTCTGACGACCTTTGCCCGTCATTATAGATTAGATCTCATGACGGCTGGGGACCAGGCTTTCGGAAGGAAAGTCTTACAGGCTGTTGTCCCACCCTAAATGGGGTAAGTCTCGATTATCCTCTCGGGTGCTGTCCTGAAAGACGTTTTGGAAAAATGCAAGTTAGACTTACCGGTAACTTGTTTTCCAATAGGCTTTCAGGACAGCAGGATCCCGCCCTTTTTTTATGCTGTGGCTGTAATACTATGTAATAACTGTCGCTTATGTGTTGCAGCTGGGGCTGGAGGTTCTCTACAAACAACTGAGGGAAGCAACGTGGAGGCCTCCAATTAAAGAATTAATTGATGAGGTGTTTCCTGTAGGAGGAGGAGCCATGATCTCTCGGGTGCTGTCCTGAAAGCCTATTGGAAAACAAGTTACCGGTAAGTCTAACTTGCATTTTTTCTCATCGTCCATTGACTGACACAGCTGGATACTGGAAACGTGTGGGTATGTCCCTGCTCGCAGGAGAAGATCTAGGCAGAATGCTAGATGTTAGAAAGATTCTAGAACAAACCAGAGCTGAACAGCCCCGCCCAGGGGGCGGTCCCTCCGGACATTACCCTCCCACCTGCAGTCAGCAGACCTCAGTTTTTTTTTCTGCATAGCAGAAGGAGAAGACGTGGCTCTCTCAGGAGCCAGTCTCCTGGAAGATTTTACTTTTACATTTTTTTTATTCCTTTGGGAATTTTATTTATCTTATTTTTGAGACCTTCAATCAACTGTCGGCTGGGCAACAGGTTGGGTACACTAGTATCCTCGTAGTCTTCCTTGTCCGACCCATCGAGCGTGCTGATCCTTGCCTTGTGTGCGTGAGACTCGGTTCACGACATACCCCATGGCTCCAGGGGTGGCCGGGTTGCTTTCATGCTCCCGCGGTCCTCTCAAGATTGAACAGTACCTGTCTATCTTTCGCGGTGGACCGGGCCGACAGCTACGCAGTACGACTCTGTGATAGGTCTGTCTGAAACAAGCCAGTGGGTCCCTCCTAGGGATGGGTAAGTAGTCTCTCCTGCTGCAAGGTGAGTACATACTGGCTGTTTCTGTGTGTGGGGGGTTCTCCCTGTCTCCCCCTGTTATGCTGCTCTCTGCACCCTGTACTGGTGCTGTGGGATGCTTGGGGGTCACTCTGGCCTGGCTGGGCGCTCATGTCTGCAGTTTTTTCTGGTGTGTGAGGTGATTATTGCGTGCGCCGTTAGCGCGCACATTAGCGGGAGCTTTGAATTTTCGCGCTCGGCGGCTATCTTGGCGTACAATGGCGCAGTTGTAGCTGCGGCCGGTGCCCATTTTCTTGTGGCGTAAATCTCCTCACAATCTCCTCAGACTGAGCAGTCCTTTAAGGGTTGGTGGGTCCTCCCAGGTATCCCCCCTCAGCGTAGCCAGTGGGTGGACTGTATATTCACTGTATAATGTATAATGTCTCAGAGGGTGGCGTTATGGAGTCTGATACACCTGCTCTCCACACTTGCCTGGGGCAACTGGCAGTGCCGCACAGTTAAACATGTTCATATGTTTCCTGCACCTGCGGTCCTTATGGACCAGTTGTCAGCAGTCCTGGAATTATTCCTCGTCAGAATGGAAGCCGTGTGTGAGCAAAAGGAGCTATAAGCCCCCTCCCCCCACAAAAATCTTTAGTGAAGGAGTGCTCGGAGTCAGATATGGGCCTAGCTATTGGGCTCAGGACCCCACCTCTGAATATTTATGAACAGGACATTCCCTTGTGAGGAAGACTCCAGTTCTGGGTCAGTGAAAGACAGGGCGCTTGTAAGTGATCTCATTGATGTGAGGAACACTCTCAAGCTGGAATTGCTGTGACAAGCCTTTCTTTTACACAGCTCCTCACTGTTTTCCACACACGCTGCCTCAGAGCAGCATGGATGATGCATGGTGGGGGGGGGGGGCTTTATTCATTTATGTCTCTAGTCCCTGTGAGCCTTCTGTGTGATATCCTTAGGCAACATTTCCCGCCATTTCCTGGGGAACGCTTGAGCTCTGAGACACACGATCTGAGGATCAGAGGTTACCTTTTACCTGCAAGCTGCTTCGGCAGCACAGTCAAGCAGGTTGGAATGATGCAGAGAAGATTATGCGCCTCTGCGCCATAATTTAAACTCAACCTATACCTCTACACTGCATACATTCAGTGTATGTATGTGTTATTGGTTTCTGTGTCTGCGTGAGTGTTCCCACACGTTCCAATGCTGTTTCAGTGCCATGCATGATATAAACGTACAAAATATGTTTATGCACGACTCCAGATACATTCACAGTATATGTATGTATTATACTCTCTGGGTCGGCGGGGCTCCGGTGTCCTCCCGCGCTCTCATGGTGTGTGCGCTTCGACTCTCCGCACAGTATAGACATGTTCAATATGTTTATTGCACATATTATACATGTTTACAGTATAGGTATACTGTTTGCGTGGGGTTCCTCCAGGTACTCCGGTTTCCCCCCTCGCTCCAATGGAAATGCACAGCATAAACATGTGCAATATGTTGATTCACATGCTATCATTCCTACACGGTATCTGTGTGCTGTCTGAGTTCTTCCGGGTGTTCCGGTTTCCTCCCACGCGCTGACGGTATGTGCGCCTTTTGGCCTTCTGCACAGTTAAACATGTTCAATATTTATCACGCATGCTATAATACCTACACTGTATGTGTAGGCAGTCTGTGTGGTTTTCCTCCGGGTACTCCGGTTCCCTCCCACACTCCATTGGTATGGGCGCTTCGGCGCTATGCACAGTCTAAATTTGTGCGATTTGGATATCCACATACTAACATACCTTCCTGGTATGTCTGTGCAGTCTGCGTGGGTTTCCGCCCACGCTACATGACATGCATGCCTTTGGTGCAATACACGGTGTAAACATACACTTTATGTCTATACGCTACACTAAATACATTCACAGTAGTTGTAGTTATTGCATTCTCTGAGTATGCGTGGGTTACTTCGGTTCCTCCCACGCGCCAACAGTGTGCGCGCCTTCGGTGCTATGCACACATGGGCTTGTGCAAAATGTTTAGCACACATACTAGAATACCTACACGGTATGCGTATGCAGTCTGCATGGGTTTCATCCGGTTGCTCAGGTTTCTCCCCTGCGTTCCAATGGTGTGCACATTCTCAGCGCTATGCATAGTATAAACATGTGCAATTTGTTTATTCGCAGGCTAACATACCTACACGATTGTGTACGCAATCTGCGTGGCTGGTTTACGTCCAAGCCCCGATGATGTGCGCGCCGTCCTCGCTGGCACAGTATATACGTGTTTAATAGGTTTATCCACACATACTAAACTACATACGCCGTATGTGGTGGTATTATGCTCTTTGTGGGTGGGTGGGTGGGTTTCCTCCCACACTCTATTTGCGCGTTTGATGCTATACATAGTATAAACTGTGTTTGTCCAATCAGCACTTATCCATGGGTAGCTGCTGGATGGAGCATTGTCACAAGGATCCCTGGTTTCAGGGGTATCACTTTCCGCCTGCTTTCAGTGGTGATCAGAAGCGCTGGCTTGGACTGTGTTCGCCAGGCTGAGGTTAGCGTTACGCCCGTTTAGTGGCTGCGTCTCTGGCGGTTTTTTGTAGCTCAATGACTGGGCAAAAGCCTCTGCTTCATCCATCAGTCGTCTAGCAGGTGCACTGCAACTGCTTTAGCCTTTAGGGTCTCTGTGCCCGGGGTGGGTTTGCGCCACCTGTGGAGGCTGAGGTACTAGTCCTCTGACCGAGTTTCTAGGGAAGTTCCGTCAAGTTGCCTTTATTGGCCAACAGTTGAGGCACCCTGTACACCGGGGCATCCCTTCTCCGATACATTGCGGAGTCTCTTTGGAATTTTCATACATCTCGCTGCAAGACGGTCCTGTCGGCCGTGTGCATTTCAGGGGAAGGGTCCTTGCATCCGGAGGTGTTTCCACCTCCTTTACCGGAGGTGGGGCACCGGAAGTGGACCTTATGGCCTCTCGACTCACTCGCAAGGTGGCAAGATCGTGGTCAGGTCCAGGGACCCCTGGGCAGACGTGTTGGAAGCCCGTGGGGGCAGTATCGCCTGATATATGCTTACCCTCCGCTACTGTTGTTGCCTCGCCGGCTTCACAGAGTAGGGGCTGAGGCCATTCCAGTGATCCTCATTGCTCCAGAACGGCGACATTGGTACGCCGATCTACTTTAGCTAGTCGCAGACGTTCCTTGGCGACTGCCTATTGGGGTGGACCTTCTGTCTCATGATCCCATACTTCATCCTGCTTTTATAGTCCTTGGCTTTAATGGCATGGCTGTTTAAAGCCCGGTGCTGAAGGACTGAGTTCTCTCGTATTCGGTCATCTCTTCTATGTTGACACGGGAATCTTCCTCCAGAAAGATATCTCACCGTACCTGGAAGGCTTACATTGCTATGTGCGAGGAACTTGAGTGGCGTCCTCGGATGTATTCCGTTCCCAGGATTTTGCTGTTCTTACAGCGTGGTGTGACCCAAAAGCTGGCCTTGCATACTTTTTTTGAGGGTCGGATTTCGGCCCGGGCTGTCTTTTTCAATGACCGCTACCGGGCCATTCCTTGATTAGCACCTTTTGTACAGGGGGTTCGCCATGGGATCCCCCCTGTCAAGCCTCCTCTCCCTACTTGGGATCTGAATTTGATGCATCGCGGTTCTCCAAGAACATCCCTTTGAGAATATCAGAGAGATTCCTCTCTTCACCTTGTCCCGGAAGTTGGCCTTCTTAGTGGCCATTGCTTCGGTTAGACGGGTGTCTGAGTTGGCGGCCTTGTCCTGCAAGTCGCCTTACTTGGTCCTCCATAAGGATATGGCGGTGTTGCACCCACGACCGTCCTTTTCTATGGATGGTCTCGGCCTTTCACTTTAAGAAGGACATTGTTCTTCCGTCCTTGTGTCCTCACCCATCGCATCCCTGAGAGTTTGCGCTTCATACATTAAGATGGGTACAAGCCTTACGAGTGTACCTGTCTGCTACGGTTTCCATTCGGAAGTCTGTGTCTGGTCCAAAACAGGGCCGAGCGGTGTCGTCTGCCACCATCTCTAGGTGGATCAGGCAGACAGTCATACAGGCCTATGCCCTTAAGGGGCGGGCGCCTCCCTTTCCGGTTGCGGCGCATTCCACCAAGGCAATGGTGCTTCCTGGGCCTTCCGACATCAAGTGTCGGTTGCACAAGGTGTGCAAGGCGACGACCTGGTCGTCCGTTCATATCTTTTTTTCAAGATTTTATAAGGTTGATGTGGCTGCATCTTCGGATGCTTCCTTCGGCCGCAAAGCATTGCAGGCCGCTGTTTAATGTTGCAACTCCTCCGTTGAGGAGCTCTGCTTGTTTGGAGTAAAGTTTTGGTTGTTCCTTTTACTACTGCTCCCACCCTTCTGATACTGCTTTGGGACGTCCCACACGTTTACAGTATCCAGCTGTGTCCGTCCATGGACGATAAGAGGAAATAGGATTTTTGTACTCACAGTAAAATCCATTTCTCTGACGTCCATGGCCTGACACGGCACCCACCCTTGCTTTTAAGGTTTGTACTGCTTTGTTACGAACTGAGGTCTGCTGACTGCAGGTGGGAGGGTAATGTCCGGAGGGACCGCCCCCTGGGCAGGGCTGTTCAGCTCTGGTTTGTTCTAGAATGTTTCTAACATTCTGCCTAGAGCTTCTTCTGCGAGCAGGGACATATACCCACACGTTTACAGTATCCAGCTGTCAGTCCATGGACGTCAGAGAAATGGATTTTACGGTGAGTACAAAAATCCTATTTTTTTTTCCCGCAACTTGTGTCAACATATAAAATATTCCATGGACTCGACATGCCTCGCAGCAAATAGCTTGGGGTGTCTACTTTCCAAAATTGAATCATTTGGGGGGGGGGGGGGTTTGAACTGTCCTGGCATTTTATACACAACATTGGGAAGCTTATGTCACATATCATCCACTCTAACCACTTGAAGATAAAGCCCTTTCTGACACTTTTTTGTTAACATGAAAATATATTTATTTTTGCAAGAAAATTACATTGAACCCTCAAACATTTTATTTATATATATATATATATATATATATATATATATATATATATATAAAAATGGTGGGTGTTGCATTTTTTTTTTCCACACAGTATTTGCGCAGCGATCTTTCGAACGCATTTTTTTTTGGGGAACAAAAACACTTATTTTTTTTATTTTAATGCACTAAAATACACTATATTGCTCAAATGTTTGATGATCTTAGGCCGAGTACATGGATACCAAACACGACATGCTTTAAAATTTCGCGCAAGCGCGCAGTGGCTACATACATTTTTAAAAGCCTTTTACAGGTTACCACATTAGATTTACAGAGGTCTACTGCTAAAATGACTGCCCTCGATCTAACCTTCGGGGCGATACCTCACATGCATGGTGCAATTGCTATTTACATATGACGCCAGACCGACGCTTGCGCTCGCCTTTGCGCAAGAGCATGGTGGGACAGGGGTGCTTTTTTTTTTTTTTTTCTCTTCCCCTTCAATTATTTTGCATTTTTATTTTTAAACTGTTCCTTCCATATTTTTTGTTTTTTTTGTTTTATTATCTCAGGGAATGTAATTATCCCCTAATGATGGGGGGGGGGGGGGGGGGGGGTTAGAGACATTCCCTCCCACTGCTTGTAAAAGCAGTCCAGAGGCTAATTTGACACTAGGATTGCTTTTACATGAAAGCTGGCCGCTGGCTGAAAAGGATGATACCTAAACCCGCAGGCATCATTCTGGTATAACCATTCAAAGTCCAGCAACATACCAGTACGTTGCTGGTCCTTGTTGGACATGTATTGTAATCTTCTTTTTTTTTTTTTTTTTTTTCATGCAGCCTGTTGGCTGATGCCCACCATTTGAATACCTCCCTTCATTCACCCACTTATGATGGGCATGCATTGCTCCTCTGCCCCCATGCTTCGGCATATATGCTCTTTTTGTTAACTGTGGTGGTGAAATCGCCTCCTAAAGCACTGGAGTCGCAGGGATCAGGCCTGTCTCTGCGAACGCTGCAGTTATGTGTGTTGTGTTTTGTAAGTGACAGTGATCGATCGATACTGCACTTGGGTGGGCTGGGCGGAGGGGCAAAACGCAGGTGCTAGCAGGTATCTGGGCTGATCCCGCTAACACTGCGTTTTTGGGAACCCTAAACTGCTGGGGACGCTAGTATAGATCTGATCAGATATTGATCTGTTCAGATACTATACCACTAAGGGAGGTCTATGCTTCATGCGTGGGTGTTAGCGCTACTGGCACTAACCTGACGCTGCCTGGGGTATGACGCAGACCCTCCGACGCTAAAACCTAATTGATATCACCTGCCGGGCGATCAGGGGGTTAAACCTTTATTGGGTTATATACGGCGGGTGCCCTGACACTATAAAAAGCAAACTAACCAGCGTCGCCCGTAACACTTATACAGTGATCACTGGTGAAAGGGTTAACTCTAGGGGCAATCAGGGGGTTAAAACCTTTATTAGATAATATATGGGGGTACCTGACGCTATAAAAACCTAGCGGCGAACCTAAAAAAAATAGCTGTCTACCTAGCGGCACCAGCATAACGAATACAGCGATCAGAAAAACAATCGCTTAGTGACACTGGCAAAAGGGGGTGAAAGGGGTTACCTGGGGGCGATCAAGGGGTTAAACCTTTATTAGGGGGCTACCCTGGACCTAAAGGGACCAAACTAACTGCCCTGACACTTTTACAGTTACAAATGTCACTGTTTGCAGTGATCAGTAAATAAATGATCACTGCAATCAGTGACACCGTTACTGGGGGGGGGTGATCTGGGGGTGACTGGGGGGGCGATCGTGTGCCTATGTGCCCTGGTGTCAGTGTACGGTTTGTGCACTAACCTTGATGTCTTCTCTCCACGGCGCTCGGTATATGTGAGCGCCGCAGGAGAGATGACATCACTTCCTCCTGCCTGTGTATACATTACACAGGCAGAGGAAGCATTTGATTCGCCGGGAGCGATCGCGAGGGGGTGGCCAGAAACCAATGGCTGCCCCTCATCATGGATCGCTCCCGGAGCGATACCCACCGCTCGCTGTACCGGAGGGGGGTCCGATCGGACTAGGGCCGAAACAAATAATCGATCATTTATGAAATTAATCGATTACTATTTTCATAATCAATCGGCCAGTAACATAATGGGGTTAAAAAAAACTAAAATGAGCCCTTTACAGTACAAAGCAAATTGCTACTGTAAATATTACTTTCAGTGTCCCACAGTAAAAAATGAACCCCTTACAGTAGAAATTTGCTCTTTTTGTACTAATTTTAGTTTCTTTTAACACCATAATGTTACTAAACATCTCAGGCCTGGGTCACACCTGTTTTTTTTGGTGCTTTTTTGCAGAAACACACCACAGGTCATTTACATGGTTTCCTATGGGACACGTTCACATCCATGATTTTTTTCAGCTGCTGCATATTTGGAAAGGGCAAGTACTGTTTTTACCGCAAAACGGTGCTATTTTGTTTTTTTTGTTCAATATACTTCAATAGAGAAGCTGCAGAAAAGCATGTAATGTGTTTTTGCGGCAATTTGTGTTTTTTAGTCTGCCCAACAACGAATTGGCCAATTTTTTTTTTTAAAAAAATGCAGCAAAATTACCGTTTTTTTAATTTATTTTTTTAACGGTTATTAACCGATTATTTCAATTAATCTAAACAATCGGCTAATCGATAATGAAAATAATCGTTAGTTGCAGCCCTAGATCGGACCCCCCACCCATACGAAGGCAGTCACGTACAGGTACGTGATTGTGCCATTTTGCCGACGTATATGTACAGTGAGCGGTCGTTAAGTGGTTAAAGGTAACCATCCTCACCTGTGATCTGTTTGCGTGTAATTAGTGTGTGTGTATATAAAAGGTCAATACATTTCTGGACTCCTGACAGACCCTTGCATCTTTCATCCAGTGCTGCACTGACGTTTCTGGATCATGGGGAAAGCAAAAGAATTGTCAAAGGATCTGCGGGGAAATGTAGTTGAACTGTATATAACAGGAAAGGGATATAAAAAGATATCCAAGGAATTGAGAATGGCAATCTGTAGTGTTCAAACTCTAAGAAGTGGAAAATGAGGGGTTTTGTTGAAACCAAACCATGGTCAGGCAGACCAACTGAAATTTCAGCCACAACTGCCAGGAAAATTGTTCAGGATGCAAAGAAAAACCCACAAATAACTTCAGGTGAAATACAGGACTCTCTGAAAACACGTGTGGCTGTTTCAAGATGCACAATAAGGAGGCACTTGAAGAAAGACGGGCTGCATGGTCAAATCGCCAGAAGAAAGCCATTACTACGCAAATACCACGAAGTATCCTGCTTACAATATGCCAAGCGGCACAGAGACAAGCCTCAAACCTTCTAGCACAAAGTAATTTGGAGTGATGCGACCAAAATTGAGTCAACGAGGCCTATGATGAAGGGTACACCATTTCTACTGTGAAACACAGGTGGGTCGCTGATGTTTTGGGGATGTGTGAGCTACAAAGACACAGGAAATGTTGGTCAAAATTGATGGCAAGATGAATACGGTATGTTATCAAATACTGAAGGAGCATTTGCATTCCTCAGCCAGGAAGCTGCGCATGGGACGTACTTGGACCTTCCAACATGACAATGATCCAAAACACAAGGCCAAATCGACCTGTCATTGGCTACAGCAGAATAAAGTGAAGGTTCTGGAGTGGCCATCTCAGTCTCCTGACCTCAATATCATTGAGCCACTCTAGGGAGATCTCAAACGTGCAGTTCATGCAAGACAGGCCAAGAATTTACAGGAACTGGAGGCTTTTTGCCAAGAGGAATGGGCAGCTTTACCATCTTAGATGATAAAGAACCTCATCCACAAAAGACTTCAAGCTGTCATTGATGTTAAAGGGGGCAATACATGGTATTAAGAACGGGTATGTAAACTTATGTTCAGGTCATTTGGGTAGTTTGTTGCTATTTGTGATATAAAAAGGGTGAACACAGTTGATTGACAATAAATGGATTCAGCCAAACACTAACCTTGACTGAAAGATGTTTTTGTTGGCCATTTTTCAGAGAAGATGAATGATAAGAAATCACAAATTCTGCGTGTGTGTGTGTGTGTGTGTTTAAATTATAATTTCTCTTAAAGTCCATGGACCTACGCAGCTCTCATACTGATTGCATGTGGGTATATGTCCCTGCTCGCAGGAGAAGATCTAGGCAGAATGTTAGATGTTAAAACATTCTAGAACAAGCCAGAGCTGAACAGCCCCGCCCAGGGGGGCGGTCCCTCGGAACATTACCCTCCCACCTGCAGCCCCAGTTTTTTTTCTGCCTAGCAGAACACGTGGCTCCCTCAGGAGCCAGTCTCCTGGAAGATTTTTACTTTTAACATTTTTATTCCTTTGAGAATTTTATTTTATTTTTGAGACCTTCAATCAACTGTCGGCTGGGCAACAGGTTGGGTACACTAGTATCCTCGTAGTCTTCCCTGTCCGACCATCGAGCGTGCTGATCCTCGCCTTGTGTGCGTGAGACTCAGTTCACGACATGGCTCCAGGGGTGGCCGGGTTGCTTTCATGCTCCCACGGTCCTCTCAAGATTGAACAGTACCTACTGTATCTCTCGCGGTTGACCGGGCCGACAGCTACGCAGTACGACTCTGTGATAGGTCTGTCTGAAACAAGCCAGTGAGTCCCTCTATTGGCACCGAGGGTGTTCTCCAAGGTGCTTGCGGGACGGGTAAGTCTCTCCTGGAAAGAAGGTGAGTACATGCTGGCTGTGTTTGTGTGTGGGGGGTTCTCCCTGTCTCCCCCCTGTGATGCTGCTCTCCTGCACCCTGTACTGGTGCTGTTTTGTGTGGGGATACTTGGGGGGGGGGGGGGGGGGGTCATTCTGCCCTGGGGGGGTCGCTCTAAGCTGTTTTTATATGCTGGGAAGTGTTCTGGAGATCTTTGTGATGTTTTGCGTGCGCCATTGGCGCAGTATTTTAAATTAAAAAAAATGCGCCATCGGTGGCCATTTTGCCGCGGCTCAAGCGCCCGGCGGCCATTTTCTTGTAGCCATGGCGCTTTTAGTTTCGGCCTGTAGCGGTGCTGCTGAACGGCGCAAAATACTTTCTCCTCACAGCTCCTTCACTCTCCTCAGGCTTCACACCACGCTACAGCGCGGCTCATACAGCGGAACCGAGCGGTCCCTAGGGTTGGCGAGTCCTCCGGGTATCCCCTCCTCAGCCTCAGCGCAGCCAGTGGGTGGACTGTACTATTCACTGTTATAGTGAATAGGGTCTCAGAAGGTGGCAGTATGGAGTCTGGTTCACCTGCTTCTCCCCACTTGCCAGAGGCAACTGGCAGTGCCCCTGCACCTGCGGTCCCTATGGACCAGTTGTCAGCAGCCCTGGAATCATTCCTTGTCAAGCTGGAAGCGGTGTGCGAACGCACAGGGGCTGTAAAGCGCCCTCTCCCCGCACAATCTCCACATGGGGAGTCAGATATGGGCCTAGCTACTGCTGCTCAGGACCCTAATTCTGAGGATGTTGACGTATTTAGTCAGGACATTCCTTGTGAGGAAGACCCCTGTCTTGAACCACCAACTGACAGGGTGCTTGTGAGTGAACACATTGATGCTGTGAGTTATGATCTCAAGCTAAATGTTGAGGCTGAGGAACCTCAGGCGGACACTATGACCTTTGGTTCTTTAAAAGCCGTTTCTTCAAAAAAGGTTTTTCCATATGTGCCTTTTTTTGATACATACATTGACCAAGTCTGGGATAAGCCGCAGAAGACTTTGACGGTCCCGCGGCGCATAGCCTTACGGTACCCCTTTAAAGAGGACCTGGTTAAAAAGTGGGCTCAACCACCGGTCGCCCGTTTGAATAAGGCCACCATGCTCCCAATGGAAGGGACTCCTGCATTTAAGGATCCCGCTGACAGGAGGTCAGAGGTGGCGTGTAGAACTATGTTCACCTTATTGGGGGCCGCCTTACGCCCTATAGTGGCGGCAACACTGGTGTCTCAGACACTCACAGGCTGGGCACGGATATTGCACCAGACAGTGCAGGAGCATAATCTCCCTCCTGAAACCATTGCCCTGGCTCAACAGCTTGCGCAGGGTTTGGTCTTCGTGTGCGATGCCACTGTGGATGCGACCCCTTTAATAACGGGGCCTCCATTTCGGCTGTGGTGATGCGTCGCCTTATCTGGCTGAAATGCTGGTCAGCCGACCTAGCTTCCAAAAAGCTCCTGGCTGACTTGCCCTTTAAGGGCAGTAGACTGTTTGGGGCCGCCCTGGATGACATTATTAAGAACGTCACAGGAGGTAAGGGCACCTTCCTTCCCCAGTCTATTAAGGGAAAGGAGCCCCACCGCAGGCCGGGCCCTTCCTTTCCGGCGAAGAAGTTTTTTCGTCGGTCAGATTCCACGGGCATGCCCTCCCAGACTGAAAAAGGTGCGGCTGGGGGACAAAGACGTCCCTGGGGTGCGTAAGCCTACCAAGCAAGCTCCCAAGTCCACCTCCGCATGAAGTCTTGCCCCTGCCCGACTCTGGGGTGGGGGGACGTCTTCGCAAGTTCTCGGTGCGGTGGACCTCCCGGATATCCGACCGGTGGGTGTGCGAGGTGGTCACCTCGGGATACAGGATAGAGTTCCGCTCGTGGCCACCAAACAGGTTTTCTTTCTCGTACATCACGGGACACAGAGCGACATAGTCATTACTAATGGGTTATATAGATACCGTCAGGTGCTGGCACTGGCAACTTCCAAAACCGGAAGTACCCTCCCCTATATAAGCCCCTCCCATCCGGGAGCACCTCCGTTTTTTGCCAGTGTCTAAGGTGTTGGCCAAGAAGAAACATGTGTTTTTCACTGAGCTTGCGTACAGGTTCTTTTGGGCCTCAGTAAGCTATTCCGTATCCGACCAAAAAAGCTTCATAGCTAAACGGTCGGTACCCGGGCCTTGCAGAGAAGAGCAAGGTTTTGCCTGTAATACTTCTCTTAGGAGAGCTGGACCCTGGGATCCAGAGCTCTGGTCATACCCACGACCAAGATGTTTTCTGTGCAGGGTGCTATACAGGTCCAGGGGAGTGGAATCCTTGGGAACCCGGTCCCTGAAGGTTTGATTACAATGCCTGCCGTGATAGGTGAAGTTTGGGCTTTTGTGGACCAAACAAAGTCCTGCGGCGGGGAACAGGTAAGTGGGGGCCCCCAGGAACTTGGTTCTATTGGGGGACCCCCAAGCCTAATTTGTCTTTCTGTCTGTTACCTAATGGTATTCCCGCAAAATTCTGTGCATGCCTGTAACTACTAAAAAAATGTAATAATTTTTAATGGTGGTCAAAAAAAAAAAAAAAAATTTTTATATATATATTTAATATATTAGACTGCGGTACCTGTGTTTGTCCACTAGAGGCCGCTGTGGAATGTTTTCTTGTCATGTGGACTAGTTTCTTCTCAGAGAGCAAAGTCCAGGCAGATGGTGAGTTCTCTTATAGGAAACTGCTTCCTCTGCCATGTTGCAGTGCTCGTCCATCCCCCGGCCTGCGGCAAAGAGGGGCCCTGGCTCCTGTCCCTTGTTTCCGTTTTTTGAAATTAGCGCCGAAGGCGCACGTGGCCGCGCGCGTGCGCGCGCCTCTATATATAGAGGTGAGCCGGGAAAGGGGGCGGAGCCTGGGGGATGACGCTCTGTGCGCGCCGCAGCGCTTCTGCGCATGTGCGGGCGTCCCAGCAGGTTAAAAACCACAATATTGTAGTGAGCTGGCTATGAAGTACAGAGACAGAGCTGGCAACATTTAAAGGCATACAGCAAGCGGTTGATACAGGCATCCCCTAGAAAGGCACATTAGTAGACACCAACTGTGATATAGCAGCAATTGTGCTAGACTATTCTCAGTAAAAGTGGTGTATTACGGCTGGAATACCTCAGCTTTAGGCTTAGGAATATGCCGTCCAGAAGCTCCGGAACTGAATCTTCCAGGAAGCGAAGGGGGTCTCATCGGGCTCGGAGGATCTTGGGCATACTTCTGCTGCACCAGTCTCCCCTGAAGTTCAGAGGTAAGTGACCGTAGAGACCCCACAGGGGTACTTGGTACTGTGGCTGTCCTCAGTTCACCTGCTCCTGTGTATGTAACAGAGGAGGTTTTTTCCTCAGCTCTGGGAGGATTAGAGAGAGATTGTCAACATTTATCGCTGCCTCCCTGTCGGGGAAAGCACGCCCGATCTCCGTCTCCTCCTTCAGAGTGCCTGTTAACAGAGCAACAGTCCCATACAGGGATCGACCTGCCTGAAGGGGATCAGGATGAGGTTGATTCTGTTATAGAGGAATCAACAGTGGGGGAACCTTTTCTCAGCATCTCAAGCTGAAAGATTATGGGTTCAGTCTCTGACTAACATGGTCCGATCAGCATTTAAAAATGCACCTTGCGGAACCATCAACCACTACTGTATCCTCGTTGGGGTCGCTAGAAGCCCCCAGACTGTTTGTTCTTTTCCACTTCACCCTTTACTGAAAGGGCTCATTTACCAGGATTGGGAACATCCTGAGAAAATATTTATTCCCCCAAGAGATTTCCGGTGGTCTATCCCATGGAGGATAAGTTCATCAAAAAAAAAAAAAAAAAATGGAAGGTCCCTACAGTGGACGCAGCCATCTCTTGTATGTATAAATCACTGACATGTCCAGTGGATAATGTCCAAATGTTCAAGAACCCAATAGATAAAAGATTGGAGTCCTTATGAAAATCTGCTTGGTGATACAACCAGCAGTAGCAGCTATTGGGGTCTGCTAAGCAGTGAAGGATCAGTTGAAACAGGTCTTGAGGGACTTGACAGATCAGCAGGCTTTGCCCTAGCTGATCTACCTAGAGCCTTAGGCTTTGCGGTTGACGCCATAGAGGATTCAGTCCATCAGGCCTCCCGCCTTACGCTGTCTATAGTACATATGCGTAGGCTCCTATGGCTCAAAAACTGGTCTGCTGAAGCTCCCTGTAAAGAATGGCTGGTTAGCGTCCCATTTCATGGTGAACGCTTATTCAGGGAAAACCTGGACAAATATATCCAGAAAATTTCCAGCGGTAAAAATACGCTCTTGCCGGTTAAAAACAGAGTTAGAGGTCCCTCTTTAAGAGGCCTGCTTCTCCAGTCCCTGGGGCATCGGCTGTGTAACAGTTCCGACGGCCTCCTCGGTCAATTCCCGGGGGTAAAAAACAGGGACAGTAGCAGGGTAATGAGAAACCCTGGGTCAGGGGAGGTACAAAACCTCCCCCAAAGTTAAATTCATTGAAGCCCCCACTCAGTCGGGTGGGGGGAGGACTCCAGTTGTTCGCAAGAGACCTGGCGGGACACGATCAAGACAGATAGGTGCTCTCCGCAGTAGGTTTGGGATACAGTTTGGAGTTAAAAGACTCTCCTCCTTCCCATTTTTGAGGTCAAACGTGCCAAGGGATCCCCGGAAGAGAGAGTCCCTCCTGTTGGCACTAGAACAACTATTGCTCCAAGGAGTAATTATGGAGGTTCCCCTGGAAGAATGAGGGTTCGGGTTTTACTCAAACCTCTTTACAGTCCCGAAGCAAACGCGGACGGGAGGCCCATATTAATTCTAAAAGGGCTATACAAATTCCTGTATATCAGGACTTTCCGATGGAGTCGATCCGATCGGTGGCCACTGCCCTACAAGGGGAGGATTGGTTAGCCGCGATCGACATCAAAGATGCTTATTTGCACATTCCCATCTTTCCAGTCCACCAAAAATTTCTACGCTTTGCAGTAGAAGGGCGCCATTTTCAGTTCAGAGCCTTACCCTTCGGTTTGGCCACAGCACCACGAGTGTTTACAAAAATTCTGGCCCTTTATTGGCCAATCTAAGAACACAAGGTGTAATGATAATGGCATATCTGGATGACTTGTTGCTGATAGACCACTCAGTGAAAAAACTAGACGTGGTCGTTCACAAGACAATCAAGTATCTGGAATCTCACGGTTGGATTATCAACCGAGACAAGTCAGCCCTAAAAACCAGTCAAAAGTCTGGAATACTTGGGGCTAAGGTTGGATTCAGGCCAGAGAAAAATATTCTTGCCTCGAGGAAAGGTGTTGTCTTTGAAAGATTTGATCCACTTAGTGGGTACAAAAAAGACAGCCGTCCATACGCCTGTATATGAGGCTGCTGGGAAAAATGGTGGCATCATTCGAAGCAGTACCCTACGGTCAATTCCATTCAAGGAATTTGCAAGGGGCCATACTGTCAGCCTGGAACAAAAAAGTTCAGGCCCTAGACTTACAATGTCCTTGTCCCCTTCCGTTCGCAAGAGCCTCCGTTGGTGGTTGGTTCCCCAGAATCTGGAAAAAAGGAAATCCTTCAGTCCGATTTCTTGGAAGGTGGTCACTACAGATGCCAGCCTTATAGGCTGGGGAGCAGTACTGGAGCAATAGTCTCTCCAGGGCAGATGGTCGGATGCAGAAAAGGCCCTGCCCATCAATCTCTTAGAGATACGAGCAGCCCGGTATGCCCTAGTAGCATGGACATCCAAACTCCAAGGGTCCCCTGTCAGAATTCAATCAGACAATGCCACAGCAGTGGCATATATCAATCATCAGGGGGGCACCAGGAGTCGTGCAGCCCAGAGGGAAGTAAATTACATCCTGAAATGGGCAGAAAAATATGTCCCAGCCATATCTGCGGTATTCATTCCAGGAGTGGAGAATTGGAAGGCGGATTTTCTAAGTCGCCAGCAATTAGGCCCAGAGGAAGGGTCCCTTCACCCCGAGGTTTTCTGGACAATATGTCAGCGGTGGGGAACATCGGATGTAGATCTTCTAGCATCCAGATTCAACGCAAAGGGGGACAGGTTTGTCTCTCGGACAAGGGATCCCCTAGCTTGCGGCTCGGATGCCCTAGTGTTCCCTTGGGATCAGTTCAAGCTGATATATGCATTCACACCGCCACAATGGTTACCTCGATTACTCCGCAGAATCAGGGTAGAAAAGAAACCGGTGATTCCGGTGGCTCCAGCGTGGCCCCGAAGAGCGTGGTACGCGGAGATTGTAAAATTTCAGTGGGGAGTCCTTGGACTCTCCCACGTCGTCCGGACCTGCTTTCGCAAGGACCGATATACCACCCTTCCTTACCAGCCCTAGGTTTGACGGCCTGGCTATTGAAGCCCACATTCTAAAAAAGAGAGGGCTCTCTAATGCTGTGGTATCTACCATGATCAATGCCAGGAAGCCGGTATCCAGGCAGATCTACTATAGAATCTGGAAGGCGTACATCGCGTGGTGTGAGGCCAAGAAATGGCATCCACATAAGTACGTAATAGGTAGGATTCTGGACTTCCTACAGTGGGCTGTAGATAGGAAGCTTGCCTTGAGTACTATCAAGGGTCAGATTTCGGCCTTGTCAATATTTTTTCAAAGGCCCTTGGCTTCGCATTCACTAGTCAAAGCCTTTATACAAGGAGTGATGCGTATTAGTCCTCCGGTTAATATTCCCATATGTCCATGGGATCTAAACCTGGTTCTGTCGGTTCTACAGAAACAACCATTTGAACCATTACAGCATATTTCCTTGGTGCTTCTCACCAGGAAATTGATTTTTCTAGTAGCCATTTGTTCGGCTAAAAGAGTATCGGAATTAGCAGCTATGTCCTGTAAGGAGCCATATCTGGTTATCCATAAGGACAGAGTAGTGTTACGTCCTCATCCAGCCTTTCTTCCTAAGGTGGTATCGAGATTTCATTTGAACCAAGATGTGGTTCTTCCTTCTTTTTTCCCCAAACCTACTTTGGTAGAGGAAAAGTTATTGCATTCTTTGGATGTAGTAAGAGCAGTTAAAGCTTATCTAAAAGCCACTGCTCAGATTCGCAGAACGGATACTTTGTTTATTCTGCCGGAAGGCCCCAGAAAGGGTCAGGCCGCGTCAAGATCTACTTTAGCCAAGTGGATTCGACAGGTCATAATACAAGCCTATGGCTTGAGAAGTAGACCGCCTCCGTTCAAAGTTAGGGCGCACTCCACGAGAGCAGTTGGAACTTCATGGGCAGTGCATCACCAGGCCTCCCTGGCTCAAATCTGTAAGGCCGCAACATGGTCTTCAGTTCACACGTTTACTAGGTTCTACCAGGTGGACGTTAGAAGTCAGGAGGATGTCGCCTTTGGGCGCAGTGTGTTGCAGGCCGCAAAAGATCCTCATGTCTGATAGCGCTCAGCTTATATATGGTGTATCCCCCCCCTCATTTGGCATTGCTTTAGGACATCCCATTAGTAATGACTATGTCGCTCTGTGTCCCGTGATGTACGAGAAAGAAAATAGGATTTTTATAACAGCTTACCTGTAAAATCCTTTTCTTGGAGTACATCACGGGACACAGAGCTCCCGCCCCTCTTTAGGGACACTTATTGCTTTGCTACAAAACTGAGGTGCTCCCGGATGGGAGGGGCTTATATAGGGGAGGGTACTTCCGGTTTTGGAAGTTGCCAGTGCCAGCACCTGACGGTATCTATATAACCCATTAGTAATGACTATGTCGCTCTGTGTCCCGTGATGTACTCCAAGAAAAGGATTTTACAGGTAAGCTGTTATAAAAATCCTATTTTTTCCTCTGAACCTCCCTCTCCTTCCGGCCCGCCGGGCGGCCCTCCTTGGGGGGCCGTACAGGATTTGCTCGGGCGCGGAGTAATTGTGCCGGTTCCGTCACAAGAGGTTTCAGGGGTTTTACTCAAACCTGTTTGTCGTCCCGAAAAAGGATGGGGTTCGGCCAATCCTGGATCTCAAGGCCCTGAATGCCTATGTGAGGGTACAAAAATTCAGGATGGAATCCATTGGCACGGTGATCGCGACCCTCCACCAGGGGGATTTTTTGGCGTCCTTGGATATCAAGGACGCTTACTTGCACATCCCAATCTGCGCAGGCCACCAGATGTTTCTGCGCTTTGCCATAGGCGAAGTCCACTATCAGTTCGTGGCCCTTCCCTTCGGCCTAGCATCAGCACCACAGGTTTTCACCAAGGTGCTGGCCCCGGTTCTAGCTTTGCTGAGACAGCGAGGAATTGTTATCGTGGGCTATCTGGGCGATCTCCTCCTTCTCAGAGCAGAAAATGGCTCAGAATTGGAGGAAAATGTGACAATAGTCAGACACTCCGGGACTTCGGTTGAGTTCTGAACATGCGGAAGTTGGCTCTAGCCCCGACTCAGCATTTGGAGTATCTGGGTCTGATCCTGGACACTTCGGCAGCAAAGGGGTTTCTGCCCTCAGAGAAGCTACTGACACTTGGGTCAGCAATACAGGTTTTGTCGTCCCGTAAATGGTCGTCAATTCGCTTCTGCATGAGAGTCCTGGGACTGATGGTGGCCTCCTTCGAGGTGGTTCTGTATGCCCAATCACACACTCGGGCATTGCAGAAGAGAATTCTGTCAGTTTGGGACAAGTCCCCCATTGTCTTTGGATCTTCAGATCCAGGTGAGTCACTCTGTCAAGGCGTCCCTGAGGTGGCTGAGGTCCCCGGCTCTTCAGGCCGGGAAGTCGTTCCTCCCCATTCACTGGACGGTGATCACAACGGACGCCAGCCTGACGGGCTGGGGAGGAGTGTGGGGAGTCCTGTCAGCTCAGGCGCTCTGGACTCCAGCCGAATCTCGTCTCCCAATCAATGTCCTGGAATTGCGGGTGATCAAACTGTGTCTCTCCGCTTGGTCGAAGAGGCTACAGGGCCGCTCGGTCAGAATCCAGTCGGACAACGCCACGGCCGTGGCGTATGTCAACCATCAGGGGGGCATTCGGAGCCCGGCTGCGGCATCCGAGGTCGCCCACATCCTAAGATGGGCAGAAAGAAGCGTGCCGGCGCTGTCGGCCGTTTACATTCCGGGCGTAGAAAACTGGCAGGCGGACTGAGCCGCCAGTCCCTGGACCAGGGGGAGTGGTCCTTGCATCTGGAAGTGTTTCAGCTCCTTTGTCGACGATGGGGCACTCCGCATGTGGACCTGATGGCGTCTCGACTCAATCACAAGGTGTCGAGGTTTGTGGCCCGGTCTAAGGACCCCTGGGCGGACGCCTTGGTGGCCCCGTGGGGTCGGTATCGCCTGATATGTCTACCCTCCGCTGCGGTTGATTCCCCGTCTGCTGCGCAGGGTAGCGGCCGAGGATATTCCGGTGATCCTCATTGCCCGGACTGGCCTCTGCGCCATTGGTACGCCGATCTGGTATGTCTCATCGCGGACGTTCCTTGGCGCCTGCCCTTGAGGGAGTACCTATCTTTCATCCTGCTTTACAGTCTCTGGCTTTAACGGCATGGCTATTGAGAGCCAGGTGCTGAGAGACCGAGGCCTGTCTGATTCTGTAATTTCAACCATGCTCAGGGCACTGAAGTCTTCTTCTAGGAAGATCTATCACCGTACCTGGAGAGCTTACATCGCTATGTGCGAGGAGCTAGACTGGCGTACACGGACGTACTGTCCCCAGAATCCTGAGGTTCTTACAGCGTGGTGTTGCTCAAAGGCTGGCTTTGAGCACTATTAAGGGTCAGATTTCGGCCTTGGCCATTTTCTTTCAAAGACCCCTAGCTGGTCATTCCTTGGTTGGCACTTTTGTGCAGGGGGTACGCCATGTGGTTCCACCTGCCAAGCCCCCGCTCCCTCCTTGGGATCTGAACTTGGTGCTTTCGGTTCTTCAGGAATCTCCTTTTGAGAATATAAGAGATATATTCCTCTTTCAACTTTGTCCCAGAAGGTGGCTTTTTTAGTGGCCATCACTTCTGTTAGACGAGTGTCTGAGTTGGCGGCTATGTCATGTAAGCCGCCTTACCTGGTCCTCCATAAGGACAAGGCGGTATTGCGACCGCGACCGTCTTTTCTTCCTAAGGTGGTTTCAGCTTTTCACCTTAACGAAGACATTGTCCTTCTGTCCTTGTGCCCTCATCCATCGCATCCTAGGGAGGTTGCGCTTCACAATTTAGGCGTGGTACGTGCCTTACGGGTATACCTGGCGGCTACCGCTCCTATTCGGAAGTCTGACTCGCTGTTTGTGTCTGTCTCTGGTCCGAAACAGGGCCAAGCGGTGTCGTCTGCCACCATTTCTAGGTGGATCAGACAGACTGTTATACAGGCCTATGCCATTAGGGGATAGGCGCCTCCCTTTCCGGTCACGGCGCATTCCACCAGGGCAATCGGTGCTTCCTGGGCTTTCAGACATCAAGCGTCGGTTGCACAAGTGTGCAAGGCGGCGACCTGGTCGTCCGTTCATACCTTTTCAAAGTTCTACAAGGTTGATGTGGCTGCATCTTCAGATGCTTCCTTTGGCCGCAAAGTGTTGCAGGCCGCTGTCTAATGTTGCAACTCCTCCGTTGAGGGGCTCTGCTGGTTTGGAGTGAAGTTTTGGTTGTTCCTTACTTTTTTGCTCCCACCCTTTTCTTATACTGCTTTGGGACGTCCCACATGTAATCAGTATGAGAGCTGCGTCGGTCCATGGACGATAAGAGAAAATAGGATTTTTGTACTCGCCGTAAAATCAGTTTCTCTGACGTCCATGGACCGATGCAGCACCCACCCTTCCTTTTTAAGTTTGTACTGCTTTGTTACGAACTGAGGCTGCTAGCTGCAGGTGGGAGGGTAATGTCCGGAGGGACCGCCCCCCCTGGGCTGGGCTGTACAGCTCTGGCTTGTTCTAGAATGTTTTAACATCTAACATTCTGCCTAGATCTTCTCCTGCGAGCAGGGACATATACCCACATGTAATTAGTATGAGAGCTGCGTCGGTCCATGGACGTCAAACGGATTTTACGGTGAGTACAAAAATCCTATTATATTCTCAGGGATATGCAATTAGCGGACCTCCAGCTGTTGCAAAACTACAAGTCCCATCATGCCTCTGACAGGCACAAGCATGACACCCAGAGGCATGATGGGACTTGTAGCTTTGTAACAGCTGGAGGTCCGCTAATTGCATATTCCTGATAGATGTGTGTGTGTGTGTGTGTGTGTGTGTGTGTATATGTGTGTATATATATATATATATATATATATATATATGTGTGTGTATAACACGCACCCTAACTTTAAGAGGGCAGTTTCAGGAAAAAAACTTTCCACAGCCCCCTGCGTATAACACGGCACAGTTTACCCTCTTTTCAGGGTAAAAAAAAGGGAGTGTTATACGCCAATAAATACAGTATATATAAATTTCGCACTAAATTGCCATGCTGGGTATTTTCTTTTTTTTTTTTTTTACACGCAAGGTAAAGTTTTATAATATGCTAGTATGCATTTCATACTGGCGCATTATGTGAATCTTAACTGACAACGAAAACTTCCAGCGATGCACTGTCACTGCTGACAGGGCCTTCACCCGGTCTTTGCATCCTCTGGGCGTCTTATTGGCTGCCATGACGTCACTCCCGTGCATGGGCGCGGGAGCTGCTATTCGCGGCACAGGACTTTGAAGAAATGGCACAGGCATGCCGTTTCTTCAGAGCGCCAGTGACGTCACTGGCCCATATACAAGTAAATAGCGAAGTATTTACTGTACCTCCTAGATGAGCCTTAATATAGCCATGGGAGTTTACTCCCGCTTTAAGGGTTGTTTTAAGACTCTTTTAGTATACATGTATTGAGCTGTGTTTTAAGTCTTAACTCCTTATGTTCATAATTTCATTTAGTTAGTATCTTTTGATATAGTTGTGGATGTTCTTCTTCATTAAAAAGATTTTGCCAAGCAAAATTTAAATGATTTGAGAAAAATCTGCTTGTTCTTTTAATTTTTGGATTCTTTACCTGCAGCCACCTACCAGTAGCGTAAATGATGGAAACAAAATGTGGCCCAATATTCCACCTCCAAGCAACCAGGCTGCTGCGCTACCCGTGTGCAATGGGTGTGGAACACAGGGAAACATGAAGGATACGACTATCTTGCGAACTAAGAATTTCTGTAAAGCATCACAAAATTGTGGTAAACCTAATTTTCCCTGTGTGCGTTTTTTTGTTTTTGTTTTTCTACGAGTAATGTGAACCTTAAATGTGTCTTGTGATTTAATAAAGTTGCATTTTTGTAGGAGCCCCTGAGATGTCATCTGCTGGACAGGTGCAGGAAAATCTTCCCCCTATTGGTGTGTTTTGGGACATTGAAAACTGCTCTGTGCCCAGCGGTCGCTCAGCTGTAACTGTCGTGAAGAGAATTCGCGAATGTTTTTTCAAAGGTCACAGAGAGGCAGAATTCATCTGTGTCTGTGACATCAGTAAGGAAAACAAGGAAGTAATTGTGGAACTAAATAACTGTCAGGTAATGTGTGTGTGTGTGTGTGTGTGTGTGTTTTTTAATGACCATCCTATGTCACCTTCTGATTAGTTATCTCTTGAAACTACAGTTGAAAGGTTTTCCACACCAACATCCAGCTCTTTTCCAGGTCAAATTGGAGATTTTTACTGAGTCAATATGTGGGTTCTGCTTTCTCCAATTTCTTCTGCTACATCATTTAACCACTTCCCTACCCAGCCATAGTCAAATGACGTCCACAGATGGGATCGCCCATCCTGGGTGGACGTCGTATGACGTCCTCGGCTTTATAGGGGGATATCTGAATGATGCCTGCAGCTAAAGCAGTGTTTCTCAACTCCAGTCCTCAAGACGCCCCAACAGGTCATGTTTTCAGGATTTCCCTCAGATGAAACTGCTGTGGTAATTACTAAGGCAGTGAAACTGATCAAATCACCTGTGCAAAATAATGGAAAACCTGAAAACATGACCTGTTGGGCGCCTTGAGGACTGTAGTTGAGAAACACTGAGCTAGAGGCATCATTCAGATATCCTTGTTTAGAGCCGGCGATCCTGCGCACCTTAAGAACGATCATAGCGGCTGTTCCGCCGCTTGATCGTTCTTATAGGCAGCGGGAGGGGATATCCCCCCCCTCTCGCCGCCATCCGGTGCTTCTCCGGACTCTCCCGTGCCATTGGGGGCCCGGAGAGAATCGTCCGGCGCCGGTGGTGGGTCACGTGACGAGCATAGAGATGACAGGTGACCAGATGGTCACCCGTCATCTCTATGATCGTCGGAGGCCCGGGCGCGATGTGATGACGTCACGCCCGGGGTCCTCATATGTAAACAAAGCCGCCATTGCGGCTAGTAAGTATGAGATCAGTGAAAAAAAATTCACTGATCTCATGCTTTCTAGCCTGGAGGAGAGATGTGGGGTCTTATTGACCCTGCATCTCTCTAAAGAGGACCTGTCACACACATTCCTATTACAAGGGATGTTTACATTCCTTGTAATAGGAATAAAAGTGATCAAAAAGGAAAATGAGTGTAAAAAATAAGTAAAATAAATAAATAAATAAAACGCCCCTGTCCCTGGTAGATCGCGATCAGAAGCGAATGCACACGTAAGTCCCGCCCACATATGTAAACGCCGTTCAAACCACATATGTGAGGTATCGCCGCGTGCGTTAGAGTGCGTGCAATAATTCTAGCACTAGACCTCCTCTGTAACTCCAACCTAGTAACCTGTAAAAAAAATTAAAGCGTCGCCTATGGAGATTTTTAAGTACCGAAGTTTGGCGCCATTCCATGAGTGTGCGCAATTTTAAAGCGTGTCATGTTGGGTATCTATTTACTCGGCGTAACATAATCTTTCATATTTTCACAAAAAATTGGGCTAACTTTACTGTTTTGTTTTTAAATTCATGAAACCATTTTTTTTTCCAAAAAAAAGGCGTTTGAAAAATTATTGCGCAAATACCGTGCAAGAAAAAAAGTTGCAATGACCGTCATTTTATTCCCTAGGGGGTCTGCTAAAAAGAAAAAAAATGTTATGGGGTTCTGAGTAATTTTCTAGAAAAAGAATGATGATTTGTACATGTAGGAGAGAAGTGCCAGAATAGGCCCGGTATGGAAGTGGTAAAAAGCCTGGTGTTGAAGTGGTTGTAAACCCACTTTTTCAACTTGCACCTACAGGTAAGCCTAGATTAAGGCTTACCTGTAGGTGCAAGAAATATCTCCTAAACCTACACGGTTTAGGAGATATTTACTAAAATGACCAGCGCCGCAGTCTACGGCGCATGTGCGCTGTAGACAACGGCGCATTCATGGGGTTAATCCCATTCACAAACTCGGCTACTTCCCAGCAATCGCTGGGCGTAGCAGAGTGACGTCTCCACCGCTCCGGCCAATCACAGCGCCGGAGCGGCGCTGTGATTGGCTGGTGCGGCGATACCCGGAAGTAACATTCCGGCTATCGCCGCAGTGATGTCTGCGGCTGAACAGAGGGACGAGAACGGCTTCGGGGGCCCCGATCTAAGGTAAGTGGAACATAATGAGCTATTATGGTAGTCATAATGGCTCCATTATGCCTTTCTTTTACAGGTTGTAAAAAAAAAAAAAAAGGGGGTTTACAACCACTTTAATAATCAAATAAAACTGAAATGCCATTCTACAAAGTGAAACCTCCTTGTTGTAGTTATTGCTTCAAGAGGCATAAGATTCCATTAAACATTTTAATTCTATATTGTCAACAAATTCAAATTTTCAGGTGAAATTAATTATTTTAAGTCTTTTTTTCTGTTTTTTGGGGATATTGCTACCAGAAGTAACTTTAACGTTATGCGAGTCCTGCATAGACCTACAGTGCATCCAGAAAGTTTTCACAGCTCTTCACTGTTTCCACATTTTGTTATGTTACAGCCTTATTCCAAATTGGATTACATTCATTATTTTCCTAAAAATTCAACAAACAATACGCCATAATGACAATGTGAGAAGTTTGTTTGATGTCTTTGCAAATGTATTAAAAATGAAAAACAAAAAAATCCCATGTTCATAAGTCTTCACAGCCTTTTCTCAATACTTTGGAGCACCAATTGCAGCCTTAAGTCTTTTTAAGTACGATGCTACAAGCTTGGCACACCTATTTTTGGGCAGTTTCTCACACTTATTTGCAGGACCTTTCATGCTCCATCAGGTTGGATGGGGAGCATTGTTGCACAGCCAAATTCAGATCTCTCTAGAGCTTTTCAATTGGGTTCAAGTCTGGGCTCTGGCTGGGCTACTTAAGGACATTCACTGAGTTGTCCCATAGCCACTCCTTTGTTATCTTAGCTGTGTGCCTATGGTTGTTCTCCTGTTGGGAGATGAACCTATACCCTAGTCTGAGCTCTCGAGCGGGTATTCAGCAAGGATGTTGCTGTACATTGCTGCATTCATCTTTCCCTCGATCCTGACTAGTCTCCCAGTTCCTGCCGCTGAAAAACCTCCCCACAGCATGTTGCCACCACAATGCTTCACTGTAAGGGATGGCATTAGCCAGGTAATGAGCAGCGCCTGGTTTCCTCCAGACATGATGCTTGTCATTTAGGCCAAAGATTTCAATCTTTGTTTCATCTGACCAGAGATTTTTTTCTCATTGCCTGAGAGTCCTTCAGGTGCCTTTTGGCAAACTCTAGCTGGGCTGTTATGTGGGTTCCATCTGGCCATTCTACCATGCAGGCCTGGTTGATGGCGTGCTGCAGAGATGGTTTTTCTTCTGGAAGGTAATCCTCTCTCCAGAGAAATGCTGGAGCTCTGTCGGAGACCATCGTTATCTTGGTCCCCTCCCTGGCCCACTCTAGAAAGAGTCCTGGTGGTTCCAAGCTGCTTCCATTTACAGATGATGAAGACCACATTGCTCATTGTTACCTTCAATGCTGCAGATTTTTTTTTCTTTGCCTCAATACAAATCTGTCAACAGACAATTCCTTGGACTTCAAGGCTTGGTTTGTGCTCTGACATGCACTGTTACCTTGGGGACCTTTGATACAGGAGTGTGCCAATCAACTGAATTTACCTCTCAGGCTGGGTTCACACTGGTACAACAAATGCTCCACCATTGGGAGCACAACTCGCATGTATAAATGAATGGTTCCCTATGAGAGCCATCTTGACTAACCTGACACAAGTCGGTCCGACTTTCGAAAAGTTTCCTGCATTACTTTGGTCCCACTTTGATCCTACTTCAGCCCATTGAATCTCATTAAAGTTGGATCATTGTCTTAACTGATCTGACTTTGGAATGCGACTTGTGCTCTGATCTTGAAGGGGAACCCCACGGAAAAATCCATACCAGACCCTTATCCGAGCATGCAGCCCGGCAGGTAAGGAAAGGGGGTGGGGACGAGCAAGCACCCCCTCGTCCCCCCAGACCATACCAAATGCCCTCAACATATGGGGGGGGAAGGGAAGCTTTGGGGCTCATTCGTCCCCACCCCCTTTCTTGTCCTGCTGGGTTGCGTGCTCAGATATGTGTCTGGTATGGATTGTGGGGGAGACCCAAAGGGTTAAGTGTGTGTGTGTGTGTGTGTTATATTTGGCGAGGGGTTTCCCCTAAAGATTCATACCAGACACAGTGCCTGGTATTGTCAAAATTTAAGTCGGACTTCAAGTAGCAGGGTAACGTTGGATCCACAGTCGTACGACTGTCATGTCGTACCAGTGTGTGAACCCAGCCTCAAGGATGATCAGTGGAAAAGGGATGCTCCCGAGCTCAATTGAGTGTCATGGCAAAAGCTGTTAATAATTTTGTACGTGTGTGGGGTTTTATAAAAAAAAAAATTATTTTATTTTGCAAAGATTTCAAACCAACTTCATTGTCATTATGGGGTATTGTTTGTAGAATTTTGAGGAAAATAATGAATTTAATTCATTATGGAATAAGGCTGTAACATAACAAAATGTGGGAAAAAGCGAAGCGCTGTGAATATTTTTGGATGCACTGTATCTTGGTTTTTTTGCATGTTTTTCAGTTAGAATGTCATGCATTTTGTATATTGGACTGTGCGTCATGCTAGTTTAACACTTTGAATATTTTTTTTGTTTAACATGCAAACCACCTCCTGAATGACAGATGTCAAATGAGTTGAGGTAATTTTTTTTGTTAATTTAACAGGTAACAGTTGCCCATATCAATGCTACAGCAAAGAACGCTGCAGATGATAAACTCCGACAGAGTTTAAGGAGGTTTGCAGATACCCACACTTCTCCAGCAACTGTGGTATTGGTTTCCAGTAAGTAATTCCCATTTCATAACTGCATGCCTTATTTCTTTGCATCTCTCAGTCCCAGTTGCGGACTGACCATTTGGGCACTGCCTGAGGGCCCTTGGTCAGGGGGTGGGCCCATGAGCGGCTCAGTCTGCCCCTGGATGTGCCCACAGCTTATGCAGGATGGGGGAAGTTTATGCACCGCGCAGGCAGTGAGCTATGTCATCCCTGCCTGCAGTTGATGAGGCTATATGAGAGGACTTGGGTGCTGACCAGGGTTACAGAGCGATCATGGAGCCATGAGGATTATGGCAGTGACAGGCGCTCTGGTCACCTCTCCTCCTGGGGTATACATCCATGCCACGGGGGAAAGACAGTGAGAGCTGGAGGCTGCAGAGAGGACAGAGGAGTCATATTGGAGATGACCACCTGACTTGTGTGCAGCAGCAGGTCAGTGTCATCCCTGCAGTTTTGTGTGCACCTATAATCACCAGCCAGGATGACTGAGTGTTCCTTCTTGCCCAGTGCCCATCTACCAGGTGCTATTCCCTGGTACACTGATATCTGTACACTGAGTGCCATATCGGTACAGATATCTGTGTTGTATGTAAAGAATAGCACTCTCAGTATACAGATATCAGTGTTGGGGGGGAAAAGCACTCAGTGTATAGATGTCGGTTATGGGCTGGGGTCCCATGCATTTTGGCCATTGCCAACAATAATGGTGCCACACGTGTATGATATCGTCAGGAACGTTTCATTAAGAGTAATTCTAGGGCCATCATTTTGTAACCTGCTAGACAGAGCTTTTTATTACATTTTTTTTGTAAATATAAATGCATTTTATTTTATCAAACTGTTCAGCTATGAAGACATTTGTTGCACCTGTTATATTGTGTTAATTTATGAAATCCTTACTTGTGGAAATGTACCATGGTTGCACTTTTTTAATGCAAGTCAATTTTTCTTTATATTCTTAAACATTTATTTTGAACATTCTGTAACTAACGCATGTAGTGTGGGCAGTGCAATATGTAGGTGGGGCTTTGTGTGGGTGTGGCTGGAGTGTCGGCAGGATTACATGGACAGGGGGCCCCATGAGTTGTCAGTCTGCCCCTGGTCAGTCCATGTCATATATATTCTACTATATAATTAGTTTCATTTCTGTCATCCATTTAACTCTTTTAAGACTACTAAAGTTGTCTGCTCAGGTATGAAGGGGGTTGAAGGCTTAGGTTTTGGTTAGGGTGTTGGTGAAAGTTCTGCAGTTTGAGACACTGGTCTGATGGATTCAGATATGTTGGATGGCACATGTAAGAATGGCTTACTCTGATAGATTTCATGGTTGTAAATTGATCCTGTTTTATTGCATTTTGGGAGTTTGCTTTGACATGTGAAACGCCCTTCAATGCAAAATAATGAAGCCTAGTGTGTGTGTGTGTGTTATGTTGAGGGCAAACTATCAGGAAAGAATGCAAACTTCCATTACTGAACTGATGTGTCGGTGAATTGTCAGGAAGGTCAAGGAAATTAACTGTTTTTGACTTTTTTTTGTTTCGATTTTCTAGCTGATGTCAATTTTGCTCTTGAATTGAGTGACCTGCGTCACAGGCATGGCTTCCATATAATACTTGTACATAAGAATCAAGCCTCTGAAGCATTGCTTCACCATGCTCATGAACTTATTCGCTTTGAAGAGTTTATCTCTGACCTTCCACCCAGGTTACCCCTCAAACCACAGGTAAGATGTTGTTTTTTTGTACTACCCAAGGTTGTACATGAGTATCTTTCTTGATGCTTGTCAATTGTAGGCAAGGAAATTAATTTGAGGGATATTAGTTTTGGATTCTTTGCAGTCCTAAATGTTAGCATTTGTACCAGATAAATTGTTGGCACACCAAATGTTTTTACTCTTTCGTTCTTGGACCGACACACCCACTATGTCAATAGAGAAGCTATTTTCGGTTAATTAGGAGTGACTAGGCAGAAAACTTGTAAAAAGTGTTGCATCACACCACCTTCAGTACCGCCCAGGGGGCAGACCCTCTGGGTATATCCCCTCATTCTGCATCTCGCAGATCATTTTTTTCTGTCTAGCAAAGGAGTAGGACTTGGCTCCCTTCGGGCCCATTGGTCCGGGGGAATTTTTTTTTTTTCCTGCGATCTTCGATCAACTTGCCGACTGGGTGACAGGCTGGATCCTCGATCCTTGTAGTCCCCCCCCCCCCCCCCCCCAGTTTCGGCCATCGAGCGTGTGCCGACCCTAGCTACGCGCTGGGTTTTCCACAACATACCCGTCGCTCTACGGGTGGCCGGTGAGCCTATGCTCCAGGGCCTGCATCGGACCGCTCAGCTTCGAGTCGCAGTAGCCTGTCTGGTGAGCTTACGCTCCAAGGCTTGCATATGATCGTTCCCTAGGGTCCAATCACATCATGCCTGGCTGACAGTCTCCTTCAGTGTGCGGATGATGATCTGTTGTGGAATGTCTTCCAGCAGGATACACGCAGGAAGGGTAAGTAGCTCTCCTGCTTCAGCAGGGTGACTTGGCTGGACATTCCTGGAGAGATCAAGTAAGTGGTTGTGGCCCCTTTCTTTCCTCTCTCCCTGCCTTCCCTCCTCCCTGGGCTTTAAGCTAAGGGTGCTGGGTGTCACCTAAGGGGTTCCATCTGGAACAGGGTTGGCTGTAGCTGTCATTTAAAAGAAAAAAAAATCTGCTTTTCCCCCTCCATGCTGTCGGCGCCCATTTTGCGGTGGTCCATGCTTGTTTCGGCCTTTAGTGACTGTCTGGCAGGCATTGTCTTGTGTTTTCCTGCCTATGTGTATATCACCGCTCTACGCTATTTTCTTGTGGTTCACACCCGCTTTGGCCTCTATCGACTGTTCAGGCGGCCATGTTTCCTAGGATTCACGCTGTATGTATATACCGCCACTCGCCGGCCATCTTTTTGTGGTCCACGGCGGCTTTTGCCTCTATTTGGCTTGGCGGCCATTTTCTTAGAGCCCACAGTGTTTCCATACAGCCGCTTGGCGGCCATTTTGCGATGGTCTCCGGCCTCTAGGGTGCATTTGCGCTGGCAAAAATTCACAAGGAAGCGCTGATAAAAAAAATCAGACTGACACAGCAGCGATGGGATAGTATCACAGGCGCAGCACACGGCAGCATAACGGTACCGTTCCAAGGGTGGCGAGTCCTCTGGGAGACCCTGCATCTCTGGATCAGCTAGTAGGGTGATCTATTGATACCTTGCCTGGAGCCCTGTGGGTATCTGCGCGTGGATCTGAACCAGACATTTTTATTATTTTTTTTCCCCTGAAACACCTGATTTGGCAGCTGGTGCCCCTAATGTATCTGTGGATGCTAGGTCTGTTGCCAGGATGGAAGCGGCACACGGGGGTAGTAAATGCCCCCGTCCCCTGCAATCTTCCAGGGATAATTCTGATGCAGAACCAGGCCCAGCTATGGCTCATGGCCTGGATTCTGACGCATCAGAGACTGCAGACCGTGACCGATCGGACAGCGAGAATTCTCCAAGTCCAGGTCAGCACGCAAGAAGGCTTTGGTATCTGACCGGTATGCTGCAGAAGCGGCAGAGACACCGGTCCCCTTTGGGTTCCTCTAAGCCAGCCCGCACTGCTAAGGTGTTTCCTTGTGTGTCTTATATTGATAAGCTCTTGTACAAGGAGTGGGAAAAACCCACTGAGGTTTTTTCTTTTTTCAGCCACAAAGATGTTTTTTTTTGTTTTTTGGGCGGTCTGATACCCCTTGAGGAGAGTTCCTGAAAGGATGGACCTCTCCCCCGATAGTAGACCCCCCTGTGTCCAGACTTGACAAGTTACCACAATTCCAGTGGAAGGGGCTCCTGTCCTTAGGGACACTCGCTACCTATACACAGGGGTGGACTCTGAGGTACGTCCAGCATGGCTGGGGTTTTTTGATGCCTCAGACACTTACTGAGTAGGCAAAGATGCTACTCCAGGGGTTTAAAGCACGGGAGGCTCCTCCGTACGAGGTAGCTCTGGCCGACCAGTTGGTACCAGGGCCTTGAGCCTGTCTGTGAGTCAGACTTGGATACTATCCCCTTGCTGTCTTGGACCTTGGGTTATGCGTCGGCGCTACGCCACCTTATCTGGCTAAAGGTGCTGGTCTGCGGACCAATCTTCCAAGAAGGCCCTTTTGGATCTGCCTTTTTGGGGCCTCGCTGGATGACCTAATTTAAAGATGCCACAGGAGGTAGGAGCACATTGCTGCAATCCAAAGAAGGTAAGGAGCCATGCCATAGGCTAGAGCCCTCCTTCACCGCGCACAAATGGTCCCTTCGTCCGCCTAGTGCGGCAAGTAAACAAGCTCAGGCTAATAAAGCGCCTGCTGAGGGACACAAGCGTCCCTGGGTTTGCAAGCCCAACCTTGCTTGCTTACTGAACAGAATTTTTCCCTCTTAACCGCCAGCTTCTGCAGACTTGTCGGGAAGCCCTATATGGGGAGGTACAAGACCTGCTGATGCGCAGGGTAGCCTTCCTGTCTTAGTACTGGAACGGGTTCAGGGATTCTACTCGAATCTGTAGTACTGGAGAAGGTTCGTCCAATCTTGGATCTCAGGACCCTCAACTGCTTTGTGAAAGTACAAAGATTCCAGAAAGGAGTGGGCTCGCTCTGTTGTCGCTGCCATCCATCCGGGGGATTTTCCGGCATCCTTGATCATCAAGGACGCATACTTGCATGTCCCCATATGCACCAGGCATCAGTGATGTCGGCGGCCGGGGAAGACCACTGCCAAGGGTGGCTCTCCCCTTTGGCCTTGCATTGGCACCAAGGGTGTAAAGCATGGTGCTTGCCCCGATTCTGGCCCTACTATAACAGTGTGGCTTCGCTATCAAAGGCAACTTGGACGATCTTCTTCTGAGGGTCGCTTCAAACTAAATTTAGAAGTGAGCGTGTCTATATACCTGTCAGACCCTCCGATACTTGGTTGGGTGCTGAATACTCAGAAGTCAGTATTGAAACCGTCCCAACTCCTAGTGTGTCTAGGGTTGATTCTGGACTCCTCAGAGGTGTACGTTTCTTTCCCCCTAGGGGAAAGTTGCAGACCCTTTGGGCTGCGGTGCGGCAGTGGACATCCCAAAGTTGGGCTGTCACACCACTTTTGCAGGCGAGTCCTGGGCCTCATGGTAGCCTCCTTCGAGGCGGTACCATAGGCGCCATTTCACACAAGTGTTACAGAAGGTAACTCTGTCCTGAAGGGTCAAGTGCCCTCCATCCTTGGATTATCAAGATCTGGGTGAGCCACCTAAGCAGGACCTCCTTAGTTGGTGGCCGACTTCACCAGCATTCTGTCTGGGAAGTTGTTCCTCCTTTTTACTGGATAGTGGTCACGGCGGACGCCTGTCTTCCTGGTTGCAGAGGAGTCTGAAGAGCTCAGTCAACCTGGGTCGCGCGTCTCCGGAGGAATCCCATTGCAGATCATTAGCCTGAAATCTGGGCGATCTGGCTTTGCCTCTCCACATGGTCTCAGAGGCTACAGGGGCGTCCAGTCAGAATCCAGTCAAACAAACACCATAGTGGTGGTGTATGCAAATCATCAAGGAGGAACAAGCGGCTCTGCTGCAGCATTGGAGATCACGCACCTCCTAAGGGGGGCTCCCTTACCAGAGGGTAAGCACGCCAGTCGTATACCTCCTGACTTCTCGATTCAATCGAAGGTTTTTAGGTTTGTAGCCAGGTCAAGAGACCCATGGGCAAAACTTGACAGATGCGTTGATGGCACTGTAGAGTCAGTACCGACTAATCTATGCCTTTCCTCCTCGAAAGCTCCTTCCTCATCTGCTTCACAGACTGGAGGCAGAGAAGATTACAATGGTCCCAATTGCTCTGAATTGGCCTTGGCGTCCTTGGTACGCCTATCTAGTGCGTCTGGTAGCAGATGCCTTTTGGCATCTACCGTAAGAAGGACCTGCTGTCGCTAGATCCCATACGCCATACTATTTTTACAGTCACTGGCTTGAGGGCATGGCTTGAGAGCCAGGTGCTAAGAGACCGGGACCTGTGAGACTCTGTGATCGCTACCATAAGGAGTGCTCGGAAATCATCCACTTGGAAGACCTGCATATCCTATTGCAAGGATATGAGGTGGCATCTGCGTACTTATTGGTTCCAGAGTCCTGCTGTTCTTCAGCAGGGAAAGGGCCAAAAATGTTACTTTAAGTACAATTAGGGGGCAGGTATCTTCCCTGGCTGTCTTTCCACGACATCTGGTGGCTCACTCTCTAGTGAGAACGTTTGTACAGTGGGTTCGGCGGGCGGCCCCTCCGGGTCACCCTCCACTACCTCCGTGGGGCTAGTGTAGCAGACGTCCTTTCGGCGTCTACCACTACGAGAGGACCTGCTGGCGCAGGGTCTCGTATGTCATCCTGCCTGCAGTCGATGGCTTCAAAGGCATGGCCTCCAAGTGTCTCAGAAACCACAGTTTGAGACATCTGGGAGATTCCCTTGTTGACACTTCCTTAAAGTGGTCATTTTGGTGGCTGTTATGCCAGGACGAGTTTCTGAGCGGGCAGCCTTGTCATACAAGCCTCCCTATCTGTTCTTCCACAAGGATATGGGCAAGGCTCCTTATCTGAATTTCCACAAGGATAGGTGGTGCTGCGTCCGCAGCCTCCTCTTCTTCCTAGGGTCTTTCGACCTTCCACCAAGGAAGACCTGTACTGCCATCCTTGGGTCCTCATCCGTCGAATCCATAGACGACGTGGCATTCTTTGGACATGGTTGTCTAGCACTGCTCCGCTCGAGTCCAGGCTCACCGCTTGTTTCAGTGGCTGGTCCCTAGTAGGGCCCAGCTGTTTTGTCGGCCACAATCTCTAGATGGATCTGACCAGATTGTGATCAGGCTCACGCCATGAAGGGTCAGGCGCCTCCCTTTCCCGGCGCATTCGACCAGGGCATGAGGTGCCTCTTGGTTTATGTCAGACGGTTTTTCTGAGCCGGCAGCCTTGTTATGCAAGGGTCCTTATCTGATCTTCCACAAGGATAGGTGGTGCTGCATTCGCAGCCTTCTTCCTAGGGTCGTTCGACCTTCCATCTAGGAAGACATTGTACTGCCGTTTTTGTGTCCTCATCCTAGGGAAACAACATTGCATTTCTTGAACGCTGTCTGAGCTCTGAGAGCATCGAGCATCTGTTTTCACCAGGTGTGTAAGGCGGCGACATGCTCGTCAATTCACACTTTAACTAAACTTTACAAGTTGATGTTTGCATCTTCGGATGCTTCTTTCGGCCGCAAGCTATTGCAGATGGCTGTTTAGAGTTGCAACTCCTCTGTTTTGCGGTGAAGTTGTTTAATGCGGTTACCACCCCTCCTTTTTTTTTTTTTTTTTCTCTGACACTGCTTTGGGACGTCCCACTATGTCAATAGAGAAGCTGTGTTGGTCCATGAACGAAAGTAAATAGTATTTTTTTACTCACCGTAAAAATCCTTTTCTCTGAGTTCATGGACCGACACAGCACCCACCCTCTTAAGTTAGCACTGCTTTTTGACGAACTGATCTGCGAGATGCAGAGCAAGGGGATATACCCAGAGGGTCCCGTGAGTAAAAAATCCTTGCTAGTTTTTAAGGGCTTAAAATAAAAGAAATAAAAGATGCAACTAGTATGGCAATTGTAACAATATAGGCTGCAACATAATCGTTTTTTCTTTTTCATACATCATGGGACACAGTCAGGATAATATTCATTACTTGCTGGGTTATACTCCATCTCCAGATAAATAGACACTGATAGACCAAGTCTTTAGACAGGAAGTGATCCCCTATATAACACCTCACAGGACATCAGTTTTTCTTGTACATCGCGGGACACAGAGCAGCCATAGTAATTACTATGTGGGTTATACACCACCTATAGGTGAATATACACTGGCAAACCAAGACGGAAAGTCCCCCCTCTATATAACCCCTCTTATACAGGAAGTACCTCAGTTTTTTTGCCAATGTCTGAAGGTGTTGGTCACGGTTGAAGTGCTATGCTAAAGAAAGTCCCATTGCGGAAATCCTTAAAGGATCAAGGGGCTATGCAGTCGGATCCATCCTAGATGCCAAAAGCAATGGCCAAAAAAATGGATGGGACTCCAGCCACGTGGAAAACCGAGGTCACTTGCCTGTAATGCACCTTGGTCGCATACCCAAAACCAAAGGTTGTCCTGGCAGGGTGTTGTACGGGTCCAAGGGTGTGGATCCCAGTATACAAGGGGGACCCGGTCCTTGAAGGTCCATCATGACATGACCTGCCGTGATGAGTAAAGACTGGATCTGGCTATGTTTTTTTCCAGCAGTATCCTGCGGTGGGGAATGGCAAGTCAAAGAAGGTCCTAAGGAACTCATACGGTTCACTTTTGGACTTCTTTTGAGTAAACAATGCCTTGCCTTTTTTTTACTACTAGGTGTAATTGTAACCTACCTGGTGTCTAACATTACCATGCTTCCCCTGCAGTGTGCTCAGTGTCTGCCAGCGCTCCTGTGGCACAGCGTTGCCTCCTTACTCTGCTCTGTCATGGCTGCCGAAAGGGCTAGGGGATTGCCACCTCTGAAACACGCGGTAGACTTTCCCTGTGAATTGAACCACTTCACCCCCAGAGCGTTCCGTTTGCAGGACCGTTCGTTCACGCAGAATAGCTCTGTTTAAATAAGCTATCCTAGGGGGCGTGGCTTGGCGTGCACGTGAAAACTAACTTTCACATAATACATGTCGCAGGCGCAAGGCTCACTGCCTATAAATCTTTTACTCTGGAAAGAGTCTGGTGGCTGACGGAGGGATACAGAAGATACGAGGGCATGTAAGCGCTGTATGGGTGTTGGTTACAGGCATTCCTAAAGGCACATCTACTCTGCATCAGGCTGAGCAGTGATGGCGGCATATTTCCAGTGCTGGACTATAGCTTGGCAGTAGATGCACTTTGTAAGTACCTCTGCCTTTTGTGCTTGGGACTATTTCTTCCCGTAAGAAGGGTGAGAAGCATTCGAAGGGGAGGAGCGCAAAGGCGCCGCAGTCGGGGTCTGAGGAGCCTAGTCCCGCTTCCACAGTTCTATCCTCCCCTGAAGGACCAGAAGCAACTGGCCAGTCTGAGTCATTCAGGCTCTCAGGCATAGTGGCCACTTCCAATACTTCAACCTCTGCATACGTCACTAAGGACAATTTGGCTTCAGCTGGTTTGGAAGGAAAAATAGCTGATATGTTCGCATCTTCCTCCCAGCCTGGGAAAAGGTGTGATGGGTCCCCTTCTCCTGCGCCTGACCTTCCAGTGTTGAAACAGGAATGGGCTGATGATGTTGATACCATTGCGTGAACGGGAAGAAGGGCAGGCGGATGACTCCCCACTCTGAGGATTCACTCTCAGAAGAGCCCTTTTCAGCCTCGTAATCTCAGAAATTGCTAGTGGCAATCTCAGAAATAGCTAGTGCAATCCCTTATGGAATTGGTCCGTTCTGGATACAAGTTGCCCCCAGCACAGGTATCTGAAGTCCCCTTTTCTTTGGATTCCTTAAGGCATCCACGGGGTCCACATGCATTTCCTGTACACCCATTGCTGGAGCAGCTGATATATGCTGACTGGGATCACCCAGATATTTTCTTCCTCCTAGAAGATTTTCTCTTCTCTATCCTATGGAGGAAAAGTTCACTAAAGTGGATTTTGCCAGCAGTAGACATTGCTATTTCTTTTGTGAATAAAAGTCTAACTTGTCCAGTAAACAGTGTCCAGGTTTTTAAGGATCCAGCCGATTAAACTGGAATCCTTGCTCAAAGCCTTGTTTGCTGTAGCAGGTGCAGCAGCACAGCCTGCAGTTGCAGCGATTAGGCATTTGTCAATCCCTAAAAGACTAGCTTAAGCAGGTTAAGTGTCCCTGCTCAAGGGGAAGGGGCCCGTGATTTGGCTGAGCTACCTAGGGCCTTATGTTTTGCGGTTGACGCTAATTAAAGATTCTGTTTATCAGGTGGCATGCCTTGCTCTCTCATCAGTGCATATGCGTAGAATTCTCTGAAGCATTGGTCAGCTGTATTGCTATGCAAAAAGCTTTCGGCAGGTTTTCGCTTTCATGGGGAACGGTTGTTCGGGGATGATTTGGATAAATATATCCAGAAAATTTCGGGTGGTAAGAGTGCCCTTTTACCAGTGAAAAGGAGTAGACGTCCTTCATTTAAACATTCTTCCCTGGCACCAGCCGTGACGGCCTCCACCGTCAGGTGTGAGAGGTAAGCCTTGAGGCCAGGCACAAGGCCAGAAGAAGCCATGGGGGCAGAAATCTGCAGAGTCCCAAGGCCTCATTATGAAGGGGCACCTTCGCTCGCTCGAGTGGGGGGTGAAGGTCAGTGAAAAGGTCTTTGTTCCAGGCCCTGGACGGATTGACGTCTCAGGGTGTAATCATAGAGATTCCCCCAGAAGAGCAGGGCATGGGGTTCTATTCAAATCTCTTCACGGTGCCAAAACCGAATGGAGATGTCAGACCCATTCTAGAACTCAAAGATCTAAATCGGTTAAAAGTCCACTCTTTTTGCATTGAGTCAATCCGGTCAGTTCTATCCACTCTATTGGGAGGAGAATTTCTGGCCTCAATAGACATCAAAGATGCATATCTGCATGTGGCAATTTTTCCCGCTCACCAGAAGTTTCTGCGTTTTGCGGTAGAACAGCGCCACTTTGTGGCCTTGCCCTTCGGGTTGGCCACCGCCCCCCTGGTGTTTACAAAAGTGCTGGCCCCAGTACTACCAAGACTAAGGGGCCAGGGTATAGCAGTAATGGCATACCTAGACGACCCTGCTGCTGATGGATCAGTTGGTTGCATGGCTAAGTTCCTAGACCACCTGGGTTGGTTTCTCAACCTAGAGAAGTCCGCCTTATGGCCAGTAAGAAGGCTGAAGTACTTGGGTCTGGTTATAGATACTTTTTCTTGGGCTGCATTTCTTTTTCGTACATCACGGGTCACAGAGCTGCATAGTAATAACTATGTGGGTATATAGGCCACCTTCAGGTGATGGACACTGGCACACCTAAGAAAGGAAGTCCCCCTCCCATACCAGGAGTACCTCACAGTTTTTTCGCCAGTGTCTAAGGTGTTGGCCACGGTTAAAGAAGTTCTTTGAAGTGCTCCGCTAAAGGATCCTTCAGGATAAAGCTAGCTTTGCAACCGGATCCATCCAAAGTGCCATTAAGGCCAAAGTGGTACCCGGGCCTCGGTAAAGAAGAGCGAGGTTTTTGCCTGTAATGTTCCTCTTAGAGCTGGACCCAGGAAACCAGTGCTTTGGTTATACACCAGATACCAAAAAAAAAATTCTGGCTGGGTGCGCGATGCAGGTCCAGGGGAGTGGAAGTCCTGGGAGGACCCGGTCCCTGAATGTCATTGACCTAGCCCGCCGTAATGGGTGAAGGTTGGATCTGACTGTTTTGCCAGCAGAATCCTGTGGCGGGAGAGGCAAGTGAAGATTCCTAAGGAACTTTTAAAGTTCACTTTTGGATTTCTTCTTTTTAGTAAAGTGTCATGCCTAATTTTCGCCACTAGAGGGTGTGAAAGCAACATACCTGGTCCATGTCTTCAGTGTGTCGCTGGGTCAGCAAGCCTGTCTGCATGCTTCCTCCTGAGTACAGTCTAGCAATTTGGGGATGTTCAGAGGGGGATTTTTGGTAGATCTGCAGGCTGATCTTGGGACAGCCATGGGCTCCTTTTTCCTACCCCCTCGGGTGTCCTGGAAGTTTCTCTCCCTCCTTCCTCTCCCCACGCCAGTCCCGAGCAGCGATCAGATTTTAAATGCTGGTGGGTGTTCGAATTCAATCTACATCAAAGATGCATATCTGCATGTGCCGATTTTTCACGCTCACAGGGATTCCTGCGGTTTGAGGTAGAGCCAGTTTGTAGCCTTACCCTTCGGTCTGGCTACTGCACCCCGAGTGTTTACATAGGTGCTGGCCCCGCTCCTGGCCAGGCTAAGGGCTCAGGGTATAACAGTAATGGCATACCTGGACGATCTGCAGCTGGTAGAATAGTCTGTAGCCCGCTTGAACCAGTAAAATATCTGGAGTACTTGGGTTGGATTCTCAATCTAGAGAAATCATCCCTACGACCAGTGAAAAGGAGGAAAGTTCCCCCCCCCCCAAAGATCAGCTCTATAAGAGAACTGGTCCAGGTGATCAAGATAAAGAGGGTGTTAGGAAAGATGGTGGCTTCATTCAAAGCCATTCCATATGCCCAATTTCATTCAAGACTGTTGCTAAACAGTATCCTCTCTGCCTGGAACAAGAAGATCCAATCTCTGTACTTCCCAATCTGTCTCACTCCAAGGGTGCGTCAGAGCCTCAATTGGTGGTTGGCGCCCAGAAATCTGCAGAAGGGGGAAGTCTCTTTTATTCCGGTTACCTGGAAGGTGGTAACAACAAATGCCAGCCTTTCAGGCTGAGGAGCAGTCCTGGAAGAGAGGACTGTACAGGGCAAATGGTCCGAAGCAGAGAAGACTTTCCCATCAACATCCTAGAGATTCAGGCAGCATGCCGGGGTCTTAGGGCCTGGACATGCAGGTTACAGGATTTCTGTCAGGATTCAGTCCGACAGTGCCACAGCAGTGGCCTATATCAATCACCAAGGGGCCACCAGGAGTCATGCAGCCCAGAGGGAAGTGAACCAGATCATGGCTTGGGCAGAGGCAGGTTCCTTGCATATCTGTGGTCTTCATTCCCGGAATAGAGAATTGGCAGGCGGATGTCTTGAGTCGCCAGCAGTTGTCCCCGGGGGAGTGGTCTCTTCACCCCAACATTTTCCTGGCCATATGTCCGAGGTGGGGGGGGACCTCGGACGTAGATCTGTTGGCATCCAGGTTCAACAAAAATTAATTTTGTGTCGAGTAAAAGGGATCCGCTCGCATGTGGGACAGATGCGTTGGTAACTCCTTGGAATCAGTTTTCACTGATTTATGCGTACCCCCCCCCAGTTCAGCGGTTACCCCGACTTCTTTGCAGGGTCAAGGTGGAAGGAAAGCCGGTGGTTCTGGTAGCCCCGGCATGGCCCAGAAGGTCCTGGTACGCATAAATTGTAAGGATGGCTGTAGGGGCTCCATGGACCCTTCTGTCTTGTCCAGACCTGCTCTCGCAGGGACCAATATTCCACCCTTCCTTACAAACTCTAAATTTAACGGTTTGGCTATTGAAACCCACATTCTAAAGAATCAGGGGCTGTCAGGGTCGGTAGTTTCTTCCCTAATTAACGCAAGGAAGCCGGCTTCCAGAGCCATATATTATAGGGTCTGGAAGGCATATGTGTCTTGGTGTGAAGCCAAGGGTTGGCATCCTAGAAAGGATGTCATAGGTAGAATTCTTGCCTTTTCTACAATTGGGCGTGGAAATGAAGCTGGCCTTGAGGTACTATCAAAGGTCAGGTCTCGGCCTTGTCGGTATTGTTTCAAAGACCGCTGGCTACGCATTTTTTGGTTCGGGCCTTTATACAGGGGTAAATGCGGATCAACCCGCCAGTTAAGTCACCCTTGTGTCCATGGGACTTGAATTTGGGTCTTTTGGTGTTCCAAAAGCAGAACCTTGAGCCTTTATGCCATATTGCCTTAGTCCTTTTGACTAGGAAATTGTTTGTTTTTTCTGGTGGCTATATCCTCTGCTAGAAGGGTATCCGAATTGGCTGCTCTTTCTTGTAAAGAGCCGCATTTGATTATTCATAAGGATAAGGTGGTGTTGCCTCCTCATCCAACCTTTCTCCCTAAAGTGGTTTCAGGTTTTCATTTGAACCAATATGTGGTAATCCCTTCATTTTTTCCAAAACTTAGTTCTGCAGAAGAGAAGTCATTACATTATTTGGATGTAGTGAGAGCAGTTGAGGTCTCTGAAGGCTGCTGCTCAGATTCGGAAAGTGGATGTTTTGTTTGCTGCCAGAAGGGCCAAGGAAGGGACAGGCAGAATCGAATCTACTATTTCCAAGTGGATTCGGCAAGTTATGGTTTAAAAGTTAGAGTTCCACCTTTTCGACTTTGAGCGCATTCTACCAGAGCAGTTAGTGCTTCATGGGCAGTACGTCACCAAGCCTCCATGACTCAGATCTGCAAGGCCGCAACCTGGTCTTCAGTACATACATTCACTAAATTCTATCAGTTGGTTGTAAAAAGGCATGAGGATATTGCCTTTGGGCGCAGTGTGCTGCAGTATAGGTCCTCACGTCTGGTGTCCTGCTTTATTTTGGGGTCTCCCTCCCCTCAGATGGCATTGCTTTGGGACATCCCACATAGTTTATTACTATGCAGCTCTGTGTCCCGTGATGTACAAAAAAGAAAATTTGGATTTTCTCTTACTGTCCATGGACTGACACAGCATCTTCAATCTTGACAAAGTGGGTTATGTTCCTGCTCATAGGAGAAGACTAGGCAGAATGTTAGATGTTTTAACATGCATTCCATTAGCAGAGCTGAACAGCCCTGCCCAGGGGGCGGTCCCTCCAGACATAACCCTTCTACCTGCAGCCAGCAGCCTCAGTTTTTTTCTGCCTAGCAGAGGAGAGGATGTGGCTTTTATTTTAGTGATTCTTCTATCAACTGTCGGCTGGGCAACAGGTTGGGTAGTTGCTATCCTCGTCTTCCCAGTCCGACCATCGAGCGTGCTGATCCTCGCTCTGCGTGAGATCAGTCCACGACATGCCCCATGGCTCCAGGAGTGGCCGGTGAGCTTTTTGCTCCAGGGTTCTCATGCGACTGAACAGTTTTGTTGCATCTTTCACAGTGAACCGGGCTGGCAGCTACTCAGTACAGCACTGTGATAGTCCTGTTAGGAACACACTAGTGGGTCCTAGCCGGACGGGTAAGTACTGTTCCCCTGCCTCAGCAGTTGAGTACATTCTGTGTGTTCCTATAGTAGGGTGGTTTTCCCGGTCTGCCCCATGTTTTTGCTACTTCTGTCACCTACTGGCGATGCACTGACTGGGGGTCACTCTGTCCTGGTGGGGGGTCCATAGGGGTCTGCATTGAGGCAAGTGGTGCTTTCTATGTTAGCCTGGGCCTTGCGTGCCGTTCGGCGCCATGTTTTTACTTTTGTTTTACTTTGCATTGAAAACCCCATTGGCGGCCATCTTGCCGTAGACGCTTTGTGGCGCACTTGTCATTTTCTTGAAGCCGCGTGCTTTTGTGGGTTTGGCCTCTATCGCTGACTGGACGGCGCGATTATTCTCAGTCTCCTCACTGTTCACTCGTGCTGAGCGCTGACAGAGGCAGCGGTACCGAGCGGTCCTAGTCGGGTTGGTGAATCCCCTGGGTAACCCCCCACAGTCAGTGCAGCTGGAGGTTGGGCTTTTCTCTCATTATGGACAAAGTCTCAGAGGGTTGTGATATCATGGAGTCGGTGTCACCTGCTTCCCCATTCATGTCAGAAGCAACTGGCAGTGCTACTGCACCTGCAGTCCCTATGGACCAGTTGTCGGCAGTCCTGGAATCATTTGTTGCCAGGATGGAAGCTGCGTGTAAATGCAAAGGGGCCTAAAAAGCGCCCTCTCCCCACACCATCTCCAGGGGAGTGCTCTGATTCAGATATGGGCATTGCTGTGGCACAGGATCCTAGCTCTGAATTTTTGGATATTTTTGACCAGGACATTCCTTGTGAGGAAGACTCCTTCTCTGGGTCAGTACATGACAGGACACTTGTTAACGAACTCATTGATGCTGTGAGGGACACTCGAGCTGGATGCTTCGGCTGAGGAGCCTGTGGTGGAGTCTGTCTCCTTTTTTGGTTCCTTTTCAGCTAAGCATTCTAAAAAGGTTTTTCCTTTTTTTTTTTTTTTTTTTGTTGACAGATTCATAGACCAGGTTTGGGACAAACCGCAGAAGACCTTTGCAGTCTTGCGGCGTCTGGCGGTTAGGTACCCTGTTGAGGACAGCCTGATTAAAAAATGGGCCTCTCCTCCTGTGGCCGACCCCAGATGCCCGTTTGAATAAAGCCACAGCTCTACCGGTTGAGGGGACCCCTGCCTTTAAGGACCCTACTGATAGGAAGTCGGAAATGGTAATTAGAGCCGTGTTCACCATGCTGGGATCCACGCTGCGTCCCCTAGTGACTCGGACGCTCACAGAATGGGCAAAGATTATGCACCAGACTGTGCAGGAGCATAATCTTCCTCCGGAATGCATTAAACTTGCAGACTAAATGGTACAGGGCCTGGTGTGTGTGCAATGCCACTATGGACGTTGTGCCCCTAATTTCTAGGGCCTCAGTGTCTGTGGTGGTTTTGCGTCGCCTAATCTGGTTAAAATGCTGGTCTGCTGACCTGGCCTCTAAGAAGCTCCTGACGGATTTGCCTTTCAAGGGCAGAAGGCTATTTGGTGCTTCCCTGGATGACATTATTAAAAATGTCACAGGGGGTAAGGTTTTTTCGTCAGTCAAATCCCGTGGAAAAATTCTCCCGGACTGACAAGGGTGCGGCTGGGGGACAGAAGCGCCGCTGGGTGCATAAGCCGAAGAAGCCGGCAAACAAGCCTGCCACCGCATGAAGTCTTTCCCCCGCCTGACTCTGGGGTGGGGGGACGATTTTGCAGGTTCACGGACCGGTGGGTATGCGAGGTGGTCACCTTGGGGTACAGGATAGTGTTCCTTTCCTGGCCACCAGACAGATTATTTTTCCTCAAATCTTTCTCTCCTTCCGGCGCGTCGGGCTGCCCTATTAGGGGCAGTGCAGGACTTTCTGAGGTGCGGAGTAATTGTGCCGGTACCGTAAAAGGAGAGGTTTCAGGGATTTTATTTGAATCTGTGGTCCCAAAGAAGGACGGAGTCCGTCTGATTCTGGACCTCAAGGCCCTAAATGCCTTTGTGAAGGTTCGGAAATTCCGCATGGAATCAATTCGCTCGATGATTGCTGCGCTCCACCCGGGGGATTTTCTGGCATCCTTCGACATCAAGGACGCCTACTTGCACGTCCCCATCTGCGCGGGTCACCAGAAGTTTCTGTGCTTCGCGATAGGCGTAGACCACTATCAGTTTGTGGCTCTTCCCTTCAGTTTGGCGTCGGCACCGCGGGTTTTCACCAAGGTGCTTGCCCCGATTCTGGCTTTGCTGAGACAGCGAGGCATTGCTATCATGGGCTATCTAGACGATCTTCTGAGAGCAGACTCTGGCTCAGAATTCGAGGAAAATGTGGTGATGGCCAGTCAGGCCCTCCGAGAATTCGGCTGGCTGCTGAACTTTCAGAAGTCGGTCCTGGTTCCGACTCGGCGTCTGGTGTACCTAGGATTGATCTTGGACTTCTCGGAGGAGAGGATGTTTCTACCCTTAGAAAAGTTAGACTCTTCAATCTGCAGTGCGGGTGCTGACCTCCCGCAAATGGTCGTCACTCCGTTTTTGCATGAGGGTCCTGGGACTCATGGTGGCTTCCTTCGAGGCGGTGCCGTATGCCCAATTCCACACTCGAGTCTTAAAGGAGAATCCTATCTTGTTGGGACAAGTCTCTGTTGTCACTGGATCTTCAGATCCAGGTGAGTCACCTGGTCAGGGCATCCCTGACGTGGTGGCTGAGACCCCCGATTCTTCAACCGGGGAAGTCGTTCCTTCCCATCCAGTGGACTGTAATCACAACGGACGCCAGCTTTTCGGGTTGGGGCAGAGTCTGGGGTGTTCTGTCAGCTCAAGGGCTCTGGACTCCGTCTGCCGATCAATGTCCTGGAACTCCAATGTCCTGGGCAATCAGACTGCCTCTCCTCGTGGTCAAGGAGACTGCAGGGTCGCTCGGTCAGGATCTAATCGGACAACGCCACGGCGGTGGCTTAGGTCAACCATCAGGGGGGGACTCGGAGTTCAGCTGCGGCGTCCGAGGTCGCTCACATCCTAAGGTGGGCGGAAAGAAGCGTGCCGGCTCTTTTGGCCGTTTACATTCCGGGAGTAGACAGCTGGCAGGCGGACTATCTGAGCCGCCAGATGTTGGACCAGGGGGAATGGTCCTAGCATCCGGAGGTGTTTCACCTCCTTTGCAGGAGGTGGGGCACGCCGGATGTGGACCTATTGGCCTTGCGACTCAATCTCAAGGTGTCGATTCGTGGCCAGGTCCAGGGATCCCTGGGTAGACGCGTCAGACACGGTGGTTCGTGGGGTCGATATCGGCTGATTCATGCCTATCCTCCACTGAAGTTGCTTCCTCGCCTTCTTCGCAGGGTGGAGGCCGAGGGGATTCCGTTGATCCTCATCGCCCCAGATTGGCCTCTGCGTCCTTGGTACGCCGATCTTGTGCGCCTAGTGGCGGACGTTCCATGGCGACTGCCTGTGCGGGAGGACCTTCTGTCTCAAGGTCCCATACTAAATCCTGCTTTAGTCGCTGGCTTTAACGGCATGGCTATTGAAAGCCAGGTGCTGAAGGACCGTGGTCTCTCAGATTCGGTCATCTCGACCATGCTGAGGGCACATCTTCTTCCAGGAAGCTATACCACCGTACCTGGAGGGCCTACATGGCTATGTGTGGCGAGGAGCTGAATTGGCGTCCACGGACGTATTCCGTTCCCAGGACCTTGCTGATTTTACAGCGTGCAGTGACCCAAAAGCTTGCCTTAAGCACCAATAAGGGTCAGATTTCGGCTTTGGCTATTTTCTTTCAGCGGCCGCTAGCGGGCCATTCTTTGATCAGTACCTAAGTACAGGGGGTCCACCATGTGCTCCCCCCTATTAAACCACCTATTCCTCCTTGGGATTTGAATTTGGTGCTCTCAGGTTCTTCAGAAATCTCCTTTTGAGGACATCCGAGAGATTCCTCTTAACTTTATCTCAGAAGGTGGCTTTTCTAGTAGCCATTACTTCAGAAGGGTTTCTGAATTGGCGGCCTTGTCTTGCAAACCGCCATACTTGGTTCTCCATAAGGATAAGGCTGTGCTACGCCCACAGCCTTCTTTTCTCCCGAAGGTGGTCTCGGCCTTCCATCTTTAATGAGGACATCGTGCTTCAGTCTTTGTCCTCGTCCATCGCATCCCAGAGAGTATGCGCTTCACACATTAGACCTGGTATGTGCCTTATGGGTGTACCTGTCTGGTATGGCTTCGTTTCGTAAGTCTGACTCGCTGTTTTTGTGTCTGGTCCAACACAGGGCCAAGCGGTTTCGTCTGCCACCATTTCTAGGTGGATCAGACAGACTGTCATACAGGCCTATGCCCTTAAGGGGTGGGCGCCTCCCTTTCCGGTTACGGCGCATTCAACCAGGGCAATTGGTGCTTCCTGGGCTTTCCGACATCAAGCGTCTGTTGCACAAGTGTGCAAGGCGGCGACCTGGTCGTCCGAACATACCTTTTCAAAGTTCTATAAGGTTGATGTGGCTGCATCTTCTGATGCTTCCTTCGGCCGCAAGGTTTTGCAGGCGGCTGTTTAATATTGCAACTCCTCCGTTGAGGAGCTCTGCTTGTTTGGTGTGAAGTTTTTTTTTTTTTTTTTTTTTTTTTTTTTCCCCCTAGATACTGTTCCCACCCCTCGTTCTTTGACACTGCTTTGGGATGTCCCACTTTATCAAGATTGAAGATGCTGTGTCAGTCCATGGACGGTAAGAGAAAATAGGATTTTTTTTTTTGTACTCACCGTAAAATCCTTTTCTCTGACGTCCATCGACTGACACAGCACCCACCCCTCCTTTTCTTTCTCGTACATCACGGGACACAGAGCGACATAGTCATTACTAATGGGTTATATAGATACCGTCAGGTGCTGGCACTGGCAACTTCCAAAACCGGAAGTACCCTCCCCTATATAAGCCCCTCCCATCCGGGAGCACCTCAGTTTTTTGCCAGTGTCTAAGGTGTTGGCCAAGAAGAAACATGTGTTTTTCACTGAGCTTGCGTACAGGTTCTTTTGGGCCTCAGTAAGCTATTCCGGATCCGACCAAAAAAGCTTCATAGCTAAACGGTCGGTACCCGGGCCTTGCAGAGAAGAGCAAGGTTTTGCCTGTAATGCTTCTCTTAGGAGAGCTGGACCCTGGGATCCAGAGCTCTGGTCATACCCACGACCAAGATGTTTTCTGTGCAGGGTGCTATACAGGTCCAGGGGAGTGGAATCCTTGGGAACCCGGTCCCTGAAGGTTTGATTACAATGCCTGCCGTGATAGGTGAAGTTTGGGCTTTTGTGGACCAAACAAAGTCCTGCGGCGGGGAACAGGTAAGTGGGGGCCCCCAGGAACTTGGTTCTATTGGGGGACCCCCAAGCCTAATTTGTCTTTCTGTCTGTTACCTAATGGTATTCCCGCAAAATTCTGTGCATGCCTGTAACTACTAAAAAAATGTAATAATTTTTAATGGTGGTCAAGAAAAAAATAAATAAAAATTTATATATAATATATTAGACTGCGGTACCTGTGTTTGTCCACTAGAGGCCGCTGTGGAACGTTTCTTGTCATGTGGACTAGTTTCATTTCATCAGAGCAAGTCCAGGCAGATGGTGAGTTCTCTTATGGGAAACTGCTTCCTCTGCCATGTTGCAATGCTCGTCCATCCCCCGGCCTGCGGCAAAGAGGGGCCCTGGCTCTTGTCCCTAGTTTCCATTTTCGAAATTAGCGCCGAAGGCGCACGTGGCCGCGTGCGCGTGCACGCGCCTCTATATATAGAGGTGAGCCTGGAAAGGGGGCGGAGCCTGGGGGATGATGCTCTGTGCGCGCTGCAGCGCTTCTGCGCATGTGCGGGCGTCCCAGCATGTTAAAAACCACAATTTTGTGTTGTGAGCTGGCTATGGAGTGCAGAGACAGAGCTGGCAACATTTAAAAAAGGCATACAGCAAGCGGTTGATGCAGGCATCCCCATAGAAAGGCACATTAGTAGACACCAACTGTTTCTTATAGCAGCATTTATGCTAGACTATTGTCAGTAAGTGGTGTATTTCGGCTGGAATACCTCAGCTTTGGGCTTAGGAATAATGCCGTCTAAAAACTCCGGGACTAGAAATTCCAGGAAGCATAGGGGGTCTCCATCGGGCTCTGAGGATCTTGGGCATGCTTCGGCTGCACCAGTCTCCCCTGAAGAATCAGAGGTTAGTGACCGTAGAGCACCCTCAGGAGTACCTGGTACTGTGGCTGTCCTCAGTTCACCTGCTCCTGTGTATGTAACAGAGGAGGTTTTTTCCTCAGCTCTGGGAGGGCTGGAAGAGAGATTGTCAGCATTGATCGCTGCTTCCCTGTCACAGGAAAAAAGCGCCCGATCTCCGTCTCCTCCCTCAGAGTGCCTGTTAACAGAGCAACAGTCCCATACAGGGATCGACCTACCTGAAGGGGATCAGGATGAGGTCGATTCTGTTGTAGAGGAATCAACAGTGGAAGAGCCATTCTCAGCATCACATGCTGAAAGGTTATGGGTTCAGTCCCTGACTAATATGGTCCGATCAGCATTTAAAATGCCCCTTGCGGAGCCATCATCCACTTCTGTCTCCTCGTTGGGGTCGCTAAAAGCTCCCCAGACTGTTTGTTCCTTTCCGATCCATCCTTTACTGGAAGGGCTCATTTACCAGGATTGGGAGCATCCTGATAAAATATTTACTCCCCCCAAGAGATTTCCGGTGGTCTATCCCATGGAGGATATTTTCATCAGAAAATGGAGGGTCCCTACAGTGGACGCAGCCATCTCTTGTGTGCATAAATCACTGACATGTCCAGTGGATAATGTCCAAATGTTCAAGGACCCAATAGATAAAAAATTGGAGTCCTTATTAAAATCTGCTTTTTCTACAGCAGGATTGGTGAGACAACCAGCAGTGGCAGCTATTGGGGTCTGCCAAGCAGTGAAGGATCAGTTGAAACAGGTCTTAAGGGACTTGCCAGATCAGCAGGCTCTTGCCCTAGCCGATCTACCTAGAGCCTTATGCTTTGCGGTGGACGCTATAAAGGATTCAATCCATCAGGCCTCCCGCCTTACGCTGTCTGTAGTACATATGCGCAGGCTTCTATGGCTCAAAAACTGGTCTGCTGAAGCTCCCTGTAAAAAATTGCTGGTCAGCTTCCCATTTCATGGTGAACGCTTATTCGGGGAAGACCTGGACAAATATATCCAGAGAATTTCCAGCGGTAAAAGTACACTTTTTTGCCGGTTAAAAATAGAGTTAGAGGTCCCTCTTTTAAGAGGCCTGCTTCTCCAGTCCCTAGGACATCGGCTGTGAAACAGTTCCGACGGCCTCCTCGGTCAAATCCCAGAGGTAAAAATCAGGGACAATTGCAGGGTAACAAGAAGCCCTGGAGCAGGAGAGGTACAAAACCTCCCCCAAAGTCAAATGCATGAAGGGTTGCCCCCACTCAATCGGGTGGGGGGAAGACTTCAGTTGTTCACAGAGACCTGGCGGGACACGATCAGAGACAGATGGGTGCTCTCCGCAGTAAATCTGGGATACAAATTGGAGTTAAACTCCCCTCCTTCCCGCTTTATAAGGTCAAACGTGCCAAGGGATCCCCAGAAGAGAGGATCCCTCCGGTTGGCACTAGAACAATTATTGCTCCAAGCAGTAATTATAGAGGTTCCCCTGGAAGAATGGGGGTTCGGGTTTTACTCAAACCTCTTTACAGTCCCGAAGCCAAACGGGGACGTGAGGCCCATATTAAATCTAAAAGGGCTAAACAAATTCCTACATATCAGGACTTTCCGGATGGAGTCGATCCGGTCGGTGGCCACTGCCCTACAAGGGGAGGAATGGTTAGCCTCGATCGACATCAAAGATGCTTATTTGCACATTCCCATCTTTCCAGCCCACCAAAAATTTCTACGCTTTGCGGTAGAAGGGCGCCATTTTCAGTTCAGAGCCTTACCCTTCGGTCTGGCCACAGCACCACGAGTGTTCACAAAAATTCTGGCCCCATTATTGGCCAATCTAAGAACACGAGGTGTAACAATAATGGCATATCTAGACGACTTGTTGCTGATAGACCACTCAGTGGAAAAACTAGAAGTGGTTGTTCACGAGACAATCAAGTATCTGGAATATCACGGTTGGATTATCAACCGAGACAAGTCAGCCCTAAAACCAGTCAAAAGTCTGGAATACTTGGGGCTAAGGCTGGATTCAGACCAGAGAAAAATTTTCTTGCCTCAAGAAAAGGGGTCGTCTTTGAGAGATTTGATCCACTTAGTGGGTTCAAAAAGACAGCCATCCATACGCCTGTGCATGAGGCTGCTGGGAAAAATGGTGGCATCATTCGAAGCAGTACCCTACGGTCAATTCCATTCAAGGAATTTGCAAAGGGCCATACTGTCAGCCTGGAACAAAAAAGTTCAGGCTCTGGACTTACCAATGTCCTTGTCCCCTTCCGTTTGCAAGAGCCTCCGCTGGTGGTTGGTTCCCCAGAATCTGGAAAGAGGGAAATCCTTCAGTCCGATTTCCTGGAAGGTGGTCACTACAGATGCCAGCCTTATAGGCTGGGGAGCAGTACTGGAGCAATGGTCTCTCCAGGGCAGATGGTCGGATGCGGAAAAGGCCCTGCCCATCAATCCCTTAGAGATACGAGCAGCCCGGTATGCCCTAGTAGCATGGACATCCAAACTCCAAGGGTCCCCTGTCAGAATTCAATCAGACAATGCCACAGCAGTGGCATATATCAATCGTCAGGGGGGCACCAGGAGTCGTGCAGCCCAAAGGGAAGTAAATTACATCCTGAGATGGGCAGAAAGATATGTCCCAGCCATATCTGCGGTATTCATTCCAGGAGTGGAGAATTGGAAGGCGGACTTTCTAAGTCGCCAACAATTAGGCCCAGGGGAATGGTCCCTTCATCCCGAGGTTTTCCGGACAATATGTCAGCGGTGGGGAACACCGGATGTAGATCTGCTAGCATCCAGATTCAACACAAAAGTGGACAGGTTTGTCTCTTGGACAAGGGATCCCCTAGCTTGCGGCTCGGATGCCCTAGTGTTCCCTTGGGATCAGTTCAAGCTGATATATGCATTCCCACCGCCACAATTGTTACCTCGATTACTCCGCAGAATCAGGGTAGAAAAGAAACCAGTGATTCTGGTGGCTCCAGCGTGGCCCCGAAGAGCATGGTACGCGGAGATTGTAAAAATGTCTGTGGGGAGTCCTTGGACCCTCCCACATCGTCCGGACCTGCTTTCGCAAGGACCGATATACCACCCTTCCTTACCAGCCCTAGGTTTGACGGCCTGGCTATTGAAGCCCACATTCTAAAAAAGAGAGGGCTCTCTAATGCTGTGGTATCTACCATGATCAATGCCAGGAAGCCGGTATCCAGGCAGATATACTATAGAATCTGGAAGGCGTACATCGCCTGGTGTGAGGCCAAGAAATGGCATCCACGTAAATACGTAATAGGTAGGATTCTGGACTTCCTACAATGGGCTGTAGATAGGAAGCTTGCCTTGAGTACTATCAAGGGTCAGATTTCGGCCTTGTCAATATTTTTTCAAAGGCCCTTGGCTTCGCATTCACTAGTCAAAGCCTTTATACAAGGAGTGATGCGTATTAGTCCTCCGGTTAATATTCCCATATGTCCATGGGATCTAAACTTGGTTCTGTCGGTTCTACAGAAACAACCATTTGAACCATTACAGCATATTTCTTTGGTGCTTCTCACCAGGAAATTGATTTTTCTAGTAGCCATTTGTTCGGCTAAAAGAGTGTCGGAATTAGCAGCTATGTCCTGTAAGGAGCCATATCTGGTTATCCATAAGGATAGAGTAGTGTTACGTCCTCATCCAGCCTTTCTTCCTAAGGTGGTATCGAGGTTTCATTTGAACCAAGATGTGGTTCTTCCTTCTTTTTTCCCCAAACCTACTTCGGTAGAGGAAAAGTTATTGCATTCTTTGGATGTAGTAAGAGCAGTTAAAGCTTATCTAAAAGCCACTGCTCAGATTCGCAGAACGGATACTTTGTTTATTCTGCCGGAAGGCCCCAGAAAGGGTCAGGCAGCGTCAAAATCTACTTTAGCCAAGTGGATTCGACAGGTCATAATACAAGCCTATGGCTTGAGAAGGAGACCGCCTCCGTTCAAAGTTAGAGCGCACTCCACGAGAGCAGTTGGAACTTCATGGGCAGTGCATCACCAGGCCTCCCTGGCTCAAATCTGTAAGGCCGCAACATGGTCTTCAGTACACACGTTTACTAGGTTCTACCAGGTGGACGTTAGAAGTCAGGAGGATGTCGCCTTTGGGCGCAGTGTGTTGCAGGCCGCAAAAGATCCTCATGTCTGATAGCGCTCAACTTATGTATGGTGTATCCCCCCCCCCCTCATTGGGCATTGCTTTAGGACATCCCATTAGTAATGACTGTCGCTCTGTGTCCCGTGATGTACGAGAAAGAAAATAGGATTTTTATAACAGCTTACCTGTAAAATCCTTTTCTTGGAGTACATCACGGGAGACAGAGCTCCCGCCCCTCTTTGGGGACACTTATTGCTTTGCTACAAAACTGAGGTGCTCCCGGATGGGAGGGGCTTATATAGGGGAGGGTACTTCCGGTTTTGGAAGTTGCCAGTGCCAGCACCTGACGGTATCTATATAACCCATTAGTAATGACTATGTCGCTCTGTGTCCCGTGATGTACTCCAAGAAAAGGATTTTACAGGTAAGCTGTTATAAAAATCCTATTTTTGTTTAGTTTGTACTGCTTTAATACGAACTGAGGCTGCTGGCTGCAGGTAGGAGGGTCATGTCCGGAGGGACCGCCCCCTGGGCGGGGCTTTTCAGCTCTGGTAATGGAATGTATGTTAAAACGGCTAACATTCCACCTAGTCTTCTCCTATGAGCAGGAACATAACCCACTTTCTCAAGATTGAAGATGCTGTGTCAGTCAATGGACGTCAGAGAAAAGGATTTTACGGCGAGTACAAAAATCCTTTTTTTATTTTAACAGCTTACCTGTAAAATCCTTTTCTTAAAGTACATCACGGGACACAGAGCACCCGCCCCTTTTCTTGGGATACGCTTTGCTATAAAAAAACGGAGATACTCCCGGTATCGGAGGGGTTATATAAGGGAAGGGGACTTCCTGTCTTCTGTGTGCCTATATACCCACATAGTTATTATTATGGAGCTCTGTGTCCTGTGATGTACTAGAAGAAAAGGATTTTACAGGTAAGCTGTTATAAAAATCCTATTTTTTGCCTCAGACAAAAGTCAGGGCTACAAGAGCTGGTCCATGTGGTCAAATAAGGATCCTTCCAATTCGCCTTTGCATGAGGTTGCTAGGGAAAATGGTCGCTTCATTCAAAGCAGTTCCCTATGCCTTCTTCCATTCAAGACTGTTGCAAAACAGTATTCTGTCTGCTTGGCATAAGAAAATCCAAGCCTTGGATTACCCAATGTATCTGGCCCCAAGGGTGCGCTAGAGTCTCAGTTGGTGGTTGATGCCCAGAAATTTGCAGAAGGGGAAATCCTTCATGCCAGTAACCTGGAAGGTTGTAACAGATGCCAACCTTTTAGGCTGAGGAGCGGTTCTGGAGGAGACCACTGTCCAAGGGACCGAAAAAGTCAGAAAAAGCCTTGCCCATCAACATTCTAGAGATTCGGGCAGCGCGTATGGCCCTAGTGGCCTGGACTTGCAGATTACAAGGTTGTCCCTTCAGGATACAATCCGACAATGCCACTGTAGTGGCTTACATCAACCACCAAGGGGGTACCAGAAGTCGTGCAGCCCAGAGGGAAGTGAACTATGTTCTGGCCTGGGCAGAGAAGTGTTCTTTGCCTATAGGCAGTTTTCATTCCAGGAGTGGAGAATTGGCAGGCAGATTTCTTGAGCCGCCAACAATTCCCCGGGAGAATGGTCTCTCCATCCCGAAATTTTTTCAGCCATTTGCCAAAAATGGGGCACCCCAGGCGTAGACCTATTGGTGTCCAGGTTCAACAAAAGGTTTTTTCAACTTTGTCAAGGACAAGGGATCAACTCGCATGTGGGACAGATGTGTTAGTAACCCCTTTGGATCAGTTTTCACTGATTTATGCGTCGTCGTCCCCCCCCCCCCCCCCCCAGTTCAGCTGCTGCATTGGCTTCTCCGCAGGATCAAGGAGGAACGGTAGCCGGTAATACTGGTAGCCCAGGCGTGGCCCAGAAGATCCTGGTATGCAGAGATTGTAAGGTTGGCAGTAGGAAAACCGTGGACTCCTCCGTCCCGTCCAGACTTGCTATCGCAAGGACCAGTGTTCCATCCTGCTTTACAGTCGCTAAATTAAACGGGGTGGCTATTAAAAGCCCATGTTTTAAAGAATTGGGGGCTTTCAGACTCTGTAGTAACTACCCTGATGAATGCAAGGAAGCCGGGAAGTGCAACATAGGGTCTGGAGGGCCTATGTTTCCTGGTGTGAAACCAAAGGATGGCATCTTTGCAAGTATGTCATAGGAAGAATACTTGTCTTCCTACATTTGGGGGTAGAAATTAAGCTAGCCTTGAGTACAATCAAGGGTCAGAACTCGGCCTTGTCAGTATTGTTTCAAAGGCCGCTTGCTTCGCATTCTTTGATCCGGGCCTTTGTACAAGGGGTAACTCCAAATAATTCCACAAGTTAGGTCACCCTTGTACCCATGGGATTTGAATCTAGTTTTATTGGCATTGCAAAGACAACCCTTTGAGCCGCTGCGCCATATTACCTTGATCCTTTTGACAAGTTGTTTTTTTTGGTTGCAGTAACCTCGGCAAGGAGAGTATCAGAATTGGCAGCTTTCACATGTGAAGACCCATATTTAATTATTCATAAGGTTGTGTTGCATCCTCACCCAACCTTTCTACCTAAAGTACCGTCCAGTTTTCATTTGAACCAAGATGTCTCCCTGCCTTCCTTTTTTCCAGATCCCCGTTCTCCGGAGGAAAAATTGTTACATTGTCTTGATGTAGTGAGAGCTGTCAGGCTCTATTTGAAGGTGACAGCTCATATACGGCAAGCTGATGCTTTGTTCGTGCTGCCAGAAGGGCCCAGGAAATGGCAGGCAGTGTCAAAATCAACTATTTCCAAGTGGATTAGTCAGGTTATAATCCAGGCTTATGGTTTGAAAAGAGGTTCCACCTTAAGTTAAAGCGCACTCTACTAGAGCAGTGAGTGCTTCATGGGCGGTGTATCACCAAGCCTCTATGACTCAGATTTGCAAGGTCGCAACTTGGTTGTCGGTCCATACATTTGACTATATTTTATCCGTTGGAAGTAAGACGGCAAGAGGATGCCGCCTTTGGGTGCAGTATACTGCAGTATAGGTCCATATGTCTGATGCTGGCCTGCTTCTATTTGTGTCTCCCTCCCCTCGGTGGCATTGCTTTGGGACATCCCACATAGTAATTACTATGGCTGCTCTGTGTCCCGTGATGTACGATAAAGAAAAGAGGATTTTTATAACACCTTACCTGTAAAATCCTTTTCTTGGAGTACATCACGGGACACAGAGGTCCCTCCCCTCTTATTGGGATGGATATATTGCTTTACTACAGAAACTGAGCTACTTCCTGTATGGGAGGGGGTTATATAGAGGGGGACGTCCTGTCTTTGTTTGCCAGTGTCCATTCACCTATAGGTGGCGTGTAACCCACATAGTAATTACTATAGCTGCTCTGCGTCCCGTGATGTACTCCAAGAAAGGATTTTTAAAACAGCTTACCTGTAAAATCCTAATTTTTTCTCATTCGTTCATTGACTGAGACAGCCTTCCTTATTCAGAACCATAGGGTTATATCGCCCCCTACAGGAGTAGGACACCAGGCAGAAAAAAGGCTTGGCTATGCCCATGGGCCGTCCTAGGTGATATACACCCCCCTCTCTGCTATAGGCCTTCAGTTTTTAATTTTTCCTGCCTAGTCAGGAGTAAGGACCTAGTTCCCTGCTGGGATCTCTAGTCCTGGCAATTTTTATTTTTGTTGTATTTTTTTCCGGTGAGATCTAAAATCAACTGCCGGGCTGGGCAAAGTTACATAGACAAGTGGTGGTGCACAATATCCACAGAAACATGTATTACCCAAAGTAATCAATATGAAAAAAATAAATATATATATATATATATATATATATATATATATATATATATATAGAAAAAATACCATACAACGTGTGTATATTTTTTTTTTGAGAAGTTTTTATTGTAAGCGTACACAGAAGTACATAAGGATAATAAATGCGGACGCAGCCGCCACATAAAATACAGATGTAATTTTTTACAGCCTCAAAGATAAGTTCAAATGTGAGGAAGTAGAAAAATAAAATAACTTCACAGCTAAGAAAACTAAACCACATAAACAGGTACATCAATAAGATAGTGATAAAATATCAGTGAGAATTGTACCCTATAGGACTTAATCCTAAGAATTAAAAGAATCTCAAATATATAACAAAACTATAGGAATATTAAGATAAAAAAAATCAAAAAAAAATCGTGTCGAGATGAAAAAGAAGGAATCGCCTTCTAACTGGGATTAGAAGAACAACTTAAGTATATATAGCTAGAAGAGTCATATAGATACAATAAAAGTGTTCAGATATTGCAGCATAAAGGAAAAGGGAAATGGAGTATCAGTAAAAGCAAGAGGGGTTAAAAAGGTGAGGGAGGGGAGTTACCAGTCATAAATGTCTCTTTATCAATCATAATGATCTATCGTGCAATAACCCGTTTGTATTCATCTGTATTAGTGAAATGTATCCAGCAAGACCAAATATGGGTGAATTTGGAAGGCGTATCTCTTGCCTGGTGGATGAGATCTTCCATTTCTGCAATTTTACCAATACGTTGGAACCACTCTGCCATGGACGGTGGGTTAGGGGAGCGCCATTTAGTAGGAATACACATTTTAGCAGCGTTCACCATATGCATAGGCAAAGAGCGAAAATACACCTTTTTTGGGATCGAGGGGAGATGCAACAGAAATTGAACTGGTGTATATTCTAAATTGTAGGTGGTTATTCTCTTAATGTATCTATGGACCTCCAACCAAGAGGGTTGGATTCTAGGGCACGTCCACCAAATATGTAAGAGCGAACCAGTCTCCAAACCACATCTCCAGCATAGCGGAGAAAGAGTTGGGTACATATGGTGAAGCTTGAGGGGGGGTTCTGTACCATCTCAAAGCTATTTTAAAAGCATTTTCTTGTGCATAGGTGTTCAGAGTACCCTTATGAATATGATTATAAATGGTTTCCCAATCACCCTCAGTGAGATTTTTAGAAATGTCTTCTTCCCACCTACGACAAGTCCAATTATCTTCAGAAGTATGTTCTGAGAATAATAGAGCATATGTGCAAGAAATAAGATGTCGTTGTGGTTCAGTTTTCAAACACAGCGTTTCAAATGGTGTATGTTGTCTTGCCCAATCCGGTGTAGGTTTTAGAGCCTGAAAAAAGTGTCGAACTTGTACATATGACCAAAACGGGAACGTACCCGTCAACATTTTAGCAGCTAAATTATTGTAAGAGATAAATTGGTCACCTTCAAAGAAGTGCTCAGCTCTTACATGTGAATGTGGCCAAACATCCCCCAAGAAGTTCCTTTGCATTCCAGGAGTAAAGGCAGGATTCAGTCGTAGCGGGGTCATAGGACCTAGGATTGACGAAATCTTGTGCTTGGTACACGCATCTCTGAAGGAGGTTAGTGTAGGTTGTATTAAAGGATTAGAACGGACTGTCAAGGGAATAAGATGTTGAGCCATCCATGGAGAATGTGCCAAAGGGACAGGAGTCATTGAAGACTCCAATTGGACCCAATCTTTAGTATCAGAGTGGACGTTCCAATCAATGATTCTAGTCAAATGGCAAGCTTGTTGGTATTTTTTTAGATCTGGCAAGCCCACACCCCCTTTGAGTTTAGGGGCAGTGAGTCTGGAATAACTAAGTCTAGGTCTCAATGCACCCCAAATAAAATCGGTACACGCTTTTCTATAAGCTGAAAAAAAAGATGGAGGAAGTTTAACAGGGACTGTTTGTAGTAAGTACAACAATTTAGGCAGAATGTTCATTTTGATGATGGCTGCCCTTCCAAACCAAGAAAAAAGTCCTACGGACCACTTCTTCAAGTCCAGTATTACTTTTTGTAGCAAAGGTAAGTGATTGTTTAGTAGAGTACAGATCAGATAGGGAAACAGGTATTTGTATACCCAGATATGTAAGTGCTTTGCTGTTCCAATGAAACGGGAAATTATGTTGACATTGTGTACACAATTCTTGAGGCAGTGAAATGTTTAGGGCGTTTGATTTTGAAAAGTTTATTTGGAGGTTTGATAGCAATTTAAAATGGTCGAGGTCCTTAAGTAAGTTTGGAATAGTCGTCAATGGATTCGTTAAAAAAAGGAGTATGTCGTCCGTGTAGGCCGCAACTTTGTAAGTGCGTTGATTAACTTCTATGCCTCTTATATCAGGATTAGCTCTAAGACATCTAAGTAATGGTTCTAACGTAAGTACAAAGATTTAAGGGGATAGTGGGCAACCTTGGCGGGTACCGTTTGAGACAGAGAAGGCATCCGACAGGTGGCCATTGACCCTGACCCTTGCAGAGGGAGTCGAGTAGTGTGAGGATATAATTTATCAAACGGGGAGGAAAGCCCATACAATTCAAAGTTTCAGTCATATAATCCCAAGCCACTCTGTCGAATGCCTTCTCGGCATCGAGGGACAGCAGAAAACCCTGACGATCGGTAGACGTAAGCCAATGGTGAATGTTGAGCGCCTTAAGGGTGTTATCCCTAGCTTCCCTACCCGGGATAAAACCGACTTGATCAAGATGTTATAAGATCAGGAAGTAGGAAGGATTCGTTTCGCCAAAAATTTTGCATACCACTTGAGGTCTACGTTCAACAACGAGATGGGCCTGTAGTTCGAAACAAGTGATAAATCTCTACCAGGTTTAGGGATCACGGCAATGTGGGCTGTCAATAAATCTCGTGGGGGCCTGACTGGCGACGCACAGGCATCAAAGGCCGATATAAAAATAGGGGTTAGAATATCCGAGTATGTTTTATAATAACCTGCAGACAGTCCGTCAGGTCCCGGGCTTTTACCTGTCTTCATTTGCTTCAGAGCAATATTGGCTTCTTCTTTAGTCAGGGGCTTGTCTAGAGCACGAAAAGAGGATTCCGAGATAGGAGTGGGACCATGTAAGTTCAGGAAGTCTTTGATCAGTTGTTTCCTCCTAATGTCATTGGTACTCGTAGTCATTTGGGGTAGATTATATAGTTGTGAATAATACAAGACAAACTGATTTGCTATGTCAGGTGTCGATGTTAGTTTATGACCCGCAGAATCTGTCAGCGAATGTACCGTTGCAGAAGCTTTCCTGACCTGAAGCGCTCTAGCAAGTAACTTACTTGCTTTGTTACCGTATTCGTAGAAAGTCTTTCGAGAGAGAATATATCTGCGTCTCACTTGTTTGCCCAATAAATCTAGCATCTCATTTCTGTATTGAATCAGAGAGTTCAAGGTGTCAATGGCTTGAGTTTGTTTATGTACTCTTTCAAGTTGACGGATCTTGCAAGCTAGGCCATTAAAGTGTTTCTGTCTTTCTTTTTTTCTTTTAACCGCCGCTGCAATAAGAACACCACGTATCACACATTTGTGTGCTTCCCAATTAATAAGCGGGGAAGTATCAATGGGATTGTTTTCCATAAAATATTGTTTGATGTGAAGTTCAACTTCAGCAGAAATGGATGGGTCCGTGAGCAGAGACGGGTCTAATCTCCTTGACTGTGAACGGGTAGGCACATCAGGGAATGATATAGTTATAGAGACAGGGTGATGATCTGAGAGGAACATGGACTCTATAGAGGTACGTTGTAGAATGGGAAGATCATTCTGTGAAATGAAAAAATAGTCAATTCTTGAATATTTATTATGTGGGGCAGAGAAAAAGGTGAAGTCTTTAACGTTGGGGTTCAACGTACGCCATGTGTCATGTAATAACAGTATTTGGAACTGAGCCTTAATAGCTCGGAGAGCCGCATATGGAAGGATAGACTTACCATTAGAGGTATCAAGAAGCGGATTTAGAGGGACGTTAAATTCACCCCCCAAAATAAGAGTACCCTCCTGAAACGTTGCTAGGGTCTTCACAATATTACGGAAGAAGGTAACTTGTCCCGAATTTGGGGCATATACATTCGCTAGGGTAAATGTTTTACCCATGTATGTGCCTTTTAAGAAAATAAATCTACCTTCGTCATCTGTGAGAGTGTCAATGAGGTGGAAAGGACATTGCTTAGCTAATAAAATAGAAACCCCCTTAGATTTGGAGAGCGGGTTAGTAGAATGGTGAGCAGTCGGAAAGTAGTAATTGTGTAATTTCGGCGTTGCATCTGTACGGAAATGTTTCCTGTAAAAACAATATATCTATCTTATGTCTATGCATATAAAGAAGTAATTGGGAACGTTTCTCCGGTACATTAAGTCCCTTTGCATTTAGAGAAAGGAGCTTAAGGTGGTGTGTGCCAGTCTTTGGTGTAGAGGACATTAATGCTACAGTAGAATGGGTCTTTTAAAACTGAGAAGGGTCTTGAATCCTTGATATATATGTCCGAACGATGAAGCAGATACTGGTAAACAGGGGAAGAAAGGGTGTACAGGAAAGTGGAGAGGAAATGATAAATATATAAGGGGCAAAGGTGAGAGTGTATAAAAACGGGTTAAGGGAAAGAAAGGGGGATTCCGGAGACAATAGAGAACCCGCTCACCTGTCCAAATAGGGAGGTGAGCAAAAACCGGACGGTATTCAGTGGCAACTGAAAAAATTAGTCACTTAGTGATATATGATATATACCACAGCCACTGTGTGGGATGAGACCTTGCCAGAAAAGATGTAATGTACAAAAACCATCAGACAAGTGGCCTGAAAATGGCATATGAGGGGGAAAAAGGGCATATAATATGAACTCATGGGGTACCAGGCTTGTGTAAGAATCTGCATATGAATTGAGAAAGTAAGAACGGAAAACAATTATATGACCCATGCCATTTGAAAATCCCTTAAAGCAATACAAGTTGATAAAAGGAAACAATAAAATAACTGAATAATGAAAAACCCATTAAGGACAATTCAGTAACAACTGCACCATGAGAAAAGTCAGTATACAAACAAAAGAGCACAATAAAACCTGTAATCAACAATACTTTAAGGGAATGAGAGTCGAAGGTGTGTCAAGAGAACGAACAATCATGCAAATAAATATCGATAGTATAATTAGCGAAAACTAGTCCCAAGAAAATGAGCTACAGACAGGGGAACATATAAGGAGAGTGCGCTAGTATCTTGTCAGAATATCGCATTCCAAAAGTATAGGGTATAATAGCAAAATTGGTACAACCATCAAATTTAAGTGAAAGGGAAATGGGAGTCTATATCATATATGTGATGGATTAGTAGCCACTAATGTATCAGGCTGAATACAAGAACGTCAATGACCTTCTCGTGTCACTAGATGGCACTGCAGGACCACAGTTCAGTCACACTATGTTAAATTCAAAAAACTGTCAGCAAAAGTGTAGAGACAGATAAGGGTGAAATATAATATAAGTTCAAAACAACACATCTGCAACATCTCATTCCAGGAATCTGTATGACACAAACAAAACTTATGGGAACAAATAATAAAACACATATATAGCAGCGTTAATATATTTAAAAAATTGTTTTGTTTTTTTTTTTTAAATAAAACATATCACTGCAAGCCAGAGAGGTCTCCCTACAACTACAGGTACAGTGCAGTCCAACAAAACTCCGGCGTGTAATCCAAAGATCAGAAGTACAACTCGTGAGATACTTACACCAAAAGTCAATGTCACTGATCCCCAATTCTGGGGATGATGAGAGTAAAATAGTCTATGCAGAAGCAATTGTAAACGTCACTGTATAGTCTCAGTAATCCTGAAGTCCCGATGCAGATGTGTCAATGCGGCGAATACTTACCAATGCAGGTATATTGTTTACGATTCCCGGGTTCAGTCTGAGAAGCATACAGAGGAATTGAGTCACAAAGAACCCTTTGCGGTTTACATATCCTCACGATACGGTATTCAAAGAGCGTGTAGAAGAACGAGCTGGGTCGTTCAGAACCTCTGATACAACAATCCGGGATAGCAAGGAGCGATGTAAAGCGGTGCACGTAATGTAAAGAAAAAAAAGTACAAACAGTTTCAAACTTATCCAACCGTAAAAAGCATATAGCATAGGGACATCTCAATGGTCCTGACGAGCTCTACGAGGCAAAGGCGCTACAGTAGGACTACGAGGTTGATGTTGGGACATCATAGTAGAAATCAATCGAAGATGAAGGAGAGCGTCTCCTGCGAAAATGCGTATTTAGAGCTTCCCTAGGTTCCTCTCTATCCCTCCGACGGACCGATCCGGCAATAGAAAAATCCGCATACCAATTCGGTACTGCAACCAACGGAATATCCAAAGTTTGGCAGAAGTCCTCCATTTCCTCGGGTACTCTCAATAAAGCGGTACGTCCCAAATGAGTTGCCGTTAGGCCGAAGGGAAATTTCCAACGATATTGGATGTTCTTGCTCTTTAGGACTTCTAACAAAGGACGGAGGTCCCTGCCATGTTTTAATGTGATGGCCGACAAATCCTGATATATATAAATGGCGCAGCCATCATGATCCAGATCCAACTTGTTCTGAGCTTTTCTGAGAATGTCCTCTGTAAGTTTAAAATCAGTCAAGCAACATATTATATCACGAGGTGGATCTGAATCTTTACCTCTTGGTCTTAGAGCTCTATGTATACGTTCCATGTCTATAGGTGTTTGGCGGGGTTTGTCAAGAATCTGATTAAATATGGCCGTCACTGTGGGGACAATCTGTTCTGAGGTGACACTTTCGGGAAGACCACGTACCCGTAGGTTATGGCGTCTTCCTCGGTTATCTAATTCTTCCACATGTCGCTGTAAATCTCGGAGTTGCATGGTATGTTTATCAGTCGTGTGGCGAACCGTCGTTAACTCCGTCTGTTGTTGTACAGCCGCCTCTTCTACCTCACGAACTCTCCCCGCAATGGCCTGTAATTCATGGCGCAGATCAGTGATGGCTGCAGATAACCTATCTTTAATATCTGCCGCCACTGTTCTGAGGTCATTAAGACTCGGTTGTTGATGATCCGGTGAGGTGATTGCCATTCGAGGAGGAGGTGGTGTAGTCGGAGATAAGACGATGTCGTCATGTCCCTGAGAGGATGCTGAGGAGAGCGCCGCCATATTAGCTCCGAGTCCGGAACATACCCGGAATAGTTGCATTGACGTGACCTCCTGGTTCTCTCGGAGAACGAGATCTGGATCCAGAGGTACCACGGGATGAAGTTCCCATGTCAATGTACGAACGAACAACTGTAGTCCCCAATAAAAGTTGAAATAGGCCGATGTCTGATGGAGCAGAGGAATTAAGCAGCCATCTTCTCCTCAGGCAAGCCACCGTGTGTGTATATATTGGAGGGGGAGAGAGAGAGAGAGAGAGAGAGACCTGGTGGTCTGGTACCACTACCGGTGTGGGGGGTGTCCCATTGTAGTGGTCACTCTTGGTGTGGGTGCCACTTTTTTTTCTCTCCTATGGATACTCAGGAGCAGGTTTCCCCACCTGACCCCCTGTCAGAGGCTGAAGGTCCCTCTGGGTCCCAGTCATTCGTTTTCTCACTGACAGCGGCTCTGGAGTCCTTTGTGTCCTGGGTGGAGGTGGCTTTTGGGCGGCGGACTAGCAAGAAGCATCCCCTGGTTCATCTGTCTCGACAGATCCTGAATCTGACTCGGCTTCCGAGGACGGGGCCCACCCTGCAGGGTCTGCGACCGTGCTCCTAGATCATTCGGACAGCGAGTATGATTCCTCTACCCCAGTGGCTGCGCACGAGAAATCGCTGGTGGAAGTACTGATTGCTTCTGTGTGGGAAACTTTAAAAATGGAGGATGCAGCCAGTCCCCTTTGGCACTCACAAGCCGCCTCGTGCGGCAATAGTGTTCCCTTATGCCTTTTTTTTGACAAGTTTGTCTATAAGGAATTAGAGTGTCCAAAATGCCCCTTTGTGATCCCAAAGTGTTTCGCTGTGCGTATCCCTTTTGAGGCAAGTCTGCTCAAAAAATGGACGACTCCACCTGTGGTGGATCCCCCAGGTTCTCGGTTGAACAAAACCACCATGATTCCGGTTGAGGACTCTCCAGCTTTTAAATACCCGGCTGACAGGAAGGCAGAGTCTGAGCCACACTATGTTCTCTATTGTGGCTTCTGCGCCTTGGCTGGTTTTGGCTATTGCTCTGGTGTGTCAAATGCTGAGAGTGGGCGAAGCTGTTGTGCCGTGACCTGGAGGGTGACCAGTTTCCTCCTGCCTTCACTGAATTAGCGGTCCAGGGGCTGCAGTTTGTCTGTGATGCCTCTTTGGACAGAGATCCCTTGCATCCTAAGCTGTCTATTTCAGCGGTAGTGCTTCGACGGGTATTGTGGCTGAAGTGCTGGATTGCAGACCAGGCCTCTAAAAAGGCCCTAGCTGATCTGCCTTTTCCCCCAGTCGTCTGACAAGTCAGCCCTTGAGAGATGGAGCTCCTCCTCACAATCAGGAAACACATTGCCATTAATTTTTCCCTCCCTTTAAGAGGCGGTCCTTCAGGTCCCTGGTCAGTCTTAGTGTTTCCTCCGTCCGGAGGAGACATGTTGCCAAAAGGACCTGAGGGGGGGCTCCATCTCCTATGGGCTGACCGGGACAGGTGTCTGCGGGTGCAGCAGTGGGTGTCAGCAGGGCTGACTGTGTGGAGTCTCTGCGGCAGGGGCTCAGTGGACCTTACCGGAGCCGCATCACTGGCATGGAGGAGGACGGTTCTTTGACCACGGGCAACCCTCCTTAGGCTGTGGGCAGGAGGTGTCCCGGGTTCGAATTTCCTCTGTGCCCAGGTGAGGAGAAAGGCGCCATTGCTGCGTTCCCTTGGCGGCGTCAGCGGGGGGGCGTGTACCCACGTCTGAACGCCGCTTGACCCGGAAGACGCGGGGCGTCACTTCCGGGTAGGAATGACGCAATCGGCGTGCGTCGGAAGCTGGTCCAATCCCCTTAAAGGCGCGGGAAATTCGAACGGTCGGCTGGTGCTAGTAGCGTGGACGCGGCTGCAGACGGCAGTATCGAACGCCACAGCAAGCCAGGATGCTGGAAGAGGATGAGATTCCATCGGCCCAGGCTCCAGAAGGCAAAAGCACCAGCAGGATGCAGGTAGGCACCAGTGGGTGACCTGACCTTTGTATTGGGACAGCAGCTAGGTGGTGATGGTGCACTAGAAAGCTGGGGCCAGGGGGTTACTAATGTCATTGGGTGTGTACTTTAGTATTGTTTGGTGCAGTGTGTATTTTTTTCTCACCGCCATGGGTCCCCCTGTGTTTATCTTTTGGCAGGTGAAACCACCTAAAGAGCCAAAGCCCACTCCCAAGAAGCGGTGTGCAAAGTGTAATACCAAGATGCTCTTGGAAAACACAGAACCGCTATGCAAAACATGCATTGACAAACTGATTGAAAAACAGTCAGATGCAGTTTATGCGAAGATTTTTGGATCCGTAAGAGATGATATGGCTAACACCTTTAAGGATCTCAAAGTTTATCGCAGACGTTAAACCTCCAGCAGTTCCTACTGGAGTTTCCTCTCCCATGGCCTCACCCAGATCAGAAGTCGCCTCAGGGTCGCACGAGTCGGTGAGAGAGCGAGCGGGCAGCAGCACAGCTAGTGTTATGGCTACCGATAGCTCAGATCCAGAGCAGGAAGATGGGAGAGAAGAAAGAAAGGGACCCAAATACAAGTTATCTCTAGAAGACGTGGATGATTTGCTTGGGGCCATTTACGAAACTTTGGAAATTGAGCAGGAAAAAGAACTGCCTTCCAAACATGACCTGATGTACCAGGGTCTGTGGAAGAAAAAATCCAAAGTATTCCCAGTTCATCCAGTAATGTCAGATACCGTGAAAAACGAATGGGCAGACCCAGAAAGGAAACCTTTTTTTGCGGCCAGTCACAAAAAGCGATTTCCTTTTAGTGAAGATCCAAAAGAAGTTTGGAATAAAAATCCCAAATTGGATGCGCCACTTTCTAAGGTCTCAAAAAATTCTTCATTGGCATTTGAAGACATGGGACACCTAAAAGATGGCATGGATAAAAAGGGCGACATTATCCTAAAAAGAGCTTGGGAGACAAGTGTCGCTAGTCTGAAGCCAGCCCTAGCCACCACTTGCGTGGCAAGAAACTTAGAGTTTTGGCTCTCACAGCTGCAAGACCATATTAAAAATGGTACGCCTAGGGAGGAGATTCTGAATACACTTCCAGTTCTCTCCAAAGCGGTTGGTTATATTGCGGATGCATCCGCAGAATCAGTCAAGCTAGCAGCAAGGTCAGGTGGAATAGCAGTTGCAGCAAGACGTGCGATTTGGATGAAGACCTGGACAGGCGATGCGGCATCCAAAACAAGGCTGTGCAATCTCCCATTTACTGGGGATTTGCTTTTTTGTTCCGGCCTGGACGAGGCCTTGGAAAGAACAGCGGACAGAAAGAAAGCCTTTCCGGCTGAAAAACGAAAACCTCCACAAAAGAGGTTTTTTCGTGGGCGAAGATCGTCCCCAAGAAGAAAAGAGAGTACCCTAAGAAAAACTGGACAGGTCACAAGGGGAAACCAAAGAGTAATGTCCTCTTTGGCTCTTCTAACCAAGCTGCCAAACAATGACAACAGAGTGCTAGTAGGGGGAAGACTGGCTACCTTCCTACCTCAATGGCAGAAGGCGACAGCCAATCAGTTTATTTTGGACATTATCACAAGGGGCTACTCTCTGGAATTCAACTGTCATCCTCCAGAGAGATTACTAGTAACGAGACTTCCCAGGGATCCAGAGAAAGCCAAGGCTCTTCCACTGTTGCTAGGGGAGATGGTGGACCAGAAGGTCCTTACTCCAGTCCCAGAGAAGGAAAAAAGAAGGGTTTTACTCTCACATTTTTGTGATCAAAAAACCTTCCGGGAAGTTTCGGTTAATACTAAACTTAAAACCGTTAAACCAAGTGATTCAATACAAAAAATTTCGCATGGAATCCATATTTTCGGTCAAAAACATTCTACAACCAGAAACCTTCATGGCGACCCATGGATCTCCGAGATGCATATCTCCACATTCCCATCCGTCAGGAGTCGCAGAAATATCTGAGGTTAGCAGTGGAGATAGAGGGAAAGGAATATCATTTCCAGAGCAGAGCTCTCCCTTTCGGGTTATCCTCATCCCCAAGGATATTCACCAAAGTGTTAGCAGAAGCTCTGGCCCCTCTAAGGTTAAAAAAGATGACCGTAATACCATACTTAGACGATCTACTATTTGCAGCGCCTTCGAAAGCACAGCTGACAAAAGACCTCACAGAAGCTCAACTGTGGTTAAGGTCACTAGGCTGGATTCTAAACGTAGAAAAGTTCTATCTGTGTCCCACTCAGAACATTCGGTTCCTGGGATATCTGCTCAACTCCATAGAACAGAAGACTTCCCTACCGGAGGAGAAAATCCAAAACCTCATCAAGAGGGTGAGTTTAATACAGAACAACCTCCCAATATCTATCAGGGAGCTGATGTCGGTTCTGGGTCTGATGACATCATCGATACCAGCAGTCCAGTGGGCAAAATACCATCTAAGGTCACTTCAAGTATTTCTCTTAAAAAAACAAAGAGAAGATCTGGACATGTCAGTTTTACTCCCGACATCCGTAAAAAGGTCGCTGTGGTGGTGGAGGATCCACACGAACCTAAATCGGGGTCTGGCTTGGTCATTTCCGACCTCACAGAAATTGACCACAGACGCAAGCAGTTGGGGTTGGGGAGCTCACCTAGCAGGGCAACCTGCTCAGGGGAGATGGTCCCCAGAAGAAGCCAAGGTTTCTTCGAACTGGAGAGAACTTATGGCGATAGCCAAGGCCATGGAGTTTTTCCAAAACCAACTCAGAAGTCGTCACATTCTGATTCTTTCGGACAATGCCACAGCAGTGGCTTATGTGAACAAGCAAGGGGGCACAAGAAGCCCATCCCTAAGCCACATCTCCAACCAAATTTGCAGGTGGGCAGAAGGGAATCTGCTGTCACTAGGAGCAGTCCATCTAAAAGGGGAAGACAACCAAGTAGCGGACTTCCTCAGCCACCAGGAGATCTCCCAAGAGGAATGGGTATTACACCCGGAGGTGTTCAGGGAAATTACAGCCCGCTGGGGAATGCCAAACATAGACCTGTTTGCCTCTCGGAAGAATGCTCAGGTGAAACATTTCTTCTCGCTAACCCAGCAAGATCAGCCTCTTGGGATAGACGCTCTACAAAACCCTTGGAACTTCAAGCTATGCTATGCCTTCCCTCCGGTTCATCTGATACCGCGGGTGGTAAAGAAGTTTCTACAGGAACAGACGAAACTGATACTGATCGCACCATACTGGCCCAAGAGAACCTTGTTCTCTCAACTCCTCAGTCTCTCAGCAGCAGAGCCGTGGCTTCTACCTCACAGGGAAGACCTGATGTGTCAGGGACCCCTGACAGGCCTAAAACAAGAGTTTCAAATGGGTGGCCTGGTTACTGAGGAGGACCTCTTGAGATCTAAAGAACTCTCAGATAAGGTGGTGACAACGCTTCTGAGCGTTAGGAAACCAAACACCAGAGCCATCTACAGAAAGACCTGGAGAATTTAACAGTTGGTGCACTGAAAATAAAAGACTAAAAATGGATACACCCACCATACTTGAATTTTTACAACAGGGAGTTGATAAAGGGTTAACGCTCAGTACTTTGAAAGTACAAATTGCAGCGCTATCGGTGTATCTAGAAAGGACACTACAAGAGGACCCTTTGGTCTCTCGTTTTTGCAGGGCATTGGCAAAATACAAAAAGCCCAAGATACAAAAATGTCCCACTTGGGATTTGTCAGTGGTCCTCAGGGGAATCATTAAACCTCCCTTCGAGCCACTACAAGATACATCTTTAAGATTATTGACTCTTAAAACAGTTTTCCTAGTAGCCATCACAATGGCACGTAGGATAGGGGAAATACAGGCTCTATCCGTTAGAGAACCTTTTTTGAAGATTCACGACGATCGAATCGTCCTTCAAACAGATCCGGGATTTACTCCAAAAGTGACGTCAACTTTTCACAAATCCCAGGATATAGTCTTGCCTTCATTTTGCAGTTCACCCAATAACAGCAAAGAGCAGGAACTAAGTCTTCTTGATGTCAGAAGGTGTCTACTTCAATATTTAGAAGTCACTAATGAATTTAGAACATCAGATGCCCTATTTGTCTTATACGCAGGCCAATTTAAGGGTAAGCAAGCGTCCAAAAAGACAATAGCTAGATGGATCAAGACAGCCATATTAGAGTGCTATAGTGTCATGGAAATTACACCACCTAAAGAACTTTAAAGCTCATTCAACAAGGGCTTCAGCAGCCTCATGGGCAGAAAGGGCAGGAGCCACTCCAGAACAAATCTGCAGGGCTGCAACCTGGTCAAGATTCTCGACCTTTGTTCAGCATTACAGACTGGATCTGATTTCCAGCCAGGATCAGGCTTTTGGTAGGAAAGTCCTCCAAGCCGTTGTCCCACCCTAGATTTGGTGAGTTCTTGGTTATCCTCTCAAGGGCTGATTTGGAAGACGACTGGGGGAAAAGCAGTTATTTTCTTACCGGTAACTGTTTCCAGTAGTCTTCCAAGGCAGCACGATCCCACCCTAAAATGTCTAACCTCGTGGGGTTGTGTTGTGTATTATATCATTTCAGATTCCGGCCTTCGGTTCTCGTGGATGACTGACCAGGGACCTGAGGGACCGCCTCTTAAAGGGAGGGAAAAATTAATGGCAATGTGTTTCCTGATTGTGAGGAGGAGCTCCATCTCTCAAGGGCTGCCTTGGAAGACTACTGGAAACAGAGTTACCGGTAAGAAACTAACTCTGCTTTTCAAGGCGATTGTTTGTTTGGGGCCACCCTGGATGATATCATTAAGAGTGTCACGGGGGGGGGGGGGAGTAAAGAGTACTTTTCTTCCACAGTCAAAGGGGAAGGAGCCTAGTCACAAGTGTGGCCCTTCCTTCTCGGCACACAGAAAAATTAAAATAAATTTAAAAAAAAACTTTTTTTGTCCCTCATGGTCCACTGACCAAGGCTCAGTCTTTCAAGCCCCCCTCGGAAGGCCCCAAGGGGCCCTTGGGCAAACCGAGAGCGGAATTCTCCAGAACCCCAGATAAGACTCCTTCGGCATGAAGAGGCGCCCTCACCCACAGTCCATTTCTTCCCAGTTCTGGGGGTCTTTTGGGATTGGAGGCAATGCTCAAAATCTTTTGAAAGTTGTGATAGGTGATGATGCACCAGCTGGGTGAACATGTCAAAAATCTCAATGTTCCACAATAGCTGTGCTAGATTAGACTACATTTTTTCCTCCCCTATTGTCGTCGCAAACTCCACGACAGCCTCTATACATAATTGTCTGGTCAGACCACCCCATAACCTCCTTTTTATAACATAATTAGGCTTGCCCCCACACCTTTCACATGGAATTAAATGAAGCACTTCTCTCCGATGTGGCAATTGAGTCAGAGGTCTCAGGTCATAGAGGATTATTTTGCTCTCCATGCCCTACCGGAGACTCCCATCTCTACGGTATGGATCGCCCATAAAGCAGTACTACGAGGTAAACTCATTAGTATAGCTACAGCCTGCAACAAAACAAATAGGCAAAAAATTGTTTTGCTCACGACCGAGCTGGACAAACTATACAAAAACACTGCGGCCCTGACCTTTAGAATCTACCAGACTATCCATCGAGCAAAAGTGCCTTGAACTAGACTCTCTGCTTTCAGCTAAGGTTGAGAAGACCCTTAGATGGTCTAAAGCGAAATTCTTACTACATAGTAACACCACCTCAACCATGTTTCTAATAAAACTTACCCAGTCTCTCCGCACCTTTATAAATTGGCTACTCACTCGGGCCTGACTGTCTCACCCGCAGGACGTCTTAATCTTCAAAAATTTCTACTCTTTGCTTGCGCCTCCGCAATCTGAGCCCTCAAATGAGGATTTGGCCTGGTTTAATAACATTCCAGTCCCCACTCTCACCACCTCGCAATTGGAGAAACGTAATTTACCAATCACTCCAGCAGAAGTGCTGAATGTTATCAAAGCACTAAAGACAGGCTCGGCTCCTCCTCCTATATATTATAAAAAATTCTCCTCGTCTATTCCCCAGACTGGTTCAGCTTTTCAACTATGTCCTAAAAGGCCACGGCTTTCCAGACGAAATGCTATTAGCAAACATATCCCTCATCCCTAAGCCAAATAAGGATCTTGCGCTCCCTCAGAATTATAGGCCCATACCAGTCATTAACAATGACCTAAGAATCTTCAGTAGGATCTTGGCAGATAAACTAGCAGGGGTAATCTCCTCGTTGATATCTCCTTACCAGGCAGGTTTTATTCCTCCATGGACTTATAACAGACAATATTTGCCTAGCCACAGATATTATACAGGATGCAAACCTATTCTCCAGGAAGTTATTCATGCTAAGCCTAGACATTCACAAGGCTTTTGACAATGTGTCTATTCTGTTGCAGCGCTTGGGTTTTCAGGGAGAATTCCTACAGGCCTTTCAAGCTCTTTATCAGAACCCCAAAACGAGGGTCAAAATCCCAGGTTGTAGTTCAGCGTTCTTCCGGCTGGGCAGGGGCACTAGGCAGGGGTACCCATTATCTCCACTCATATTCGCGTTGGCAATTGAATCCCTGCCCAAAGCGACACTGCAGCATCCAGATATTTCTGGGTATAGCAAAGCGTCTTCAATCTACTAGTTCTGCATGTATGCGGATGACGTTTGTTTTGTTTTTTTTGTTTTTTTATAGTGTCACCAATCCCCCTGACCATGTTACTGAATCTTCTTCAAACTTTATCGGTTTTTGCTAACATTTCCGGCCTCTCTGTGAACGTATCAAAATCATTGGTTCCCTCCTGCCGAGCTGGAGATTCTTAAAAGCTCCCGCTCTTTTTCACATGGGCTGGATCTTCCCTCCCCTATTTGGGTATTAACCTGACCGGGTATTACAACAAGCTGTTTGATAACTATCCCCAAATGGTTTCCAAATTAAAACGGTTGCTTAAATCCTGGTCCCCCATCCGTATCTCCTTAGGTAAAATAACAGCAATCAAGATGACCATCCTCCGATAAGCCCCCGAGATTATCTAGGGAAGTATTGTATCGATCTTCTAAAAAGGGGGGTATGTGTGTCCCTCAGATATGGCTGTATTTTTTTAGCCAGCAGATTCACACAACAAGCCCAATGGAATATGAAAAATTCCAGAGTCCTGTGGGTCAGAGTCGAACAAGATTCATTATCGCCACTCTATCTTCCGGGGCTATTATGGTTTTCTAAACCCCGAGCATCGGAACTAGGCTCCAGGAACCAAAAAGTAGCCATGGGACTGAAGTTATGGGACCTCTACAAAGAAAAGTATAACCTTCTTTCACAGGTCCCCCCCCCATTTGCCTCATTCCTGGGGGATCCCAGACTCTCCTCGGCCTTTGAGCACCCGGAGGCATTCCAGGACTGGTTTAACCAGGGACTGACCACATTGGAGGATTTTGTGCAGGACTCGATGTTCGTCTTTCTCCCGATTTTACAAAACCAATATAATCAGGCTAGAGAATCTTGCCATTACCTCCCAAACCCGACATATTTTTTTTTCAAACACATTATGCAGGGGCCCCCTTGGATTCACAAACTTTTTTTGGAATACCTGTGCCAGACGGCCCCTCAACAGGTCTAATCTCTGGACTGTACAAATCACTGGAAACTGTAGGAGATGGCCCCCATCTGAAATATAGGTCCATTGGGAACAAGAATTAAAAATGAGAAGTGAGGACCTAGACTGGGAGGCAGGCAGGCTGGCAGAACATTCAGAAATGCACTAAAACCCTGACGGTAAGGGAAACTGCATCAAATTGCTTACTCACTGGTATTGCACCCCTTTGCGTTTTAAGTAAGATATACCCGCAGGCCTCCTTCAGAGGCTGCGCTCACCAGGGCTCCTTTTTACACCTGTTCTGGGACTGTGTAAATCTATAACCTACATGGAAAGAGGCCCTGGGGCTGATAGACAAATTGGCGGCTAGACACATGGCTCTGACACATACTCACTGTCTCTTATTTGAAAAACTCCCAGATACCCTGAAACTAGGGTGATCATGTGTCCCGGATTGCCCGGGACCGTCCCACATTTTGCAGGTCTGTCCCTGGCACCTTCATTCCAGGACAATACAGTGTCCCGGAATGAAACTGACACAGCTACCCCCCGGGCCAATCTGATACCCCCAAAGAAGGCCACCACATCACTGCTTTACTCACAGAACTTGCTCTGGCCGGGAATGCCTGGAGGAGCACAATCCCTGTCCCCTGCTTGTGATTGGAGAAATCATAAATCCTGCCTCTTGTGTCCAATCACTGTGCTGTGATTCGTTAAAGCACAAGCTGATTTCTCTTATCGTCCATGGACTGACACATCTCTCATACTGTTTACGTGTGGGTATATGTCCCTGCCTGCAAATAGTGCGCTCGGCGGCTATCTTGCCGCTGCTCAATTGGGCAGTTATACAGGCGTCCGGCGGCCATTTTCTTGTAGCCACGTCGCTTTCACTTTCGATTTCGGCCTCTGGCGGCGCAAATTTCCTCAGTCTCCTCACAGATTCTTCACTCTCCTCAGGCTTCACTCGCGCTGCGGTACGGCTCATACAGCGGAACTGAGCGGTCCCTAAGGCTGGTGAATCCTCCGGGTATCCCCTCCTCAGCCTCAGCACAGCCAGTGGGTGGACTGTATTATTCACTGTAATAGTGAATAAGGTCTCAGAGGGTGGCAGTATGGAGTCTGGTTCACCTGCTTCTCCACACTTGTCAGAGGCAACTGGCAGTGCTCCTGCACCTGCGGTCCCTATGTACCAGTTGTCGGCAGTCCTGGAATCTTTCCTTGTCAGGATGGAAGCGGTGTGCGAGCGCACGGAAGCTGTAAAGCGCCCCCTTCCCACACATTCTCCTGTAGGGGAGTGCTCTGTCTCAGATATGGGCCTAGCTACTGCTGCTCAGCACCCTAGCTCTGACGATTTTGATGTGTTTGGACAGGACAGTCCATGTGAGGAAGACCCCTGTCTTGAACCAGCAACTGACAGGGTGCTTGTAAGTGAACTCATTGATGCTGTGAGGGACACTCTCGCTGAATGTTGAGGCTGAGGAACCTCAGGTGGAAGCTGTATCCTTTGGTTCCTTTTAAAGCAGTTTCTTCAAAAAAGGTCTTTCCATATGTGCCTTTTTTTTTGATACATTCATTGACAAAGTCTGGGATAAGCCGCAGAAGACTGACGGTCCCGCGGCTCCTAGCTTTAGGGTACCCCTTTGAGGAGAACCAGGTTAAGAAGTGGACTCTCCCCCCAGTGGTCGACCCCCCGGTCACCCGTTTGAATAAGGCTACCACACTCCTGATGGAAGGGACTCCTGCATTTAAGGATCCCACTGACAGGAGGTCAGAAGTGATGAGTAAAACTATGTTTACCTTATTGGGGTCTGCTTTACGCCCTATAGTGGCAGCGACGCTTGTGTCTCAGACACTCACAGGATGGGCAAAGATTTTGCACCGGACAGTGCAGGAGCATAATCTACCTCCTGAGACCATTGCCCTGGCTCACCAACTTGCGCAGGGTTTAGTCTTCGTGTGCGATGCCACTTTGGATGCGGCCCTTCTAATATCAGGGGCCTCTATCTCTGCTGTGGTGCTGCGTCGCCTTATCTGGCTGAAATGCTGGTTGGCCGACCTAGCTTCCAAAAAGCTCCTGGCTGACTTGCCCTTTAAGGGCGGCAGACTGTTTGGGGCAGCCTTGGTTGACATTATTAAAGATGTCACAGGAGGTAAGAGCACCTTCCTTCCCCAGTCTATTAAGGGAAAGGAGCCTCACCGCAGGCCGGGCCCTTCCTTTCCGGCAAAGAAGACGTTTTTTCCGTCAGAATCCACGGGTAAGCCCGCCCAGACTGAAAAAAGTGCGGCTGGGGGACAAAGGCGTCCCTGGGTGCGTAAGCTTACCAAGCAAGCTCACAAGCCCACCACTGCATGAAGTCTTGCCCCTGCCCGACTCTGGGGTGGGGGGACGTCTTTGCAGGTTCTCGTGCGGTGGACCTCCCGGATCTCCGACCGGTGGGTGTGCGAGGTGGTCACCTCGGGATACAGGATAGTTCCGCTCGTGGCCCCCAAACAGCTTCTTTCCCTCGAACCTCCCTCTCCTTCCTGCCCGCCGGGCGGCATTCTTGGGGGCCGTACAGGATTTGATCAGGTGCGGAGTAATTGTGCCGATTCCGTCGCAAGAGGTTTCAGGGGTTTTACTCAAACCTGTTTGTTGTCCCGAAGGACGGGGTCCGGCCAATCCTGGACCTCAAGGCCCTGAATGTCTGTGAGGGTACTAAAATTCCGTATGGAATCCATTGGCACGGTGATCGCGACACTCCACCAAGGGGATTTTTTGGCGTCCTTGGATATCAAGGATGCTTACTTGCACGTTCCAATCTGCGCAAGTCACCAGAGGTTTCTGCGCTTTGCCATAGGCGAAGTCCACTATCAGTTCGTGGCTCTTCCCTTCAGGCCTAGCATCGGCACCACGGGTTTTCACCAGGTGCTTGCCCCGGTTCTAGCTTTGCTGAGACAGCGAGGAATTGTTATCGTGGGCTATCTGGACGATCTCCTTCTCAGAGCAGAAAATGGCTCAGAATTGGAGGAAAATGTGACAATAGTCAGTCAGACCCTCCGGGACTTCGGATGGCTTCTGAACATGCAGAAGTCGGTTCTAGTCCCGACTCAACGATTGGAGTATCTGGGTCTGATCCTGGACACTTCGGCAGCGAAGGTGTTTCTACCCTCAGAAGTTACTGACACTTCAGTCGGCAGTGCGGGTTCTGAAGTCCCAAAAATGGTCGTCAATTCGCTTCTGCATGAGAGTCCTGGGACTAATGGTGGTCTCCTTCGAGGTGGTTCCGTATGCCCAATCACACACTCGGGCATTGCAGAAGGCATTTCTGTCTGTTTGGGACAAGTCCCCATTGTCATTGGAACTTCAGATTCAGGTGAGTCACTCTGTCAAGGCGTCCCTGACGTGGCTGAGATCCCCGGCTCGACGGGCTGGGGAGGAGTGTGGGCAGTCCTGTCGGCTCAAGGGCTCTGGACTCCGGACGAATCTCGTCTCCCAATCAACGTCCTGGAATTGCGGGCGATCAGACTGTCTCTCCGCTTGGTCGAAGAGGCTACAGGGCCGCTCAGTCAGAATCCAGTCGGACAACGCCACGGCCGTGGTGATGTCAACCATCAGGGGGGCACTCTGAGCTCGGCTGCGGCATCCGAGGTCGCCCACATCCTAAGGTCGGCGGAAAGAAGCATGCCGGCACTGGCGGTCTTCTACATTCCGGGCGTAGAAAACTGGCAGGCGGACTATCTGAGCCGCCAGTCCCTGGACCAGGGGAAGTGGTCCTTTCATCCAGAGGTGTTCCAACTCCTTTGTCAGCGGTGGGGCACTCCGGATGTGGACCTGATGGCATCTCGACTCAATCGCAAGGTGTCGGTTTGTGGCCAGGTCCAGGGACCCCTGGGCGGATGCCTCGGACGCGTTAGTGGCCCTGTGGGGTCAGTATCGCTTAATGTATGCCTACCCTCCGCTGCAGTTGCTGCCTCATCTGCTGCGGAGGGTAGCGATCGAGGGCATCCCGGTGATCCTCATTGCCCCGGACTGGCCTTGGTGTCACTGGTACGCTGACCTGGTATGGTATCATTGCGGACGTCCCTTGACGTCTGCCCTTGAGGGAGGACCTTCTGTCTCAAGGTCCTATCTTTCATCCTGCTTTACAGTCTCTGGCTTCAGCACCTGGCTCTCAATAGCCATGCCGTTAAAGGACCGAGGCTTGTCGGATTCGGTAATTTCGACCATGCTTAGGGCAAGGAAGTCTGATAGGAAGATCTATCACCGTACTTGGAGAGCTTACATTGCTATGTGCGAAGAGCTAGACTGGCGTCCATGGACATACTCTGTCCCCAGAATCCTGCTGTTCTTGCAGCGTGGTGTTGCACAAAGGCTGGCTTTAAGCACTATTAAGGGTCAGATTTCGGCCTTGGCCGTTTTCGTTCAAAGACCCCTAGCAGGTCATTCCTTAGTTAGCACTTTTGTACAGGGGGTACGCCATGTGGTTCCACCTGCCAAGCCTCCGCTCCCTCCTTGGGATCTGAACTTGGTGCTCTCGGTTCTTCAGGAACCTCCTTTTGAAAATATAAGCGATATTCCTCTTTTAACTTTGTCCCAGAAGGTGGCTTTCTTAGTGGCCATCACTTCTGTTAGACGGGTGTCTGAGTTGGCGGCTCTGTCATGCAAGTCGCCTTATCTGGTCCTCCATAAGAATAAGGCGTTGTTGCGACCGCAACCGTCTTTCCTTCCTAAGGTGGTTTCGGCTTTTCACCTTAATGAGGACATTGTCCTCCCATCCTTGTGCCCTCACACATCGCATCCTAGTTTGCGCTTCACAATTTGGATGTGGTGCGTGCCTTACGGGTATACCTGGCGGCTACTGCTTCTATTCGGAAGTCTGACTCGCTGTTTGTGTCTGTCTCTGGTCCGAAACAGGGCCAAGCGGTATCGTCTGCCACCATTTCTAGGTGGATCAGACAAGACTGTTATACAGGCCTATGCCATTAAGGGGCGGGCGCCTCCCTTCCCGGTTACGGCGCATTCCACCAGGGCAATTGGTGCTTCCTGGGCTTTCCGACATCAAGCGTCGGTTGCACAAGTGTGCAAGGCGGCGACCTGGTCGTCCGTTCATAACTTTTCAACATTCTATAAGGTTGATGTGGCTGTGTAACGACAGGGGTTAACGTTGTTTAGGATATTCCATTCTCAAACACACGCCAGCTACCAGACACTCCAACCAGCCGAATAAGACCCCATACAAATATTTCTCCCCGCATAAACGAGACAACGCTCTGTGTTGAAGTTCCAAAAACAGGGAATAAATCTTTATTGCAAGCACATGGTAACGCACTTCTCTTCAAAACACTTCCCTCCCCTCCTTGGGAAACAGGGCGGGTTAAACTGTCCAATGACCATGGTGATACAGGTCAGGTGTGTTCAAACTTCTCCTTCAGTAAACAGTCTTAGCAGGAGGGGTTGCTGGATTGATTCCCCCCCCCCCCTTTGCTCACAGCAAGACACTTAAACATCCCATAATAGGCAGCCAAGACTGTATACCAAGCTCCAATCCACATCACCACAAACAACAATGAAAAGGTCTTTGGAAGCTAGTCTGGATTCATTAACATTACAACAGGCATCCAGGTGGATTAATATTACAGACCCATTTTAAAGCAATCCAAGACTTATTCTCAATGTCCATTATTTTCTGGCTCATGATTTCTAAGAACTTCTTGGTTCCACGGGCCCACCAGTTACAGGCTGCATCTTCGGATGCTTCCTTCGGCCGCAAAGTGTTGCAGGCCGCTGTTTAATGTTGCAACTCCTCCGTTGAGGAGCTCTGCTGGTTTGGCGTGAAGTTTTGGTTGTTCCTTTACTATTTTGCTCCCACTTTTTTTCTTATACTGCTTTGGGACGTTGTGCAATATTGTGTGTTTGGTTTCCTGTTTCCTGCTTCCCGTGTGCTCTACGTTTTTTGTCTCTGTTACCGATCTTGGCGTGTTCACGACCATCCCTGCCTGCTTGTGACCCTGACCTTTCGCACGTTTCTCGACCATTCCTGCCTGCTTGTCACCCTTGACCTTTGGCTTGTTCTCCATGGACGATAGGAGAAAATAGGATTTTTGTACTCACCGTAAAATCCGTTTCTCTGACGGCCAAGGACTGACACAGCACCCACCCTTCCTTTTTAAGGTTTGTACTGCTTTGTTACGAACTGAGGCTGCTAGCTGTAGATGGGAGGGTAATGTCTCCTGTTCAGCTCTGGTTTTGTTCTTGAATGTTTCTAACATTCTGCCTAGGTCTTCTCCTGCAAGCAGGGACATATACCCACATGTAAACACACGTAAACAGTATGAGAGCTGTGTCAGTCCATGGACGGCAGAGAAACTGATTTTACGGTGAGTACAAAAATCCTATTTTTCGTTTGCCGCTGTATTCTGCAGTTTGTTTTGCAGCCATGGCGCACGTGGCTTCGCCACACATGCGCAGTGGTCTTTATTCAGGCGCACAAAGATTTGCGTCATACGCAAATAGTTGTGCCCATTCGCTGGGACCTGCGCACATGCGTGCGCACGCATAGAATGTTCCGAGGCACACTCGGCTCATTTAAGCTGGGTAAGCCAAGCATGCAGTGCTTCCAGAAGGCAGCTGTGGGAGACGGAGCATGCTCTGAATAAACACTTACAGTGGTTCATTTCTTCTTACCTGGGTCACGTGAGTCACCAGGTGTTGCTTGGCAGGCTAAAGGTGATTAGCAGGATTGTTGCATAGGGGCTTGATGAGCCATATTAAATGCTCCCCCTTCTAAAAAAAAAGGCAGTTTTTATACATCCAAGTACTCTTTGTTTGTGGCTACTAATGTCTTCCAAAAAGAGTGGGACTAACACTGCAGGGAAAGGCACACTTATGTCATCAGCAGTTCCTGATGAACTTAGTCGTATCCCTAGTGTTGTATACCCTGAAGGACCAGAGGCTTCCGGGCTATCTGAGCCGCTGCGCCTATCTGGTTTTGTGCCTACAGTCAACGCTGCTGCTTCACCCTTTTATTACTAAGGATGAACTGTCCTCAGCCCTAACTGGCTTAGAGCCCAGGATAGCTGACATGATTGCCACCATCCCGCAGGGTTAGCAGCAAGTGTGACAGATCCCTCTCCCTGCAGCCTCCTAGTTTCGAGCAGGAATGGGTTGAGAATGGTAATGAATAAGCACATCTTTGTGTGAAACGCGTCTACCATTTGAACTGTCAACACTTGGGATGTTCGTTTATTAAACAAGAATTTTGATGGATCTTGTAGTGCTGCCATTTCTTCAGGGTTGATGGGTTGAGAATGGGCAAGAGCTTAAAGCTCAAAATTTGGTGTAGTGCCTGGCAGATGACTCTTCTTCCGAGCAATCTGGACAAGAAGATATCCAACTGATGTCTGCCTCTCAGTCACAGAGGCTTCTTATCCAGACTTTGACCGAAATAGTTTGTTCTGCATTTAAGTTGCCTCTTACAGGGGTGACTGAGCCCCCCTGGTCCTCTTTGGGATCTCTGAGGCCTTTCCAGGCCACACGGTCTTTTCCCCCCTCCATCCCCTGTTGGAACAGGCGGTTTATGCTGATTGGGAACATCCTGATAGGATTTCTGTTCCTCCAAAAAGGTTTTCCCTTTTATATCCCATGGATGAAAAGTTCGTTAAATGAAGCATGCCAGTCGTTAATACATCAGTCTCTTCCTTAAACAAGACGGCACATTCTTTGAGGATTGGGACACAGAGATCCCTCCCCTTTTATTTTTTTGAGGATCCAGTGCTTGCTACAAAACTGAAGTAACTTCCTGTATGGGAGGGGTTATATATGGGATAATTTCCTGTCTAAAGACCTTTTTGGTCTACCAGTGTCGCTTCACCTGGAGATGGAGTTTAGCCCAGCAGGTAATGAATATTAGCCTGACTGTGTCCCATGATGTACTCAAAAAAATTGATTTTACAGCTAAGTATGATGACAAAATCCTGTTTGACAGGCCATATGTCATATCTGTTCATATACTGAGCAATGGCATCCATTGGCAAGCAAGGCCAGCATAATTTTAGTCTACATTAAAGGGATTTACTCCAGAGATAAAACTGTATTTCTACCACTTTATAAAACTCAGGTTTGGCCACATCCAGAGTGTTCTGGTCACCAATCCTCAAAGAATGTGCTGAACTGTAGAGTTCAGAGAAGGGCAACAAAATTTTAATAAGGCGGCTGGAGGACCTCAAATACGACTACAAGCGCCAATTTTTTTTTTTTTTTACTCCCTGGACAAGATGCTTGAGAGGAGACATGGTGATATTCAAATATGTGTTCACCCCAGTGTAGGTACGAAACTATTCAGTCTCTAGGAGTGTAAGAGGACACTGGGGCCACACCATGAGATTGGTAGAGAAGCGGTTTAAAGTGGATGTAAACCCAAGTCATCTTGCTCCATATCTCTGTTATCAGCCTGCTAACTTCTCACGTGTTCTCTGAGATGGGAGATAGAAGTGTGTGTCGGGGGAGGTTGCTAGAAATAGATTAATAGTCAGTTTGCCATTTTTAAGAGCAGAACTCTGCACATTCTTTTCTTCCTTTGCCATGAGGAAAGGGGGTGTGTGCCTTTCCTACAGTCAGCTGTCTTGGTTGTATGCCAATACTCCACTCCCAGTGCTAACCAGGAAGAGAAAAACTTTAACACTATGTGCACTTTTTAAAGGATATATACAGATGAAGACAGCCGATATACATGTAAAACTATTATAATGGGAGATTTGTTTTATCATCTGAGGCTGTGAGGTTTAACCTCAAGCTGCGTAGCGGGTTTTTCACTGTCAGGGTGATAAGAATGTGGAACTGTCTTGCACAATTGATGCTGTCAACAGGGAGTATTGATAGTTTTAAAAGATTCTTGGACGTGCATCTTGGCAAAATCAATATACAGGTATATGGGAAATTATTGTCTACACAAATGCACACCCACGTTGCACTGGATGGGCTATTGTTTTTATTCAACCATGGCAACTATATAATCCTCAACAATCGGCAAGCTGTTTATCTGGCCTTTGTTTGTTTTCACTGCTCTATTTGTCAAAAATAGGTCTGTCATTCCTAATGCCTAACGTAACTACCATGAAGCTGAAATGCAAGTGTAATATGATATTTTAAAGGGGTTGTAAACCTTGTGGTTTTTCACCTTAATGCATTCTGTGCATTAAGGTGAAAAACCTGTGATGCAGCTGCCCCCCAGAGCCCCCCTTTTACTTGCCTGAACCCGGTCTTTCCAGCGATGGGGACAAGCACACCAGCTCCAGCCAGTGTTCCGGATCCTGATTGGATAGATTGATAGCAGCGCAACCATTGGCTCCCAGTGATGTTTATCAAATCCAATGACATGGGGGTCAGGGCCATGTCCTGCTGTATGTGTCAATAGACACAGCAGCAGGGCACGGGAGCGCGACTGCCCCGAGCGAGAGTGACTCTCTAATGGGGCACTCGAGAAGGGGAGGAGCCAGGAGTGCCGCTGAGTGACCCCAGAAGAGGAGGCTCTGGGCCACTCTGTGCAAAACCAACTGCACAGGGGAAGTAAGTATGACATGTTTTGTTAGATATCCTTTTAACTTGATATGCTCAAATGGTGTAAGATAATTGGATCAAGCTAGTGAAATAGGGCGGTTACCCATAGCCTGTACACATTTACATTTTATTTCTTTAGTATGATTCCATGTTAAATACAAAATGCATATCTTAGGGTGGCTTCCCAGAGTGCTTTTTTCTAAAAAGCTGCTAACCCACAGTTTTCCTGTGGGTTAGCTGCATTTTGCCGTAGACTTCTTTTTAGATTTTGTGGTTTTGGTGTGGTTTCAGAAAGCACAGCAAAATTTCTGCATGCTGCATCTTTGACTAGCTTTCTGAAATCACACCAAAAGCACAAAACTATAGTCTATAGAAAAGCACAGCTAACCTGCATGAAAACCGCATGCTAGCTGTGCTTTTAGCAAAAGTGCAGCGGAGGTAGTGTGAAGCTGCCCTATTTGAAAGCGGATTAAAAATACATGTGTGGGGTTTTTTTTTTCTTTAAATTTTCTGCCTGCCAAACTCCCAGGATGCATCTTTTGAAACATGGACATGTTCCTCAAAGCACCAGAAACGCAAATTTTTTCCCTTATGTTTGTAGCAAGGTTAAAATGAAGCAAAAATGCAGGACACAGGCTAGATATTCATAGACCCTGGGTTACACGCTGCTACCTTCAGGTGTATTTGACACTGGTAAAGCTTTCGGTAACGCCCCTCTTGTGTAAGTACCCCTATAAAGCTACTGTCAAAGACGTTGTCAGGGGTGTCAACGCTGGTAGCTTCCTCTAACTTGCTTGCAAATCTCTCCAGAAATGTGCGTGTAATTGCTTTTTAATTTTTGATACAATAAAATTTATACTTGGATGGCTGCACTATGAGTTTTCTCTTTCTAACTGGGTATTGAATATTGTGGAGGCGCTGCAGTTTACACCCCCATGCCGCTGAGGAGCTGTATTGAAATATATCCATCTGAGGGTAAGAGGCAGTGTGTTTGGGTGATTGTGGCGGTTTCTACACAACTGTTACCTCTAGAAACATCTTTGATCATTCATGGACTTTAGACTGAACTAGTAAATTCATTTATGTGAATCTATATCACTATCATACCTTTTGGTTCATGTTGGACTTTGTATATGATCATACCTGCGCTGCACTACTCTTTATTTAGATCAATTTTGTGCTTATCCTTGCATATTGTGCTAGCTGCTTTTAGAATATTAATTGATTGTATTGCTCTTGTATGATCTCAGCGCAACAAATTTGTGTTTTCTAAGATATACAGACTGCCCTAGAAAAGATATTGTCCTAGGGAATGGTCATTCTGGTCCTCTAGACTAGTTCAAAGGATTCTTTTTCATCTCATCCTGGACCTGTAATGCCTAAACAAGTACCCCCCTTTTTTTTATTGTTGTAAAATCTTCAAGGTCTGTTATTGCCTCCCTGAAGAATACTTGTCCTTGGACATTCATGATGCCTACCTCCATATTCCCATTCACCCACCCTGTCAGTGTTGTCTTACACTTTGCAGGGGAGATCCTTCCAATCTGTCACTGCCGTTTAGCCTGTTCCCTGCACTCAGTAGTCAAAATGCTTGAACCTCTTCTCCCACCCTCTTAAGAACTGCAGACTTAAATCCCAATGTACCAAGACTACCATCTTTAGAAGGATTCATCTCCCTCACAACTGTCTACAATAGAGTATACATATTCAGGTTTTCAATGTCTGCAGCCTTAACCTGCAATTACCTAGGCTTCTTGCCTTTTTTAAAGTTGGTTACTTTGTTGCTCAACCTTCTTATTCATTGCTTGGGGACATTCCAGGGTCTCTTAATATCCAAATAAAACAAGAAATTGGTCGCACACTGGAACTCCAACTTATCTTGATGTCCTCTTTTATTGTCAAAAGGATCAGACAGATACAGGCATTGGTAGACGCGTTTCACAAGCGATAGCTTGTTTGTGAACAAGCAAGCTCTATCGCTTGTGAAACGTGTCTACCATTGCCTGTATCTGTCTGATCCTTTTGACAATAAAGATGGTATCAAGATAAATTGGAGTTCCAGTGTGCGACCAATTTCTTGTTTTATTCGTCTTCCACGGTGGTGAGCCAAGGTCTGCACCTGTGATCTACCTTGCACCTGATTCTGCCTGGAGCGGTGTGCTTCTTCTCTATTAATATCCATCCTGCATCCTATACTTTACATTTAAGATAAAAGGAATTTAGACTTGCCTTTCTAAGTTTTAGATCTTGTACTACAATACAGGGCATGGACCAACCTCTCTGTTCCTGTGGTGGTCTGCATTGCTTGCCCAAAAAAACCTGTCTTTCCCTCCTTGGGCATACCTCTATAGCCCTACACCATGAAAGTCCAAAAGCTTTGGCAATCACCTGAAGGTAAGAAGCCTATAACAAGGGGGGCATATGAATATCTGACTATCCAGTAATATATACTATACTCTAAGATATGGAATTTACAATTAAGCCAACTCCCTTCAGTTTCCTAGTAATAGCTAGTATTTTCTGTTTGCAAGTTTTAGATGTTATGTTTGCTATCTAAAGGTGTTTTTGTAATTGCTCCTTTTTTTTTTTTTTTCACTCCAGCAGTGCCATACTCTGTTGTATGTCTACAACTTGCCAACAAACAAAGATGCAAAAAGTATCAACAATCGCCTTCGCCGCCTTTCTGACAACTGTGGGGGGAAAGTGATGAGTATTTCCGGCAGTAGCGCCATCCTCCGGTTTATCAATCAAGAGAGCGCAGAGCGGGCACAGAAACGCATGGAGCATGAAGATGTGTTTGGTAATCGTATCATTGTTTTGTTTGTACCTAAAAATCGTGATGTAACTGACGCAAAGACCTCCATCTGCACTCTTGGTGACAAATCAAAGTCTCCCAGAAAAGTAAATAAGAATACCAAACTGTGCCTCATTGCTAGAGATCAGCAAGAATCATCTCAAAATGCCAAAGCCTCTGCCAACAAGACTGCTTACAGCCCTGGGGGCAAAAACTCAAATGTGAAAAGTTTGCAGGTAAAACAACTTTTTTTGCTTTGTTCGTTTCTTCCCTAAGGTTAAAGTGGAGCTAAAGTTCTTCTGTCAAACTGCAGGCAGGCTGTTCTGCTAGAAAATAAATCTACCTGTCTGTTTACAGCCGCCTTTGGAATTTACACTGAGCTGCGTAAGCGCAGCTCCATTTGCATTCCGACACTATTCCTGTGTACCTGAATGAATGCACTCCTAAAACTCGAACTCTTTGCATCTAAGGCCTCTTTCACACAGCCATTCCAGTCAAGTCCGCCTAGCAATTTTTCAGGCGGACCTGATCAGAAGTGCATGAGCTGTGTTGTTTTTTTTTTTTATTCACATGTTTTTGACCCAATAGGCTTCAATTGTAATGTAATGTGCGATATATGTGCATTTTTTTTTTTTTCACCTGAATTCCACTCTTATAGAACTGCTCTTCTCTTGCCCAGCCCAGGAAACCAACTCCCAAAGCTTGATTCTTGGGCAAAAACACCTGTAGAACTCCTGTAAAAACTTGAAAATCACCAAAAATGATCTGTATTCATATCTGATCAGAACATAGGCGAACTGAAGGGCTGGGAAAATGGGCTTTGAAAACAAGAATTATTGCAGCCATTACTTGGGTTTGGCTATTCAAAGTGTTTGTATAGCCAAAACTTGTACTTAAAACCCTTGTCAGTTTGCTTCTTGCATTGTTCTGTATCCTGCTGGGTGGATATCGCCTCACATTTCATTACTCGGACACAGCAGGAAGTGAGAATCTCTACAAAGTGATGGAAATTCTTATCTTGAACAAGTGTTCTAAGATTTTCTTACTATTCCTGTTCATGTAACAAATTTTTGGATTTTCTTTCTGTCCCAGTGGTGATGGTCAAAGTGTGAATCTCCCCAGCAGAGAAACCAAACGTAATGGGGACTTGACCTCTTCCCTACTCCTTCAAAAAATACAAAAATGTTAATTTTAATCAACATCTACACAGATATCGTTGGAGGAAACTATCTGTCATAATACTGTGGATTCTGCAGGACTTTGACTAGATTCTTAACCTGCAAAAACGTACTAACAGCTAGATCGGAGTATCTGCATCTGATCCTTGGTACACACTGGACGTTAATCCGTTTTCACCCCGGGGAAGCGAAGCCGCTTAAAGCCTGGTAAACGCCATCATATTTATTTTATTTTCAATCCAGTGGGCTATACGGGGGGGGGGGGGGGCGAAGAGCTTGGGAGGAGATCCTGTACTAAATCTGATGTTGGTACAGTGATCTCCCCCGCTGAGCTATTGTGGTTTTCTTGCCAGAAGAAACACACCGGTCAGCTTTTAGCCATTGACAGACTAGCATTGATCGGATGCCGATTGGCAGACTTTGGCCACGCCCATTTGACAAAAGCTGGTTTCTGTTTAACCGGCTGATGTACACGTGGCCCAAATGTCGAGCCGAATGATACCATTCGTTTATTCAGTTCAGGTTTGTGCCCTTTTAGTACTGTAGCAGACTGACTCTTTGCTTCTGTGTTGGTCTTTGGGTGTAACGTTGCCTTCCCTGGGGCCAGTGTTTTTTGCTTAGTTGAACTCCAGGAAACTACATACAGCACAACCTATTGTAGATGTAGAATTACCTTGGTCTCTGGATATGCCAAATGTCTGGGCCCCCAATGACGACCCCCCCCTTTTTTTTTTTTTTGGTGGCTTTTGGACCCAGCTCTGACTTCAGGCAAGTCCATTTTTATTTATTTTTTTATTCTGGAGCATGCTTACCATAGATTCCAAACTGTTAGACTGAGGAGGAGTTCTGGGCACTGGTAGAGTTCAGGGGTCTTCATTGTCAGAGAAGCTCTTGACTTCCAATCGGTATCTTGAAACTAGTGGGTATTGGGTTGTCACTTTAACCTTTTTAAGTGATTTGTTGAGGGAGCTCCTAATATACGTATTTAGTTTAATACGCTGTGTCAGGGCTGTGGAGTATGGCCACCATCAGGGAGGACCAATCATACCCACTTTTTGTTCAGTGGGTCACCCATGTGGCTTCCCCTGTCATCCATGAGATTTTAATTTCTAATATTGTCTCCTTTTTACTATGCTATAGTCTTAACATGTAACCTGTCCCCAGTTTACCAGTTCACGATGTTTGGGTCTATTTCTCAGTCATGGTATCTTTTCAGGTAAACGGGTAGAGCTAGAAGATCCCCCTTTCATGTCAAACTTCTCGGGTGTGAGTATTTCTTGGTCATTTTGACATAAGGCATCCGTTTCCTAGGTTTGTAGGGCTGCCACCAAGTCTTTTATATTTTCCCGGCTAGATGTGTTGGCCTCCACTGATGCCAGCTTTGAGTAATGTCAGGGCTGGGCTCTCGCCTTCCTTCTCAGAGCTCTGTGCTCAGCTGTCTGTTTTATTGCCAGTACTCTTCATTCCACAGTGACTCACCTGGTCTTCATTTTCTGCTCATTTAAACTGCCTGGGTCAGATGATCTGTCTTCGCCTGGTCAACATATCCAGATACTCTCCTGTGTTTTCCTGTTAAAGACACTTGCCTGGCTGTATTCCCTTCTGGCTCCTGATCCTATTTACTGCCTCTACTATGCTCATCTCTGGATTCTTGTTTCCTTGGCTTGTTCCGACTACCCGCTCTGGTTACTGAACCCTCGATATGTTTTGACTGTTTGCTCTGTTTGTACCATTTTTACTATTTATTAAAGTGTGTGTGTTTTGTACACACTGCACTACTTCTGTTTCAGTCTGATTCATGATTCCTGAAAAAGTAAGCTGCATGCAGTCCCTTCTCGTTGGGGTGCATGTTTAGCCTATGTTTCTCACCCTTTGGTTTTACTGCTTTTGGATCTCCAATTCAAGAATTCTGTGGTTCAATGGAGAGTAAAGAGAATTTTCGTACTGTATGTAAAATCCTTTTTGAGCCCATTAGGGACGCAGGTCCCACTGCTGTGTTTTTAAAGCCTTTGGCTCTTGGTGCTGCTTGCTAGGAAACTGAACCATACTGGTCATGGGAGTGGTTGTATCAATGCTGGCCTAGAGCCCCAACACTCTCAAGGTGGTGGTGGTATCAACCTCCCTAACTTTTTTTTATTTTTTTCTATTTTGAACAGAGGTCTACAAGGTCTACACAGGCCGACGTTATACAGAGAATGTACATGGTAGGACACCAACTCAAATATAGTTCATGGTACATACATTGCAGCACTGGATATGACAAACAACTGAATACTAAATAGGATGGCTACTGTAGTACTCCCTGGCTATCAAGCCTATCGTTTGCCCTCCAAGGTATGTCCGGTGTCGTCCTAACCGGGAACCTGAGGTGATGGTAGGGAGGACCCACCCCAACGGGGGGGGGGGGATGTGCATGTGCCTGTTACCGGCCAGGAAGTGGGCCCATGTGCCCGGTCTCTACATTTTCTAATAGAAACAGAAGAAAGAAACAAGGTCCCGGGGGTCCACAATAGAAAATAGATAACAATAGAGAGAAAAGAGACAAAGAAAAAAAAGGAGGGAAAAAGAGGCGATCGGAGAGTAAGGAGAAATGGAGAAGGGGAAGGAAGGAAAAGGGGGGGTGGAAGGGGGATCCGTCTCCACCCCCTCAAAGACTTCAGGAGTCAAGCAGTCACAATCCCTCATCTAAACGAGGGTAGGGGACGGGCAGGGTGGGGGAGGATATGCTCACATCGCAGCCTCTGGTTCTCTCAAAGCTTGACCCTCAGCTGAGAATATGAACACATTCCACAGCTGCCAGGTGATCTTAAGTTTCCTGCCTGTCCTGTGCTGTGAGGATAAGGTCCTTCATATGCTTTGTTTTCCACTTTGGAAATCCAAAGGGGAATCGTTGGAGACCGTGTAGTCTTCCAGAGCAGTGGTATGCAGGCCTTAGCAGCGTCCAACAGATGTCTGACCACCGATTTTCTTAGACTTTCTCCGGGGTGGTGGATGCGTGTAGGAAAGAATGCAGGGTCGTCAGGAATTATGCGTTCGGTGAATTTCTTGGCAATTTCCCGTACACCCTGCCACAACCGCTCCAGACCAGGGCAGGACCAGAAAATGTGCAAGAGTGTGTCCTTGTCCCTCCGGCAGCGCCAACATAAGTCCGACGTCACTGGGAAGAACCTATGAAGCAGTGCTGGGGTCCTGTACCACCTCGACAGGAGCTTGTAATTGGTCTCCTGTGTCTTGGCACAGATAGAAGACTTGTGCGTGAATCTCAGGATACGCTGCCTTCGTGGTTCATTAAAGTGAAAATCAACTTCCCATTTGAGCAGGCCCGGCGGTTGGAAGTCAGTTGGCGGCAGGTTCAAGAGTCCATACGCCAGGGAAAGCGTGTGCGCCACGGGGCCCGGGGATTCGCAGAGTTCTTCCAGCGTCGTGAGTGGCAAATCACCGGGGGGAGGTGGTTTCAACGTATGAAGGAAATGGCTCAGTTGACGCAACCGCAGGAAGTCCAGACGAAACTAGCCCTCAGGGTCAGAAAGCTCCGCCACAGTGACCCAGCGTCCACCTGTACCAAAGTGGGAAGCTTGATGGAGTCCCGCCCCGCCTAGTCTCCGGAAGGCCGCGCCCTGCATCCCGTGTGTAAACCCGGTGTTTCCCAGTATAGGGTATAGAGGAGAGTTAGGTGAGAACAGGGAGGCCTGTGGGATAAGCCTAGCGCAGACCCGTATCGTGTTACCAATTATTGGGTGGCATTTAATCGACGCCGGGAGAGTGTCGTAACACCAGGGGGCTCTGTTGAGGGGGGTCACACATTGGCTCGGCTCTAGTTGTGTCCAGAGTTTGGTCTCCTGGTGGCGGCACCAGTCTATAAGCCTCCCTATGTGAATTGCTCGGTGGTATGTCCGAATGTCAGGCAGTGCGAGGCCCCCGCGGTAATTGGGCAGCACCAGAAGTTTATGTGAGAGGCGCGGTTTCTTTTTAGACCAAACAAAGTCCGTCAATGTGGTTTGCACCTGCTTGAAAAAGGAAGCAGGCATACGGATAGGCAGTGCCTGCATGAGATAGTATTTTCGGGAGTATCGTCATTTTTAAGATGTTACACTGGCCTATCCAGGAATACAGACCAGATTGCCACTGGTTTAGTGAGGACCGGATAGCCCCCAGCAGGGGTGGGAAGTTGAGAGCGAATAGACGCGAGAGCGAATTGGGAATGTGTGTGCCTAAATATTTCAGGGCGGTTGTCGTCAATTTCAGTTTATAGTTGGCTTGCAAATGTGTGAGGTGTGCTTGCGGTAACTCAACCCCCATCACCTCCAATTTGGTAAAGTTAATTTTTAAGTTTGAAAGTTCCCCGTACGTTTCGAATTTCCTCAGAAAATTTGGGAGGGAGACGGAGGGTGTGGTGAGGGTGAACATGAGGTCATCGGCATAAGCCGACACCTTATGTTGGTTTCGGCCAACCCGGACTCCCCAAATATTATTGTTCAGGCGTATGTGACCCAGGAATGGCTCCAAGGAGAGGGCGAACAGCAAAGGGGACAGCGGGCAGCCCTGCCGCGTCCCGTTTGTGATAGGGAAGGAGTCGGAAATCACTCCGTTTGCTCTCACTCTGGCCGACGGTGTCCCGTAAGATGCTGAGATCCAGCTCAGCATGTGGCTTCCCAGGCCTATGTGGCGAACATAAAGACCCAGTTAACACGATCGAACGCTTTTTCGGCGTCGGTACAGAGGAAGATGCACAGCGTTTTTAGTTGGGGAGACCGAGTACAGCAGGTTCAGGACCTTGGTAGTGTTGTCTCTGGCCTCCCTGGTCGGGACAAAACCTACCTGATCCAGGTGTACGAGTTGGGGCAGATGGGGCTGCAGTCTTGTGGCAATTTTTGTGAATAATTTAAGGTCCGTGTTAAGTAAGGATATGGGGCGGTAGCTCCCACAGCATGTCAGGTCCTTGCCCTCCTTAGGGATGACAGTAATCTGGGCCTGCAAGGTATCTCTGTGAAGTCTGCCACCTCTGGTGAGTGAGTTAAGCAGGTCGAGATGGTCCCCCAGTGACGGCAGCAATGTCTTGTAATACTGGAGGGTTAGTCCGTCTGGGGGCCTTCCCTTTCTTGGTGTTGCCTACCGCTCGTTGGAGTTCGGGTAGCGTGATAGGTTCATCTAGTTAGTCCCTTGTCTCAGTAGATAGTGTGGGCAGACCAGAAGACCATATATAGTCCGTCATATGATCTCCAGGGGGGGGTGTCGTGGTCAAGTTATAGAGGGATTCATAAAACGTTTTGAATTCCTGTGATATTCCCTGGGGTAGGGTCACTCTGTGTCCTGCCTGGGTGTGTATGTAAGACGTCAATTTCTGGGCGCGTTAAGATTGTGCCAAGAGCCTGCCACATTTATTGCCCGACTCGTAAACTCTTACGGGAGATTTGGAGTGCCGACTTGGCTTTAAATGTAAGCAGGTCCGTGACCTGCATGCGCACGGTATCCATCTCCAATTTAAGTGCTTCCGTCTGGGTTTGTTTGTGGCGCAGCTCCAGAGCCCGAAGTTTATCAAGGAGGGCTGTCAACTGAGCGTTTTTTTCTTTTTTCAGTCTCGCCCCGTGCTTAAGGGTGCCCCGAATCACTGCCTTGTGGGCTTCCCATATTAAGCCTATGTCACTGTCCATAGTATTGTTGGTGCGGAAATAGTTGGTAATGTCTTTAGTCACGTCTGCTAGCACGACCGAATCCTGAAGGAGGCTCTCATTGAGCCTCCACGGCTTCCTTTGGCCCCTATAGAAGTCAAAAAGGGAGTACCGCAACTTGACCGGTGCGTGGTCCGACCAAGTGATGGAGCCCAGGGAGACTTGCTTAACCGCCTGAAGTTGTGAGTGGGGGATGAAGAAATGGTCTATACGCATCATATACATCATGGGGGCGGGAGTAGAAAGTGTAGTCTCGCTCACCAGGGTGAAATAGGCGCCAGGCACCCGTGGTGGAGGAGCGACCCGTGGAGGTGTCCTCAGCAGGGTGAAGGGGAATGTTAAAGTCACCTCCAACTATAAGTTGACCCTCAGAAAACTTTCGGAGAGTCAACAGGTGCTTTTTAATGAAGCTGTCTTGTTGGCTGTTCGGGACATATATGCTAGCGATGGTCACCTTTACGCCGCCGATAAGGCCCTTCAGGAAAAGGAATCTGCCCATTGATTCCGTTAAGACTGCAGTTAAGGCCCACGATAGTTTCGCCGAGATCAGAATCGAGACCCCCCCTAGATTTAGCCTCTTTGTAGGCTGAGTGGTATACCGTAGGATAGAACCTGTTTTTGAGAATCGGAAATGTGTTTTCTCTAAAGTGTCTGTCTCTTGCAACAGAACTATGTCAGCGTTTAGACGCCGCATGTTGTTGAGTAGCATCCGCCGCTTCTCGGGGACATTAAGGCCTTTCACATTAAAGGTGACTACATTGATCTCATCCATTAGAGAGAGAATCTAAAAAGAATCTAAAGAGACAGGTATATCCCTGGGGGGTGACCAGCCCCTCGGGGGGGGGGGAAGACGCGGCCACCGAAGAGGAAGTTCCTCAGCGGGCGCTAACCAGCAGTGCTGGATATCTAATACGTGCAAAAATACTTGACATGACTCTCTCCGGAGTGACCCGTGTAATGAGCGTCGCCCTAATTGGGGGCGTGTACAGCAAGGGCTCTTGGGGGAACTCCCGGTACCCGTCCGACCCCCCGCCGTTGCTGCGTGTGTGGTAGTGGACCACGTACAGATCAATCAGTGGCGTGTCACAAACCATAGCAAGGTGTAATAAGAACTGGATATCGTACAGGACATTTTGAAATACAGATAATAAACATGAATGAGAAACAAACTCAGCATAACAGATGAACATAGTGCAAAAGGCTGACTGCAAACTAAATGGTGGCGACCCCCGCCCCCCCCAGCAAAGACCACCCGCCCCCCCTCAAAGAAAAAACAAAAACCAAACCCCCCCCCCAACCGGCGGGCACAGGGGGCAGGGAAACATCTACGCAAAACGGGGTCCCCACAACAAGCCCAATACTGAGGCTGCTCCCCACCCCCCCCCCGAGCCACTAGAGTACAACATAACATCTCCCCCCAGAACACACACCAGCTCAGTGGCTCCGCATGGGTAGGCCAGAGCCCCGGCTCCCATTAGATCATAAGAGTCCCGCAGTGTCTGATGTTCCATGGAGGTCCCAACTTCCACCCCCCCCAAAGCAACTCACAAGACCCGAGGTAGAGCCATTTTGTGGAGTGTCCCCACGGTCCACCGGTCCTTCTCTTGAAGCTTCTGGAAGGCTCTGAAAGCCCAAAAGGAGGGGTGAAGTCGGGTAGTATAGGCGGCACTCCCAACAGGCAACGGGGGGGGGACGCCGCAAGCCCTGCGGTAACGGGAGAACACTGCCGAGTCACCTCAGAGGGGGTGGGGGGGCACCGGCGCCGGCGACTCCGGGTAGTCTAAAACAAGGGGCAAACCGTGCAGCGGAAAGGCCCCCGCATAGTAGCCAAAACAGGGCTCCCACCCCTGACCCGAGAGTCCTGCTGAAGTCCTGAAACAACGGGGGGGGGAAGCGACCACAGCCAGGTAGGTAAGAGTCAGGCGCCCACAGCTGGGCAGAGGGCGCATGAGAAAAGTCAAACTCCCCAGTAGGTCTGCGGGGATGAGGGGGGGCAGGGGGGGCCAGCAACAATACACTGTACGGAAGGGGTGATGCAGCCAGCTAACGTGCAATAAAGTCAAAGTTGTATATCAAGAGGGTAATTATGACTCGCGTGATTCGGCCAGGGGTGAAAACCGGCGACGGACTCTGGACCTCTGAGAGCGGGCGGGCTAGTTGAATCTGCCTGCGACCGGCCCCGCGCGGCCAATAGGCCTCGGGATCCTAAGCAGCCAGTTTGTGGTCTGGATTTGCTCCGCTCCCAGGAACTGAAAGAGGTCTGGGAGATCCGGGGGCACTCTCAGGGTGAAGGAGGCCTGTTCTTTGCGGAAGATGACCGCCAAGGGGTAGCCCCAGCGGTAGGTGCATCCGTGTCTCCGCGCGGTCTCCAGGATCGGCTTAAGCATTGCTCTGCGTTGCAGCGTAGCCCTGGATAGATCAGGGAGGATCTGGATGCGTGCCCCGTCGAAGTCAATGTCACCGGCGTCCCAGGCTTTCCGCAGGATGGATTCTTTTAAGGTGCAACGGTGTAGGCGGCAAAGCACATCCCGCGGCCTAGCGGGGTCTGTGGATCTGGGGCCTAAAGTGCGATGGACCCGATCCATCTCTAGCGTAATCTGTGGGGACTCCAGGAGTCCCTGGAAAATGGCCGTGACCGTCCCTGCCAAGTCCTCAGGTCCTGTGGCCTCTGGGATCCCCCGCAGATTGTTGCGGCGGCTGCGGTCCTCCATTTCCTCTAAATGGAGCTGCATCTCCTGGGCCTCCACGGTGTGCGTTGCCTGTTCCCGCTCCAAGGCCTGCACCAGGGACGTCAACGAGGCGACCAGGGTCTCTCTAGAGGTGACCCGGTCAGATACTGTGTGGAGTTCCGTCCTCACCTCCCGAATGTCCTTATCGTGTGTCTCCTGAAAACTGAGGATTAGGGCCTCAATGTCTGCCCTCATGTGGAGGGTCTGGAGCGTGGCTCGGAAGTCGGCCTCAAGCTGGGACTGGCCCTGGGTAGGGTCTGTTGGTTGTGTCCTGAGGACCATCGGCGTCCCTGTGAGAGGGGGATCTGATCCGGTGAGGCCATCGGCTCTGTCGGCTGCGACGGAGGGAGACTGAGCTATGGAAGGTCCACGAGGCGCGGCCACAATGGCGCCCTGAGACTGGTGCTGTGGGTCCCGGAGATATCGGTATATGCTGGTCTGGGGCGTCGGGTGTCGATTCCCCTTGGTTGCCGATCTTGTCCTGTACTGGCTAGGGGTGTTCATGCCGTGTCCACATGAGCGAAAGGTAGGTTGGTGGCCGGGATTAGTCGGGCTAGGCTGGGAGCTCCTGCAAAACGCGTCTTCACTCGGCCATTGCTAAGCCATGCCCCCCCTCACTAACTTTTTAACGGTATATATTTCACCTGAAGGTTTCCATTGATGGAAATCACTTAGTGCTCACTGGTAGCAAGAGATCTTCAGGCCGGTTTCACACATGCGAATTTGATGCGGTTTCCCTGTATCCTAATTGCGTGACAGTGTGACTGGCTGTCAATGGAGCCGGTTCACACAGCTCCAGGGAGGCCGGAGTCTGCATTTTAAAAAGGGTCCTGTGCATATTCAGTTCGGTATCTGGTGCAAATTCAAGCAAAAATTTGCACCTGAATCGGTGAACAGGTATACACCGGACCCCATGCTGTGAACTGCGCTCACAGCATATGTCAACTCATGATCTTTTGAGTAACTTTGTTTGTTTTTAACAACTGATCTTCTTTAACTTCCTTTGTTCTATACTTAAACATTGGCCTTTAAACATTTACCAACTTCTTCCCCTCTTCCACAGGAGCTGTGCCAAATACAGTCCAAAGCTTCTAGCAAGATGAATCCATACCCAGAAGACAAAAAGAAAAATGGGGATAGGTTAAACTCCATAGCATGTATTAGCAACACTTCTGTTTCTAGCCAGGTGTCGGTCACCACAAAAAGTGCTGAACTAGAAGATGTGCTTACAAATGTGAAAAAGTATGTTTCAGAGTATTTAAAGCTGGTTTATACTCAATTTCGCTCTTATGCTTTTGTAGGGTTTCTTGTTGTTTTTTTTTTCCCCTGGAGTTTTTACAGTGCCTTGAAAAATTATTCGTACCCCTTAATTTTCCACATTTTGTCATGTTAAAACCAAAAACGCAAATGTGTTTGGATTTTATGCGATAGACAAACACAAAGTGGCACATATTTGTTGAGTGGAAGGAAAATGATAAATTTTTACAAATCAATATCAAAGTGTGGCGTGCATTTGTATTCAGCGCCCGTTTACGCTGATACCCCGAACTAAAATCTAGTGGAACAAATTGACTTCAGAAGTCACCTAATTGGTCGAGTCCATCTGTGTGTAATTTAATCTCTGTATAAATACAGCTGTTCTGTGAAGCCCTCAGAGGTTTGTTGGAGAACCTTAATGAACACACCAGACAGGTCAGGGATAAAGTTGTGAAGTTTAAAGCACAGGGTTAGGTTATGGAAAAAAAAATCCCTTCTTTGAACACGGAGCACTATTCAATCATCCGAAAATGTAAAGAGTATGGCACAACTGCAAACCTACCAAGACATGGCCGTCCACCTAAACTGACAGGCTGGGCAAGCAGAGCATTAATCAGAGAAGCAGCCAAGAGGCACATAGTATTTTGGCATAAAAGCAAAACACTATGTGTGGGGGGGAACTAACACTGCATATCACCCTGAACAGCCCATCCCCACTGTGAAACATGGTGGTGGCAGCATGATGTTGTGGGGATGCTTTTTTTTTCCAGCAGGGACAGGGAAGCTGTATAGAGTTGATGGGATAATGGAGCCAAATGCAATCTTAGAAGAAAACCTGTTAGTCTGCAAAAGACTTGAGCTCAGAGCGGAGGTTCACCTTCTAGCAGGACAACGACCCTAAACATACAGCTAGAGCTAAAATGGAATGATTTAGAACAAAGCATATTAATTTGTTAGAATGGCCCAGTCAAAGTCCAGACCCTAATCCAATTAAGAATATGTGGCAAGGCTTGAAAATTGCTGTAAAGACGCTCTCCATCCAATCTGACTGGCAGAGCTTGAGATATTTTGCAAAGAATGGGCAGAAATTTCACTCTCCTAGATGTGTAAAGCTGATAGAGACATCCCCAAAAAGACTTGCAGCTCTAATTTGCAGGGAAAGGTGGTTCTACAAAGTATTGAGTCCAAGCTGTGGTTACCAAAGCAAGCAAAGTCGTTTTTTGTATTAAGAGGTATGGACTCGAGATAATTACGCTTTCGTTCATGGACTGACACGGCTTCCTATTGACATAGTGGGTATTATCCGTTAATTAGGAGTGACTAGGCAGAAAAGTTTGTAAAGTGTTGCATCCCACCCTCTACAGCACCGCCCAGGGGGAGGACCCTGTCTAGCAAGGAGTAGGACATGGCTCCCTTCGGGCCCATTGGTCCGGGGATTTTTTTTTATTTTTTTGGTTCCTGCGATCTTCGATCAACTGCCGACTGGGTGACAGGCTGGGTCCTCGATCCTTGTCGTCCCCCCCAGTTTCGGCCATCGAGCGTGTGCCGACCCTAGCTAAGTGCTGTGTTTTCCACGACATGCCCGTCGCTCTACGGGTGGCCGGTGAGCCTCTGCTCCAGGGCCTGCATCGGACCGCTCAGCTTCGGCTGACCTTACGGCCGAGTTGCAGTAGCCTGTCCGGTGAGCTTATGCTCCAGGGCATGCATACGATCATTCCCTAGGGTTCAATCACAGCATGCCTGGCCGAAAGTCACCTCCGTGCGCGGATGATGATCTGTCTGCAATGTCTTCCAGCATGATCCACGCAGGGTGACTTGGCTGGACATTCCTGGGTACTGGGGTCACCTGGGGGGGCTCAATCTGGAGCGGGGCTGCGCTGTGTTGTCATTTTAAAAGATGTAATTTTTGCTTACCTGCCTCTCTCCCTCCATGCTGTCGGTGGCCATTTTACGGTGGTCCATGCCTGTTTCGGTCTCTAGTGACTGTCCGGCGGCCATTTTCTTGTGGTTCGCGCCAATATGTAGATATCGCCGCTCGGCGGCCATTTTCTTGTGGTTTGCACCCGCTTTGGCCTCTATCGACTGCCATGTTTCTTAGGATTCACGCCTGTATGTCTATACTGCCACCCGGCGGCCATCTTTTTGTGGTCCGCGGCCGCTTTTGCCTCTACGGACTGCTCGGCGGCCATTTTCTTGGAGCCCACATTGCTCAATACAGCCGCATGGTGGCCATTTTGCTGTAGTCTCCGGCCTCTAGGGTGCATTTCACTGGCGTGAATTCACACAGGGAACGCTGATGAGAATCGGACTGACACAGGCAGCGGTGGGATAGCATCACAGGCGGAGCACACTGCAGCAATAGCGGTACCGTTCCAAGGGTGGTGAGTTCTCTGGGAGACCCTGCATCTCTGAAGTAGCCAGGAGGGTGGCCTATTGATACCTTGCCTGGAGCCCTGTGGGTGTCAGCGCATGGGTCAGCATGGCTTCTGAAGCAGATTTTTTTTTTTTCCCCCTGAAACACCTGACTGATAGCTGGTGCCCCTGATGTATCTGTGGACGCTATGTCTGTTGCCAGGGTGGAAGCGGCACACGGGGGGGTAGTAAATGCCCCCGTCCCCTGCAATCTTCCAGGGATAATTCTGATGCAGAACCATCCCCAGCTATGGCTCATGGCCCGGATTCTGATGCATCAGACTGCAGACCGTGACCGATCGGACAGTGAGAATGGTCCAGGTCAGCACATGAAAATGCTTTGGTATCTGACCTGTTTACTGCAGTGCGGAATACGGAAGGCTGCAGAAGTAGCAGGAACCCCGGTCCCCTTTGGGTTCCGTAAGCCGTCTCGCACTGCTAAGGTGTTTCCTTGTGTGTCTTAGTGTGATAAGCTTGTACAAGGAGTGGTAAAACCCACTGAAGGGTTTTTTGCAGCCCCAAATGTTTTTTTTATTTATTTTTGGGCAGTCCGAGAGTTCCTGAAAGGATGGACCTCTCCCCCGATAGTGGATCCCCCTGTGTCCAGACTTAACAAGTTAACACAATTCCAGTGGAAGGGGCTCCTGTCTTCAGGGACACTTACTACCTATTCAGTGGGGGGCTTAGCGGTATGTCCAGCATTGGCTGGGTTTTTTTCTGATGCCTCAGACACTTGCTGAGTAGGCAAAGATGCTACTCCAGGGGTTTAAAGCACGGGAGGCTCCTCTGTATGAGGTAGTCCTGGCCGACCAGTTGGTACAGGCCCCCTGAGTCTGTCTGCAAGTCAGACACGGATACTATCCCCTTGCTGCCTTGAGCCTCAAGTTTATGCGGTGGCGTTACGCCACCTGATCTGACGAAGGTGCTGGTCTGCGGACCAATCTTCCAAGAAGGCCCTGTTGGATCTGCCCTTTTTAGGGCGACAGACTTTTTTTGGGGCCTCTCTGGATGACATTTAAGAGGCTACAGGAGGTAAGAACACATTGCTTCTGCAAGCCAAAAAAGCGTAAGGAGCCACGCCATAGGCTAGGGCCCTCCTTCACCGCGCACAAGCGGTCCCTTCGCCTAGTGCGTCAAGTAAACGACCCCAGGTTGATAAAGCGCATGCTGAGGGACAGCGTCCCTGGGTTGGCAAGCACAACAGATTTTTTTTCCCCCTCTTAACCGCCAGCTTCAGTTGACTTGTCGGGAAGCCCTACATGGGGCGGTCCAGGACCTGCTGATACGCAGGGTAGGCCTTCCTGTCTTAGTACAGGAACGGATTCAGGGGTTCTACTCAAATCTGTTCGTAGTGCTGGAGGGGGTTCGTCCAATCAGGATCTCAGGACCCTCCACTGCTTTGTGCAAGTACAAAGATTCCAGAAAGGAGTTGGCTCGCTCTGTTGTCACTGCCCTCCGTCCGGGGGATTTTCCGGCATCCTTGATCATCAAGGATGCATGCTTGCATGTCCCCATATGCACCAGGCATCAGTGATGTCTGCGTTGGTGGCCGGGGAAGACCACTACCAATGATGGCTCTCCCCTTTGGCCTGGCATCGCCATCATCGGCAACTTGGACGAGCTTCTTCTGAGGGTCACTTCAAACTTAAATTTAGAAGTGAGCGTGTCTTTAACCTGTCAGACCCTCCGATACTTGGTGGGGTGCTGAACACTCAGAAGTCAGTATTGGAACCGTCCCAACTCCTAGTGTGTCTAGGGTTGATTCTGGACTCCTTAGAGGCATATGTTTTTTTCACCCTAGGGGAAAGTTGCAGACCCTTCGGGCGGCGGTTGACAACCCAAGAATGGGTTGTCACGCCACTTTTGCAGGCGAGTCCTGGGCCTCATGGTAGCCTCCTTTTTGAGGCGGTACCATAGGCGTTATTTCACACACGAGTGTTACAGAAGGTAACTCTGTCCTGAAGGATTATCAAAATCCGTGTGAGCCACCTAATCAGGACCTCCCTAGTTGGTGGCCGACAGCACCGGCTTTTCTGTCTGGGAAATTGTTCCTTCCTGTTTACTGGATGGTGGTCACGGCGGACGCCAGTCTTCCCGGTTGCAGAGGCGTTTGAAGAGCTCAGTCATCCTGGGTTGCTGGACTCCGGAGGATTCTCATTCTTTGGCCTGAAATCCGGACGAGCTGGTCTTGCCTCCCCACATGGTCTAAGAGGCTACAAGGGTGTCCAGTCAGAATCCAGTCGGACAAACACGACAGTGGTGGCGTATGTCAATCATCAAGGAGTAACAAGCAGCTCTGCTGCAGCATCGGAGGTCGCTTGCATCCTGAGGTGGGCAGAAAGGAGCGTACCGGCACTGTCTGCCGTGTATATTCCGGGTGTGGAGAACTGGCAGGCGGACTACCTGAGTCGTCAAATGCTGGACCAGGGAGAATGGTCCTTGCACCCGGATGTGTTCTATTTCTTCTGCCAAAGATGGGGCACGCCAGACGTAGATATTCTGGCGTCCCGACTCAATCGGAAGGTATTGAGGTTTGTGGCCAGGTCAAGAGACCCATAGGCAAGCACGACAGATGCGTTGATGGCACTGTGGAGTCAGTACCGACTAATCTATGCCTTTCCTCCTCGGAAGCTCCGTCCTCATCTGCTTTGCAGACTGGAGGCAGAGAGGATTACAATGGTTTCAATTGCTCTGAATTGGCCTTGGCGTCCTTGGTACGCCGATCTAGTGCGTCTGGTAGCAGACACCTATTGGCATCTACCGCTAAGCAAGGACCTGCTGTTGCAAGGTCCCATACGCCATCCTGTTTTACAGTCACTGGCTTAAAGGCATGGCTCGAGAGCCAGGTGCTAAGAGACCAAGGCCTGTCAGACTCGGTGATCTCTACCATGAGTGCTCGGAAATCATCCCTTAGGAAGATTACCATCGCACTTGGAAGACCTGCATATCCTATTGTGAGGAAATGAGGTGGCATCCGCACACTTATTTGGTTCCAGAGTCCTGCTGCTTTTCAGCAGGGAACTGGCCAAAAATTCTACTGTAAGTACAATTAGGGGGCAGGTATCTGCCCTGGCTGTCTTTTCAACGACCCCTGGTGGCTCACTCTCTAGTGAGAACGTTTGTACAGTGGATTCGGCAGGTGGCCCCTCGGGCCACCCTCCACTACCTCTGTGAGGCTTGTGTAGCAGACGTCCTTTTGCCATCTACCACTGTGAGAGGACCTGCTGTCGCAGGGTCCCATGTGCCATCCTGCCTGCAGTCGACTGCTTCAACGGCATGGCCTCTAGGTGTCTCAGAAACCACCGTTTGAAAACATCAGGGAGATCCCTTGTTGAAACTTTCTTAGAAAGTGGTCCTTTTGGTGGCTGTTATGCCAGTTAAGACGGGTTTCTGAGCGGGCAGCCTTGACATACAAGCCTCCCTATCTGATCTTCCACAAGGATAAGGTGGTGCTGCGTCCGCAGCCTTCGTTTCTTCCCAAGGTCGTGTTCGACCTTCCATCTCAAGGAAGACATTGTACTGCCATCATTGTGTCCTCATCCGTCGAATCCTAAGGAGAGGACATTGTCCAAACTCTGAGAGAATGCTTGTCTGATACTGCTACGTTCCAGAGTCCAGGCTCACTGTTTCAGTGGCTGGTCCCTAATAGGGCCCAGTGGTTTCGTCGGCCACCATCACTAGGTGGATCCAACAGATTGTGATCAGGCTTACACCATGAAGGGTCAGGCGCATTCAACCAGGGCAAGAGATGCCTCTTAGTTTACGTCAGTTAAGATGGTTTTCTGAGCCGGCAGCCTTGTCATGCAAGGCTCCTTATCTGATCTTTCCACAAGGATAGGTGGTGCTGCGTCCGCAGCCTACTTTTCTTCCTAGGGTCTTTCGACCTTCTATCAAGGAAGACATTGTTCTGCCATCCGTGTGTCCTCATCTGTCGAAATCGTAAGGAAACAACGTAATTTTTGGACGCTGTCTGAGCTCTGAGAGCATCAAGCATCTGTTTTCACCAGGTGTGTAAGGCGGCGACATGCTCGTCCGTTCACACTTTCACTAAACTTTACAAGTTGATGTGTGTGCATCTTCGGACGCTTCTTTCGGCCGCAAGCTATTGCAGGCGGCTGTTTAGAGTTGCAACTCCTCCATGGAGGAGCTCTGTTTTGTTGTGGGCTGAAGTTTTTAATGCTGTTCCCTCCCCTCGTTTTTGACACGGCTTCCTATTGACATAGTGGGACGTCCCAAAAGCAGTGTTGGTCTATGAACAAAAGAGTAAATAGGATTTTTTTACTCACCGTAAAATCCTTTTCTGAGTTCATGGACTGACACAGCACCCACCCCTTGTTTTTAAGTTTGTACTGCTTTTGACGAACTGATCTGTGAGGTGCAGAGAGGGATTATACCCAGAGGGTCCTACCCCTGGGCGGTGCTGTAGAGGATGTGATGCAACACTTTTTACAGGTTTTTCTGCCTAGTCACTCCTAAATAACGGATAATACACACTATGTCAATAGGAAGCAGTGTCGGTCCATGAACTCAGAGTAAAGGATTTTACAGTGAGTAAAAAATCCTATTTTTTTTTTCCCATGCACAAATAATTAGTATAACATCATCTGGACTATGCAGTTCAGTTTTGGGCACCAGTTCTCAAAAAGGATATTGGGGAATTGGAGACATTGCAAAGAAGGGCCACCAAACTGATTAAGAGGCATGGAGGAGCTATGAGGAAAGATTATATGAACTGCATGTATGCTCTCAAGAGGAGATTAAGGGGGAGATGGGATCAACGTGTACAAATACATAAGTTGTCCATATCGTGAACTTGGTTTTGAGTTTTTCACTTTAAGGTCATCAGAGGAGTATGGGGCACTCTTTATGTCTAGAGGAAAACAGATTTAATCTCCAAATACGGAAAAGTTTCTTCAAAGTAAGAGCTGTAAAAATGTAGAATAGACTCCCTCCAGAGGTGGTTCTGGCAAGCTCGGTTAATTTGCTTTAAAAAAGGCCTAGATTCTGTACTAAATGTACACAATAATAACTGGGTACTAACATTTATAGGTAAAGTTAATCCAGGGAGGCCCTCAGTGGTTATACCGGAGATCCTCACGACAGATGGCGCTTTAGTCACCTCTCAGGAGGATATTCTGGCTGCGTTCACCACATTTTACACCTCCTTGTATGTCTCTTCACTTCCTGACGGGTTTGACCCTACACCTATGATCTCCCTACTAGACACGCTCGCCCTGGGATGGCTCTCTGACACGGAGAGGCAACTCCTTGTCTCGGAAATCACTCCAGAAGAGGTCACATTGGCCATTAAGTCTTTTCCGGCAGGTAAAACCCCAGGGCCGGACGACCTGCCCATTGAGTACTACAGGGCCCACACAGAATTGCTTGCCCCCAAACTAGCTCAGATGTTTCAAACTTGCTTGAACCAAGACTCCTTACCGCCCTCTATGAGAGAGGCCCACGTAGTTCTCATTCCAAAGCCTCATAGAGACCCTAAGTTATGCGCCTTACAGGCCAATTGCACTTCTCAACTGTGACCTTAAAATCTTGACCAAGCTATTGGCCACTAGACTTAACGTAGTAATAAAATCCCTGATTGACTCTGACCAAACGGGCTTTATGCCCGGTAGATCTACAGACATTAACATACGCAGATTATTCACTAATATTCATGCTCCTCATACTAACCAAGGCACTAGAACCATTGCCACCTTAGATATAGAGAAGGCATTCGACACAGTGGAATGGGTCTATCTATGGGAGGTGCTTAGAAGAATGGGGTTCCCGTTAAAATTCATAGGTTGGATACGCACACTTTACACTGGTCCCACGGCATGCATTAGGCTGAATGGCTCCCTGTCTCCTCCGTTCCCCCTGCAGAGGGGCACCAGACAGGGATGCCCTCTCTCCCCGACTCTGTTCGCCCTGGCCGTGGAGCCTATTGCTGAAGCCCTTAGGAGCTCGGCCGAGGTCCGTGGTCTTAGGGTGGGCTGGCTGGAGGAGAGGGTGGCTCTTTACGCGGACGATATGCTCCTGTTCTTGAATGACGCTGGTGACTCTCTGAGGGGCGCACTTAGTATAATGGATGCCTTCGCCGCCTTCACGGGGCTGAGAGTGAACTGGCACAAGTCGCAGTTGTTTCCAGTGGATGCGGGGGCCAGGTCCTCCTCACCCTCCTCTCTCCCGCTTCAATGGGTTGAGCAGTTCACCTATTTGGGAATTGTTGTCTCAAGAGAGAGTGGGGACTTTGTGCGGCTCAATCTCGACCCTGTCTTGGTAGCCATTAAAGCCAAACTTAAGGCGTGGAGTAATCTCCCCCTTTCGCTCATTGGGCGTATTAACTTGCTCAAGATGAAAGTCCTCCCTAAACTCACATACATTTTTCGGAACTCCCCTCACTGGCTGACTAAAGTTTTCTTTAATTCCCTCAGGCAACTCTTCCTCTCCTTTATTTGGGGGTCCAGGCCGCCTAGATTCAAATATTCCACCTTGACCAGGCCTGTGGACAGTGGAGGCCTGGCCCTCCCTGATTGTTACAAGTATTATTTAGCCACTCAGCTTGTGACTGCCCATTGGTGGTTACGACCGGACCTGACCAACTCTGCAACGGTGCTGGAGGCAGCCATAGTGGGGTCCTTGGAGGCACTGGAGGGGCTGCTGTTCAGGGGGCCTAAAGCGCCTCACAATCTCACCCCTTCGATGCGTACCACTATGCGGGCATGGAAGGCGGGTGAGGCGCTGAGGACACCCCAGCCGAACTCTTGGTCTCCTCACACCCCCTTGTGGCTGAATCCTAACCTATCGCAATTCCACACTATCCCAGATCCGCAGGCCTGGGCCAAATACAAAATACTGACCCTCAAACATATCATCACCAACGGAGATCTCACCCCCTTTCACACATTATGCGCCAAATTTAACGTGCCTGAACGAGCCCACTTTAGATATCTCCAAATTGCACATGCCTACAGGTGCCAATTTTTGAGCAGGCCAGTTGAACTGGCATACTCCGAGCTAGAATCTACCATCCGGGTGAAAGACCTGGAGAAGCCTACGTCTCAGATCTATGGATCCCTGCTGGTTGCTGCTATCCCCGAGCTGTCTTCCCTTCGCAGGAAATGGGTGGAGGACATACCGGGGCTGGACGACGACGACTGGCGGGAGGTTTGGGATTTTCCCTTCTCCCCACTGGTCTCAGCGAGGGATAAATTAGTCCAATATAAAATTGCACACAGAGCTCACTACACACCTCACAGGCTTCACCAGATGTCGCCGGAGCATTCTCCGGAGTGCTGGCGTTGCTCCTACCAACCAGGGGGTTTCTTCCACATTTTCTGGGCTTGCCCAGCAATAGTACACTATTGGAATGAAGTGCTACGGGTGATCACTAAGGCCACTGGGACTTGCGTCCCATATGAACCTATATACTGTTTGCTAGGACTAGTTGATCAACTGCCAATGATCAGAGCCAGGAAAACACTCATATCCCTGCTACTATACTATGCGTGCAAAGCCATTACGATGAACTGGAAACAACCGTCTCCCCCCTCTGTTAAATTCTGGAAAAGATTAGTTAATGCCAGTTTGCCCCTATATAAAGCCACTTACTCGTCCAGAGGTTGTCCGCACAAATTTGAAAAGGTGTGGAGTTGTTGGCTAGAGGACAGAAACACGGCAAGTGAATAGTGACCAATGCCTAAACTTGTAACGTATCACTAGGTTATCATTTTCTTAACCCAAACAATTTTTTCAGGCTACCATCCTCTATTGATATCACTTTGAGCATGACTTATCTTGAATGGACCCTCTCCCCCAGTCTGGGGTTACAGTGTAAGTTAAGTTAAAGTGTATGTGTTATTTGTGGCCCTGTGTCGGTATGTTGCCGACACAGGGTAACGGCCCCTACGTGGGCAGATGTTGTGCCTATGTGTGGGCAAAATGTGTGTGTCTATAAAAACTTCAATAAAAAGATTTTACAAAAAAAGTTAATCCAGGGAAAATCTGATTGCCTCTCGAGGGATCGGGAAGCAATCTTTTCCCCTGCTGTAGCAAATTGGAGCATGCTTTGCTGTTTTTTTTTGGCGTTCCTCTGGATCATTCCTCTGGATCATTCCTCTGGATCATTCCTCTGGATCAACTGTGGGTGTAGGGTTGTGTATATAAATTGTGTAAAAAAATTTTATTTTTTTTTGGTTGAACTTGATAGACTTGTGTTTTTTTTTTTTTTTTTCAACCTGACTAACTATGTAACTGAGTCGAGGGAGGGGGCGTCTGAATACAAAGGCACGCCATACTTTTTTTAGATATTTATTTTTAAAAAAACTTTAAGACCATTTATTATTTTCCTTCCACTTCACAATTATGTGCCACTTTGTATTAGTCTATAAAATTCCCCCAAAAAAAATTTACGTTTTTTTTTTTTTTTTTTGGTTGTAACATTTATTTTGAAAATTTTCAAGGGGTATGAATACATTTTTCAAGGCACTGTATTATGCAAATTTCTATATATTCCTATATAGTGCTTGTCTTTGTTGTGGGGTATTTATTTATTTTTTCTCCATGCGTGAAGTTTTTTGTTTTGTCAGAACTATGTGACTAAACCTCTGCCTGGAAAAAAAATAACTATCCATTTCAAAGGGTTTAGTCCCATTTGTGATTTAAAACTAGTTTGAAGATCTGTTTTTGTAGTGTGTAATTATATATATTTTTTTTTTATGTAAGTTTTTAGGATATGCAAGCTTTCTGTCCACCAAATCATTTTTTTTATTCTGTCTCATCTAGGTGGGAGGGCTCGATCAATGGAAACCTTTCTTTTTCCATGGAAAGTAGTCAAAAGGAGGAAACTTTTCAAATTAGTAATCCATCTGCTTTCAGTAAGCTTGCTAGTACTAGACAGCTTAGTCCTGTTTGTCAATCTGGCTGGTCTTCCAGGTGAGACCAACTGATTTTATTGGTAAAAAGGAGGGAAAAATCATCCCTAACATTTTATTGATTTTTTTTATTTCCTCTTAAGGAGTTTGTCCCCAAATCTTTCCAATCCTTCACCTGTGACTTCAAATGAGACTGATGCCACAGATTCATCTGTTGATCCATTTGCAAATGGTGCTGATATACACATTGGAAATCTAGATTATAGGAGGTCTAGAAAAGAGCTTCTCCAGACGCTGCGTGACATATTTTCCAGATATGGGAAGGTAGGGGTGTGTGTTGGTTTTCTGGCTTTTTTATTTTATCTTGAGCTGAAATTTGGATAGAATCTGTTTAATTTCTGTTACTGTTAAGTGTGTGTGCCTTGGTTTATCTGTTTTGTGTAAGAACATCCTCTCTATTCGGAAATCAATTTTTTATTTTTTTTTCTCTATTTTGTTTGGAATAGATAAATCACCTTGAGCTCAGTCCTCATACTGATTATCAGCTGAAAGCCACAGTTAAGATGGAAAACCTTCAGGAAGCGATTTGTGCTGTTAACAGTCTGCATAGATACAAAATTGGTAGCAAGAGAATCCAAGTGTCCCTGGCTACAAGAGCAACCAATAAATCGCTCTCTTTACTGAGGTGAGTTTATTTTGCCTGTTCTTTTAATGCAGGACTAAACCCTTTGTAACAAAGTGTCTCCAGGGAGTAGACCTTTTCTTGCCAACAAACCTTTCCCTGATACCTGGTGACTATGCTCGCTGCATATGTTGCATGGCGCATGAGTCACGTAATGTATAGCTTAGCTCTATTAATGGCATGCTGAGTAGAACTAGATTTCGGAGACCGTTTAACCACAGCAGAGATGTTGGGGATGCAGCAGTGCAAGATCCTGGACTCCATTTTGCTGAACAGTACAAAATAGGGGAGGTGTTGTTATAATCTCTAAGTTTTTTTGTGTTATTACTTGCAGACTATAGTAAAAGCTCACCCTGCAGTTTACTTCTGTTTTTGATCTTTCTGTCCCTTTTTATTGAGTTTTTTTTTTTCTTTGGTATCTTAAACAGCTTTGGAGCCATTTCCATCCTTCAAGATGCCCCAGCTTGCTGCTTACCTTTATTTAAATTCACTGAGATCTATGAGAAAAAGTATGTATTATTATATAGCTTTTACTTAATAGGTTGGCCTACTCATTTGATGAGGTTTACATGCAAATTTTATTTTTTTCTTACGGGCACACCTCTCTTGGTTTTCATTCTGGATACTAGCAAATATAATGAAAGGAGCCAGCCCCAAAAGGCTGTGTCCTCTCCCTTTTTTATCCCAGTGTGTTTGGTTTCCTAAGAATGGTGGGTGTCTTTCTTTTCTAGTTTAAGACTTCAGGGGATCTTCAATCATCTGCTGCTAGGTTCAAAGTGAATGTTAAAATCCTAGAAATCTTTGTTCAGAAAGAGCTGAATTTTGGCTTTCAACTTTATAAAAATATTCGTATTTTCAAGTGGAATTCCATGTAAAAGTAAAAATGCCTTTATTTCTATGAATAATATTTTATTTTATGCCTTATTGGAATTGCTAAATATCTGATTAGGAACCGTATAGTCCTGATATTCAGCAATTCTCCTTTTCTGCACTGACAAGAGTGTTCCTGTTAAGCCCAATATGGCTGCTCACTGGCTTTTCCTGGAACCGTTGTTGGTGTCTGTGCTTGCAGCACAGCAAACCCCTCTATTTGATCTCACATGGGACTATCTTATCCTACTGGAAAGTTCTAGCACACAACACATTTTGAACAAATGGTTTTAGAATTGCAGATGCCTAAAAAAAAATGTGGGAGGAGTCTCTGAATTTAACTTTTCATTGCGTGTACTCAAATGTGAACAGTATCTGGATTGCAAAAAATTACCTGCCTAATGGGGGAAACATTGCATGCTCTATAGTTTGTGTGAGGCGATTGATATATGCGCGTACACTTGCTGTCAAGGCCAATTTTGACATTTCTCGCATATTAAAACCAGCTATTCTTTCTAGAAATTTACTTGGACTCCTAACATTATATATTTTCTGAAACCTGAGGCACTGCAAAATTAAATTGTGGTTATTGCAATTTTTTGTGGCCCAATGTTTGCACAGCCATTTATCAAATGTATAGCGTAAACCTGTGTCTCCGGACATCCACTTCTCCATAGAGACCGGAGGGCCCGATCAGGTCTGCTTGAAAAACTGACAGGTGGACCTGATTTGCTGGCCGTGTGAAAAGGGCCTTAACGACCAGTAAACTAAGCATTGAAACCGGAAGTGATATAATACACATTGCTTCTGGCTTTTTTGTTTTGTCTACATCTGACCTAACCACTTGTAGTGGTCCAGGGGTTCCTGATGCAGTTGTAGCCGTGGTCGTAGTAGAACTGCTTCCAACCAAGGTGTGTGTGTGTGTGTGTGTGTGTGTGTGTGTACACACACATATATACACATTTTAAATGAAACGCAAGGCATCAGATGCCGATTTACTCATAAGAACGATATTTTTATACTAACATTTTCTATAATATTCAAATATCCATTACTACCCCAAATAGTATTTTTATAGAGTAAACCCACAAAAATTATAGGAACGCCCCTAATCTCTTATGACGAACAATGCGACTAAGAAAATCCCATAAAGATTTAACAAAAAACAATTACAAATTGAGTTTTTTCAAAAACTTTTGTTCTAGAAGGATGTGCTCCTCCACATGGGTCTTGTAATCAAACCCTCAATGTATTGAACTTATAAACTAGCGACCAAACACAGTGTGCTAAGTCCATTTATAGACTACTTGTTCATCCTTATCAAAAATGTTGTCATTCTCAACCTTGCATTATGGGAAGCACCAATCATAGCTTGAATCCCCCCTTGGTTGCACTTGGCATATCGCTGTTATGGGCACAACGCACATTACTCTTTCGTCCATGGACCGACACAGCTTCTCTATTGGCAAAGTGGGTATTATCCGTTAATTAGGAGTGACTAGGCAGAAAAACGTGTATAAAGTGTTGCATCACACCTTCTACAGTACCGCCCAGGGGGCGGACCCTCTGGTATAACCTCTCAGTCTGCATCTCGCAGATCAGTTTTTTTCTGTCTAGCAAGGAGTAGGACATGGCTCCCTTCGGGCCCATTGGTCCGGGGGAAAAAAGATATATATTTTTGCTACATTTGTTGTTTCCTGCAATCTTCGATTAACTGCCGACTGGGTGACAGGCTGGATCCTCGATCCTTGTAGTCTCCCCAGTTTCGGCCATCGAGCGTGTGCCGACCCTAGCTACGCGCTGGGTTTTCCACGACATGCCCGTTGCTCCACGGGTGGCCGGTGAGCCTACGCTCCAGGGCCTGCATCGGACCGCTCAGCTTCGGCTGACCTTACGGCCGAGTCGCAGCAGCCTGTCCGGTGAGCGTCGCGCTCCAGGGCATACATATGATCGTCCCTTTTGGGTCCAATCACAGCATGCCTGGCCAACAGTCACCTTCCGTGCGCGGACGATGATCTGTTTGGAATGTCTTCCAGCATAATACATGCAGGATAGGCAAGTAAAACTCCCCTGCCTCGGCTTGGTGATTTAGCTGGACATTCCTAGAGAGATCAAGTAAGTGGTTGTGGCCCCTTTCTTCTCTCTCTCCCTGCCTTTCCCTCCTCCCTGGGCTTCTAAGCTAAAGGTTGCTGGGTGCTGGGGGTCACCTAAGGGGTTCCACTGGAGCGGGGCTGGCTGTAACTAACATTTAAAAGAAATGTCATTTCTGCTTACCTGTATGTGCTTCCTCCTCCATGCTGTCGGCGGCCATTTTGGAGTGGTCCATGCCGAGGTCGGCCTCTTGTGACTGCCCGGCGGCCATCTTCCTGTGGTTCGGCCACACCCACTGGCCCCTATCAGCTGATCGGCGGCCATGTTTGTCCACCCTGTATGTATATATTGCCGTTCGGCGGCCATCTTTTTGTGGGCTACAGCTGCTTGACCTCTGTCTTCGGCTCGGCAGCCATTTTCTTAGAGCCCACATTATCTTCCATACAGACGTTTTTGGCAACCATTTTGCGAGAGCCTCCGGCCTCTTGGGTGCATTACACTGGCGTGAAAATTCACACAGGAAGTGCTGATAAAAGAAGCAGACTGACACAGCAGCAGGACAGCATCACAGGCGCAGCACACGGCAGCATAGCAGTACCGGTCCAGGGTGGTGAGTCCTCTGGGTAACCCAGCATCTCTGAAGCGCAGGAGGGTGGCCTATTGATATCTTGCCTGGAGCCCTGTGGGTGTCAGCGTGTGGTCAGCATGGCATCTGAGCCAGATGTCTTCTCCCCTGAAACACCAGATTTAGCAGCTGGTGCCCCTGAGATGTCTGAACGCTATGACGGCAATCCTAGAGGCGTTTGCTGCCAGGGTGGAAGCAGCACACGGGAATACAGGGGGTAGTAAACGCCCTGTCCCCTGCAAGCTTCTGGGGATAATTCTGATGCAGAACCAGGTCCAGCTACGGCTCAGGGCCCAGATTCTGACGCATCAGAGACTGCATACCGTGACCGGACAGTGAGGAGTACTCCAAGTCCTGGTCAGTACGCGAGACGGCATTGGTATCTGACCTTATTACTGCAGTGCGGGATACGCTAAAGTTGGAAAACACTGCAGAAGCAGCAGAGACTCCGGTCCACTTGGGTTTCATAGACCTGCCCGCACTGCTAAGGTGTTCCCTTGTGTGTCTTTTGAAAAACTCTTATACAAGGAATGGGAGAACCCACTGAGGGTCTTGACAGCCCCAAAGAGGTTTGCAGTACGGTACCCTATGAGGAGAGTTTTCTGAAGAAATGGACCTCTCCCCCTATAGCAGACCCTCCGGTGTCCAGACTTAATAGAGCCACCACAATTCCTGTAGAAGGGGCTCCTGTTTTCAAGGACCCTGTGGATAAGAAGGCTGAAGCACTGGCTTGCTACCTATACTCAGTGGTAGGCTCAGCAGTACGCCCGGCATTTGGCAGGGGCCCTAGTGTCTCAGACACTTACTGAATGGGCAAGATTGCTACTCCAGGGGTTAAGGAGCGAGATGCTCCTCCTGATGAGATAACATTGGCCGACCAGTTGGTCCAGGGCCTTAGGTTTGTCTGCGAGTCAGACATGGATACTATTCCCCTGCTGTCTAAAGCTTCGGTTTATGCAGTAGCAATACGCCGCCTGATCTGGCTAAAAGGCTGGTCTGAGGACCAGACTTCCAAGAAAGCCCTGTTGGATCTGCCTTTTAAGGGCGACAGACTTTCTTTTTCGTACATCACGGGACACAGAGCGACTTAGTCATTACTAATGGGTTATATAGATTACCTTCAGGTGCTGGCACTGGCCACTTCCAAACCGGAAGTACCCTCCCCTATATAAGCCCCTCCCATCCGGGAGCACCTCAGTTTTTTGCCAGTGTCTAAGGTGTTGGCCAAAGAGTAACATGTGTTTTCACTGGGCTTGCGTACAGGTTCTTTTGGGCCTTAGTAAGCTGTTCCGGATCCCACCAAAAAAGCTTCATAGCTAAACGGTCGGTACCCGGGCCTTGCAGCAGAAGAGCAAGGTTTTGCCTGTAATGCCTCTTAGGAGGGCTGGACCCTGGGATCCAGAGCTCTGGTCATACCCACGACCAAGATGTTTTCTGTGCAGGGTGCTATACAGGTCCAGGGGAGTGGAATCCTTGGGAACCCGGTCCCTGAAGGTTTAATTACAATGCCTGCCGTGATAGGTGAAGTTTGGGCTTCTGTGGGCCAAACAAAGTCCTGCGGCGGGGATCAGGTAAGTGGGGGCCCCCAGGAACTTGGTTCTATTGGGGGACCCCCAAGCCTAATTTGTCTTTCTGTCTGTTACCTAACGGTATTCCCGCTAATATCTGTGTATGCCTGTAACTACTGAAAATGTAAAATTTTAATAGTAGTCAAGAAAAAAAAAAAAAGAGACCGCGGTACCTGTGTTAAACCACTAGAGGCCGCTGTGGTCCATTTTTCTTGTCATGTGGATCTTTGGTTTTCTCAAGTCAAAAGATCCAGGCAGTTGGTAAGTTTCTCTGTGGGAATCCACTTCCTCTGCCCTGTTGCTGCACTCATCCACCGCACAGGCCCTCCAGCAAAAAGGGCCCTGGCTCCTAGTCCCTGTTTGATTTTCGAAAAGGGCGCCAATGGCGCACGGGCGGGCGCGCGTGCGGGCGCGTGCACGCGCCTCCTATGAAAAAAAAGGGGCGGGGCGGGTGGATGACGCTCGATGCGCGCCACGGCGCTTCTGCGCATGTGCAGGCGTCCCAGCTTGTATAAAGACACAGTACAAGTGTCAGCTGGATGCAAACAGAGCTAGCAACAAACAGTGGCACACAGAGGCGGTTGATGCAGGCATCCCCATAGAAAGGCACTTTAGTGGACACCAGCTGGTATATAGCAGCAACTGTGTTAGACTATTACCAGCAAAATTGGTGTATGACGACGGGAATACCTCAGCTTTGTGCTTATAGGATATGTCGTCCAGACGCTCTGGAAATAGATCTTCCAAGAAGCGAAAGGGGTCTCCGTCGGGCTCTGAGGATTTTGGGCATGCTGTACTGCGCCAATCTCCCCTGAAAATTCAGAGGTCAGTAGCCGTAGGAACCCCGCAGGAGTACCTGGTACTGCGGCTGTCCCCAGTCCACCTGCTCCTGTATATATAACAGAGGAGGTTTTATCCTCAACTCTGGGAGGATTGGAAGAGAGATGCTGCTTCCCTGTCACAGGAAAAGTGCGTCCGATCTCCGTCTCCTCCTGCAGAGTGCCTGTTAGTGGAGGAACAGTCCCAGAGATCGACCTACCTGAAGGGGATCAGGTAAGGCTGATAAAGTTATACAGGAATCAACAGTGGAAGAACTGGGTTCAGTCTCTGACTAACATGGTCCGAGCAGCATTTTAAATGCCTCTGGCGGAACCATCAACAACTACTGTCTCCTCGCTGGGGTCGCTGAAAGCTCCCCAGACTGTCTGTTCCTTCCCAATCCACCCTTTATTGGAAGGGTTTATTTACCAGGATTGGGAGCATCCTGTAAAATATTTACTCCCCCCAAGAGATTTCCAGTGATCTATCCCATGGAGGATAAGTTCATAAAAAAAAAAAAAAAATGGAGGGTCCCTACAGTGGACAAAGCCATCTCTTGTGTAAAATCACTGACATGTCCAGTAGATAATGTTCCAATGTTCAAGGACCCAATAGATAAAAAATTGGAGTCTTTACTAAAAGCTGCTTTCTCTACAGAAAGCATGGTGACACAACCTGCAGTAGCAGCGATTGGAGTCTGCCAAGCAATGAAAGATCAGTTGAAACAAGTCTTAAGGGACTTACCAGATCAGCAGGCTCTTGCCCTAGCTGACCTACCTAGAGCCTTGTGTTGCGGTGGACGCCATAAAGGATACAATCCAACAGGCATCCCGCTTTACGCTGTCTGTAGACATATGCGTAGGCTTCTATGGCTCAAAAACTGGTCTGCTGAAGCTCCCTGTAAGAAATTGCTGATTAGCTTCCCATTTCATGGAGAACGCTTATCTGGAGATGATCTGGACAAATATATCCAGAAAACTTCTGCCGGTAAAAGTACACTCTTGCCGGTTAAGAACAAGGGTAGAAGTCCTTCTTTTAGGAGGCCTACTTCTCCAGTCCCTGGCACATCGGCTGTGAAACAGTTCCGACGGCCTCCGCGGTCAAATCCAGGGGGCAGAAATCAGGGACAATCACAGGGTAACAAGAAACCCTGGGTCAAGAGAGGTACAAAACCTCCCCCTAAGTCATGAAGGGTTGCCCCCACTCAATCGGGTGAGGGGAAGACTTCAGTTGTTCAGAGACCTGGCGGGACACCATCAGAGATGGGTGATCTCCGCAGTAAGTCTGGGATACAGGCTGGAGTTAAGACATTCCTCCTGCCCATTTTATAAGGTCAAACGTGCCAAGCGATCCCCAGAAGAGTGGATCCCTCCTTCTGGCACTAGAGCAACTATTGCCCCAAGGGTAATCATGAAGGTTCCCTTGGAAGAAAACGGGTTCGGGTTTTACTCGAACCTTGTCACAGTCCCCAAACCAAATGGGGACATGAGGCCCATATTAAATATAAAAGGGCTAAACAAGTTCCTACATATCAGGACTTTTTCGGATGGAGTCGATCCGATCGGTGGCCACCGCCCTACAAGGGCAGGAATGGTTAGCCTCGATCGACATAAGGGATGCTTATTTGCATATTCCCATCTGTCCGGCCCACCAGAAATTTCTACGCCTTGCAGTAGAAGGGCGCCATTTTCAGTTCAGAGCCTTACCTTTCGGTCTGGCCACGGCACCACGAGTGTTCACAAAAATTCTGGCCCTACGATTGGCCAAACTAGGAACACAAGGTGTAACGATAATGGCATATCTAGACGACTTTTTGCTGATAGACCACTCAGTGAAAAAAAAAAAACTAGAAGTGGTCGTTCACAAGACAATCAAGTATCTGGAATCTCACGGTTGCATTATCAACCGAGACAAGTCAGCCCTAAAACCAGTCAAAAGCCTGGAATACTTGGGGGCTAAGACTGGATTCAAATCAGAGAAAGATTTTCTTACCTCCAGAGAAGGTGTCGTCTTTGAAAGATTTGACCCACTTAGTGGGTACAAAAAATAAAAACCATCCATACGCCTGTGTTATAAGGCTGCTGGGAAAAATGGTGGCTTCATTCGAAGCGGTACCCTACGGTCAATTCCATTCAAGGAACTTGCAGAGGGCCATACTGTCAGCCTGGAACAAAAAAGTTCAGGCTTTAGACTTACCAATGTCCCTGTCCCCTTCTGTTCGCAAGAGCCTCCATTGGTGGTTGGTACCAGAATCTGGAAAAAGGGAAACCCTTCAGTCCGGTTTCTTGGAAGGTGGTCACTACAGATGCCAGCCTCATAGGCTGGGGGGGCAGTACTGGAGCAATGGTCTCTCCAGGGCAAGTGGTCAGAAGCAGAGAAGGCCCTGCCCACCAATCTCTTAGAGATACGAGCAGCCCGGTATGCCCTAGTAGCATGGACATCCAAACTCCAAGGGTCACCTGTCAGAATTCAATCAGACAATGCCACAGCAGTGGCATATATCAATCACCAGGGTGGCACCAGGAGTCGTGCAGCCCAGAGGGAAGCTAATTGCATCCTGGAATGGGCAGAAAGGTATGTCACAGCCATATCCGCGGTTTTCATCCCAGGAGTGGAAAATTGGAGAGCGGACTTTTTAAGTCGCCAGCAATTATGCCCGGGGAATGGTCTCTTCACCCCGAGGTTTTCCAGGCAATATGCCAGCGGTGGGGAACACCGGATGTAGATCTGCTAGCATCCAGATTCAACGCAAAGGTGGACAGATTTGTGTCTCGCACAAAGGATCCCCTAGCTTGCGGTTCGGATGCCCTAGTGTTCCCTTGGGATCAGTTCAAGCTGATATATGCATTCCCACCGCGATTAATCCGCAGAATCAGGGTAGAAAAGAAACCAGTGATTCTGGTGGCTCCAGCGTGGCCCCGAAGGGCATGGTACGCGGAGATTGTAAAAAGGTCAGTGGGAAGTCCTTGGACCCTCCCACATCGTCCGGACCTGCTTTCGCAAGGACCGATATAGTACCCTTCCTTACCAGCCCTAGGTTGGACGGCCTGGCTATTGAAGCCCACATTCTAAAAAAGAGAGGGCTCTCTAATCCTGTGGTATCTACCATGATCAATGCCAGGAAGCCGGTATCCAGGCAGATCTATTATAGGATCTAGAAGGCGTACATCACGTGGTGTGAGGCCAGGAAATGGCATCCACGTAAGTACGTAATAGGTAGGATTCTGGACTTCCTACAGTGGGCTGTACATAGGAAGCTTGCCTTGAGTACTATCAAGGGTCAGACGGCCTTGTCAATATTTTTTTCAAAGGCCCTTGGCTTTGCATTCATTAGTCAAAGCTTTCATACAAGGAGTGATGCGTATTAGCCCTCCGGTTAGTATTCCCATATGTCCATGGGACTTAAACCTGGTTCTGTCAGTTCTACAGAAACAACCATTTGAACCATTGCGGCACGTTTCCTTGGTTCTTTTCACCAGGAAATTGATTTTCTTAGTAGCCATTTGTTCGGCTAAAAGAGTATCGGAATTAGCCGCCTTGTCCTGTAAGGAGCCATATCTGGTTATCCATAAGGACAGAGTAGTATTACGTCCTCATCCAGCCTTCTTCCTAAGGTGGTATCGAGGTTCTATTTGAACCAAGATGTGGTTCTTCCTTCCTTTTTCCCCAAACCTAGTTCGGTAGAGGAAAAGTTATTGCATTCTTTGGATGTAGTAAGAGCAGTTAAAGCTTATCTTAAAGCCACTGCTCAGATTCGTAGAACGGATACTTTGTTTGTTCTGCCGGAAGGCCCCAGAAAAGGTCAGGCAGCATCAAAAATCTACTTTAGCCAAGTGGATTCGACAGGTCATAATACAAGCCTATGGCTTGAAAAGGAGACCGCCTCCGTTCAAAGTTAGGGCGCACTCCACAAGAGCAGTTGGAACTTCATGGGCAGTGCATCACCAAGCCTCCCTGGCTCAAGTCTGTAAGGCCACAACATGGTCCTTAGTACACACGTCTACTAGGTTCTACCAGGTAGACGTCAGGAGGATGTCGCCTTTGGGCGCAGTGTGCTGCAGGCCTGCAAAAGAGCCTCATGCCTGATGGCGCCCAGCTTATGTATCCCTCCCCTCATTTGGCATTGCTTTGGGACGTCCCATTAGTAATGACTAAGTCGCTCTGTGTCCCGTGATGTACGAAAAAGAAAAAGGGATTTTTATAACAGCTTACCTGTAAAATCCTTTTCTTGGAGTACATCACGGGACACAGAGCTCCCACCCCTCTTTTTGGGACACTTATTGCTTTGCTACAAAACTGAGGTGCTCCCGGATGGGAGGGGCTTATATAGGGGAGGGTACTTCCGGTTTGGAAGTGGCCAGTGCCAGCACCTGAAGGTAATCTATATAACCCATTAGTAATGACTAAGTCGCTCTGTGTCCCGTGATGTACTCCAAGAAAAGGATTTTACAGGTAAGCTGTTATAAAAATCCCTTTTTTTGGGGCTTCTCTGGATGACATCATCAAGGATGCCACAGGAGGTAAAAGCACTTTGCTTCCCCAAATTAGCAAGGGTAAGGGGCCACGCCAAGGGCAAGGGCCCTCCTTTACTGCACGCAAGCGTTTTTTTCGTCCCCCTAGGGCGACAGGGAAAAGACCCCAGGCCGATAAAGCGCCTGCCCAAGGACAAAGGCGTCCTTGGTCCCGGATACCCAACAAGCCTGCGGACAAATCTGCGTCCGCATGAATGTCCGCCCCCTCCCAGCTCTTGGGTGGGGGGACGTCTTCGCAAATTCGCGACTCAGTGGACAGCTCTAGTCTCCGACAGGTGGGTTTGCGAAGTAATCTCCTCAGGCTACAAGATAGAATTTCTCTCTTGTCCACCGGACAGATTCATCACCTCCAATCTCCAGCTACTGCCGACCCGTCGGGAGGCCCTGTATGGGGCGGTCCAGGGTCTACTGGAACGCGGGGTAGTTATTCCAGTTCCAGAACGGGGTCAGGGTTTTTACTCAAATCTGTTCATTGTGCCGAAGGAGGGGGTTCGGCCAATCTTGGATCTCAGAGCCCTCAATTGCTTTGTGACAGTACAAAGATTTCGGATGGAGTCTGTTCGATCTGTAGTCACGGCTCTCCATCCGGGGGACTTTCTGGCCTCCTTGGACATCAAGGACGCATACCTGCATGTCCCCATATACTCCAGACACCAGAGGTTTCTGCGATTTGCTATCGGGAAGAACCACTACCAGTTTGTGGCCCTCCCGTTTGGCCTTGCCTCAGCACCCAGGACGTTCACCAAGGTGCTCGCTCCGATTTTGGCACTTCTAAGACAGCGGGGTATCGCGATCATGGGCTACTTGGACGACCTTCTACTGAAGGCCCATTCAAGCTCGGAATTAGAGGTAAGCATGTCTATTACCTGTCGGACTCTTCAAGACTGTGGTTGGATACTAAACACGCAAAAGTCAGTATTGGTGCCCACTCAACGCCTAGTGTACCTGGGGTTGATTCTGGATTCCTCAGAGGCAAAGGTATTCCTCCCTGTGGAGAAGTTGCAGACCCTCCGGGCTGCAGTACGGCAGCTGACTTCCAGGAATTGGTCGTCACTCCGTTTTTGCATGCAAGTGTTGGGCCTCATGGTAGCCTCCTTCGAGGTGGTCCCATATGCTCAATACCACACTCGAGTGTTACAGAAGGAAGTTCTGTCCAGATGGAACAGATGCCCTTCATCTCTGGATTATCAAATCCGAGTGAGCCACCTAGTCAGGAGATCCCTGGTATGGTGGCTGACGGCACCGGCTCTTCTGGCCGGGAAGTAATTTCTTCCGGTTTACTGGATGGTGATCACGATGGACGCCAGCCTTACATGTTGGGGGGTGGAGTCTGGGGTGTTCAGTCGGCGCAAGGTCGCTGGACCCCAGAGGAAGCCCTCCTGCTGATCAATGTCCTGGAAATCCGGGCGATCAGGCTGTGCCTTTTCAAATGGTCTCAGAGGCTTCAAGGGCGGCCAGTCAGGATCCAGTCAAACAATGCCACAGCAGTGGCATATGTCCACTTTTAAAAAGGAACAAGAAGCTCAGCTGCAGTATCGGAGGTCACTCGCATCCTGAAGTAGGCAGAGAGGAGCGTACCGGCGCTGTCGGCCGTGTACATTCTGGGTGTGGAAAACTGGCAGGCGGACTACCAGAGCCGCCAGATGCTGGACCAGGGAGAATGGTCCTTACACCCGGAGGTGTTCCAACTCCTCTGCCAAAGATGGGGCACACCAGATGTAGATCTTCTGGCTTCCCGACTCAATCGAAAGGTATTGAGGTTTGTGGCCCGGTCAAGAGACCCATGGGCAGACGCAACGGACGCGTTGGTGGCATTGTGGGGTCGGTATCGGCCAATCTATGCCTTCCCTCCCTTAAGGCTTCTTCCTCTTCTGCTCCGCAGAGTGCAGGCATAGGGAATTCCAATGATCCTAATCGCTCCAGATTGGCCTCAGCATCCTTGGTACGCCGATCTAGTACGTCTGGTAGCAGACGTCCCCTGGCGCCTACCACTACGGAAGGACCTGCTATCGCAAGATCCCATACTCCATCCTGCTTTACAGTCATTGGCTTTAACGGCATGGCTGTTGAGAACCAGGTACTGAGAGACCGGGGCCTGTCAGATTCAGTAATCTCTACTATGAGAAGTGCTCAAACTGTCCTCTAGGAAGGTTTATCACCGCACTTGGAAGGCCTACATCTCCATGTGTGAGGAGATAAAATGGCATCCGCTTACCTATTTGGTTTCCAGAATCCTGCTGTTTTTACAGCATGCTGTGGACCAAAGGCTTGCCCTAAGTACGATTTAAGGGACAGATATCTGCCCTGGCTGTCTTTTTTTCAGCGACCCCTGGCGACTCACTCTCTCGTGAGTACATTTGTGCAGGGGGTTCGACATGTGGCCCCTCCAGTCCATCCCCCGTTACCTCCGTGGGACTTGAACCTGGTTCTCTCGGTGCTTCAGAAGGCACCATTTGAGAATATTAGAGATATTCCCCTGTTGACACTTTCTCAGAAAGTGGTCTTTTTGGTGGCTGTTACGTCAGTTAGACGAGTCTCTGAGCTGGCAGCCTTGTCCTGCAAGGCTCACTATTTGGTTTTCCACAAGGATAAGGTGGTGCTGCGGCCGCAGCCTTCCTTTCTTCCGAAAGTCGTTTCGGCTTTTCATCTCAATGAAGACATTGTACTTCCATCCTTGTGTCCTCATCCGTCGAATCCTAAGGAGTCGGTGTTGCATTCCTTGGACGTTGTCCGAGCTTTGAGAGTATACTTATCTGCTACTTCCCTGTTCCGGAAGTCAGACTCACTGTTTCGGTGGCTGGTCCCAAGAAGGGCCAAGCAGTCTGGTCGGCCACCATCTCTAGGTGGATCCGACAGATAGTAATCCAGGCTTACGCCTTAAAGGGTCAAGCGCCCCCCTTTCCTGTCACGACGCGTTCGACCAGGGCAATAGGTGCCTCTTGGGCTTTTCAACATCAAGCATCTGTTTCCCAATTATGTAAAGCAGCAACTTGGTCGTCCGCTCACACTTTCACAAAATTCTACAAAGTTGATGTAGGTGCATCTTCGGATGCCTCCTTCGGCCGCAAGGTTTTGCAAGCGGCTGTTTAGAGTTGCAGCTCCTCCGTTGGAGTGCGGTTTTGTGTTTTTGGGGTGAAGTTTATTTTTATGCTGTTACCAACCCTCGTGTTTTTTCTCTGACACTGCTTTGGGACGTTCCACTTTGTCAATAGAGAAGCTGTGTCGGTCCATGGACGAAAGAGTAAATAGGATTTTTTTTACTCACCGTAAAATCCTTTTCTCTGAGTCCATGGACCGACACAGCACCCACCCCTAATAAGTTTGTACTGCTTTTTGACGAACTGATCTGCGAGATGCAGACTGAGGTTATACCAGAGGGTCCGCCCCCTGGGCGGTACTGTAGAAGGTGTGATCCAACACTTTACAAGTTTTTCTGCCTAGTCACTCCTAATTAACGGATAATACCCACTTTGTCAATAGAGAAGCTGTGTCGGTCCATGGACTCAGAGAAAAGGATTTTACGGTGAGTAAAAAATCCTATTTTTTGTTTCCATGTGAGAACAAATAAAATGGTTTCCCTATGCTCTTCCAGCCCTTGGATAGAGATGGATATCTAGAGAGATATACAGTGGATATAGAAAATCACCTCCCTTTTTAAAGGGGTTGTATACCCTCGGTTTTTCACCTTTTAATGAATTCTAAGGTGAAAAACCTTCCATAGTGCAGCATCCCCCTTTTTACTCGCCTGAGCCCGGTCTTTTCAGCGCCGAGAAGGAGCACACCAGCTCCAGTCGGTGTCTCGGGTCCTGATTGGATAGATGGCAGCCATTCACAATTGAATCCCGCTCCTGTCAATCAAATCCAATGACGCTGGGGGCGGGGCCGAGTCCTGCTGTCTGTCAATAGACGCAGCAGCAGGACACGGGAGCACGACCACATGAGTGCCCCTCACGTATAGCGCTTCTCCAACGGGGCACTCAAGAAGGATGATTGGGGCCACTTTGTGCAAAACCAACTGCACAGAGGAGGAAAGTATGACATGTTTAAAAAAAAAAAACTGATTTAGTTATCCTTTTTAAAATCACATTTTGTTGCTTTGCAGCCTGAAATAAATACACTATTACCAAAATTATTGTGACCCCTGCCTATACGCATACACGCTTTATTAAAGGCTGCGTTCCACCCAGAAATATAACTTCTGCGGATTGGATCTCCCCCCCCCTCAAATTTGGCACCATTCAGGGGTGGAGCGGATACCTGGCAAATCAAGGCATCTGCTCCTACTTCTGGGGAAAGACCGCCACAGTACTTAATGTCTGGCCCCTTCTCCGTCCCATCCCCTCTCCCTGGCTGCCTTCGGGTGTGTACATGACTCCTCCGGACGCGTTTCGTCATAGGTGATGTCATCTGGGGTCCACCTTTTTATTGAACACGCATATTTGATTGCACTTTAATCACATATATTTGAGATTTGCGGTCTCTATTTTTGTATTGATCACGGCACGCGTCTTGTGTCATTTCAGATTGCATTTCAGATTGCATTTCAGATTGCATTTCATTTGCTTAATGCTGCACTTTTATTTATATATTGTTACGGTGTCTGGTATCTAGGTTATAGTGTACAGCTGCTGTTTGTTTCGTTTCTAGCACAGGTATATTTACACAATATATAAAGGTATATTCTCCAGAAATACAAATCAACGGAAAATGCTTGCCCACCTGGCTCTTAAGCTCTCACTCTGCTTTAGTCGCAGTACCTCTGCTCTTTTTGCTGGTCATCCAGACCATAGGTTCTTCAGTGCAGTCAGCGTCATCCAAAACACTATGGAATCTCCAAACTACAAATCCAGGAATACTCAAACATGGAGAAAGTTGTAAAAGCAGTTTTCTCCACTAAACAAATATGCTCTGTAATCCTGCACTGAGCCAATGTGCACACCCATAGTGCATGGTCCATTATAGTGACAGCGTCTTGTCTTATCGCTATAATATGTATTTCTAAATTATTTTTAAATAGAATTGCACTCCTTTGGTTGTGCAATTGGTTGAATTTTGGTCTAGGACTACCTTGAGATTCTAGGAGTCTTATTTTAGAACTGCCCACTTTGTTGACCGCTTCTCATGCCTCCCAAGAGCCATCAAGTAGGTCGGTGCCTCACTGTGGAATTTTATTTCCCTCCTATTGAAAATTTCATGTTGCAATGTGCTTAGTTTGATGTTCTGACTGCAGGACTACGTAACCCCCCCCCCCCCTCACTCCCCTGTCCCATGCCAGTGAAAGCCTAAAATAAGGGAGATTGTCTGACCCCTGATTCATGTTGGCCATCTTTCACATCTGTGACAATTTTTTTAACTGGCTTCAACTATATACATCACCAAACTTGGTACTGGCAATTTGGGGACTTCTTCAGACCCAGCAGTCCTTTGACAGCAGCCTCCTGAAATATCAACTGATCTAAACACCTACTAAAATCTTGATCCAGTGCTCCTCTATCTGGCATGCAAAAAGCCTGGCTGCAGTAAGGTAGGTCCAATACATATTTTGATTGGCACAACAGTATGGGCCTGTGGCGTTGTCTGTGTGGTTTTACATAAATGTGTAAAAAAGGACAGTCTGACTTCTCATAGTCTTCAGCGCATGGATCCTAAGGAATGGTCAGAGGAGAGGACAAATACAGTGCAAAAGTGTATTCACAAAGGTCCTTGCGTCTCTTCTTGCCCTTTTAAAAACTTGGGGCATCCAGGTCACTGGTTATCTAGATGTCCTAAAGAGACTCCTCTTACTCTGTTGGGTGATCAACTTCTGAAAATCTGCGCTTCATCATTCTTTGCCTGTAATACTTGGGTCTGATCCTGGACACATCCTAGTTATGCCTTTTAGAGAAGAAACTGTTTTCCCTCTGAGCTCACACTTGAGGTCAAAGAGATCCCTCTGAGTTTTTCCATGGGAGTTCTATGCTTATGTTGGCCTTTTTCGAGGATGTTTTTTATTTTGGCCAATTTCATTCAAGACCGTCAAACACCTCTTGTAGTGGAAAATGCATACTCTATTCTCCCAACTTGCCCATGCTCCTGTCCAGAAAAACATAATTCTCTAGCTTGCTGCATCTCCAACCCAGCTTTAGCTATTCTGGGGAAAGCTTTTCCTTATCAATGGAGTGATTACAGCGGTTCAGAAAACTGAAAATTAACAGCTCTTGAATGAATAAAATGGTCAGAAAATGAGTGACAGAAGCCGTGAGCTATTCTACACAGGCTTTTCTGTTGGCAGATCTGCCATTTCAGTCCTCTACAAGTTACAGTACCAATTCCCTCTTCTTTTTTTATTTTTATTTTTTTTTCATGTTTCTTCACAAAATATTAATCTTACATTTGTCTTATTGCGACATTTTTATTATATACATTTTGTCACTTCCTAAGTTGTTAAATTATTTATAAGCTCCTCTGTCCCTATCCTTACCCTCCACTCTTTTCCCTTCCTGCCCCCCTCCCGGTACCAAAAATAAACTTCCTCTGCCCTGCCCTGCTCCCCTCTCCCTCTCCACCGACCTGTGTAATCAATTGCTCATCTACGCTCATCTCTTCCCTATATGCAATGTATGGTGTCCAGGTCCTTCATTGACAGAGTAAGATTCTCCATTTGTTGAATTTCTGCAATTCTCGCAAACCGTTGTGCTTCTGATGGAGGGCTCTCACACTTCCACAGGACAGGGCTACACGCCCTCGCTGCCACCGGCAAATGTCTCAATAAGGAGTTTTTATATTTTTCCGCTGATATAGGAATATCAGTAAATATGTAGCCGGGTTCTCTCCTAACTGTACTGTTATTTGTTCAATAATTTCAGCTACCATTCTCCAAAATTCTTTGATTCTCTCACATACCCAGAAAATATGCATTATAGTACCTTCTGCTTCCTTGCATCTCCAGCTAATTTCTGATATTTGGGGGTCTATCCGATGCAACACTGTCGGTGTTCTGTACCATCTAGTAAGAATTTTATATCCCCCCCTCTTCGTATCTACTCGCAACTGAAGCTTTTTGGTTAAACAGGATCCTATTTCTCTGCTCTTGAGAAAATATTACTCCCAAATCTTTCTCCCATTCCCGTAGGAAAATAAGTTCCTGCGGGGTCTCCAGCTCGGTTAATGTAGCATAGAAATATGAAAGCAAATGCTTTAGTGTTTCCCCCTTCAGACAAATCTCCTCAAACCCTCTTGGTAGCCTAATTTCCACATACGTATTTGATTTAGAACTAATGAAGGCATTTAATTGCATCTTCCCTAAGAAGTCTAGGTCTGATGCTATTTCTCTTTCGATCTCTTAGTTTGTCAATAGCTGATTATTCTTAGAAAAATGGAGAATCCTACTAATACCTCTTCGATATATTGCTCTAAATCTGGGGTTGACCTGGTTGAAATGCCGGTGTGCCTAAAATCGGGGTCATCGGGCTCGGATGTGTTATGTTTGTTTTCTTGAACATCTTTTTAGTTGCTAATAAAGTAGCACCTATTGTCAGGTGTTTTCTTATTTCCCTTGGTACCTCTACTTCTGGTATCCATAGGGAATATCTGTCGTAGCCTGTTCCATTTGTATCACTGGTTTCTCCTTCTGTTTCCCACACCACTCCACTACTCTAACTAGGTGGGATGCTTCTTGGTATCGTACTGGATCTGGAACCCCAATCCCTCCTCTTCCCTTTGGAAGTGTTGAGATGGTTCTGCGTATTCTTGCTGGTTTCCCCACCCAAATAAATCTCAAGAACCTCGATCTAAGGTCTCTCCGAAAACTTGGGGGATCTTAATTGGCAGTGTCTGTATAAGAGCCTTGGCATCACATTCATCTTTATAATGTTTGTCCTTCCAAACCAAGTAAAAATTTCTTTGTCACATCTCTGAAAGTCCAATTTAATCTTTCTCGCCATTGGTACATAGTTAAGCTCAAATAGCTTAGTCAAATTCTTAGGTATTTTAGTTCCTAAGTAACTTTTTTTATATGGGACTCTGTCCACCTAAAATCAAATTGTGTGGAGATCAGCTGTAATAAACGCATGTTTGTTTTTACCCCCATTGCTTCAGATTTCCCGTAGTTTACTTTAAAATTAGATACTTCCCCAATATCGCGAAGCTCTGCTAGCAATGATGGTAGGGATATAGTCGGTGAAGTAACAAAAAAGATTAGGTCATCGGCATAAGCTGCTAATTTCTGTTCTTCCTCCTTTTATGGGTAACCCCTTAATGTTCTGATTTGCCTGTATTTTCCTCAAAAAAAGCTCTATGGGAAAAATAAAAATAATGGGCGAGAGTGGGCCTCCCTGTCGTGTTCCATTATAAATAGAAAATGTTTCCTCCTTTAATCACTTCGCGGCCGTCATACGACTTATGACGGCCGCAAAGTGGTTCTACAATGCCGGGAGGCTGTCTTTATATGGCCTCCGCTCCTCCGGCCACTGGGGGGCACGCGAGCCCGGTGCATCACTGAGATGCCGATGCGCGTGCCTGGCGGCCGCGATGTCCGCCAGGCACCCGCGATCGGCCTGTACACAGACAAGGACATGGATCTGTGTGTGTAAACACACAGATCCATGTCCTGTCAGGGAGAGAGGAGACCGATGCTGTGTCCCTACATAGGGACACAGATCGGTCTCCTCCCCCAGTCAGTCCCCCTCCCCCCACAGTAAGAAACACTAATAGGGAACACATTAACCCCTTCCTCACCCCCTAGTGTTAACCCCTTCCCTGCCAGTCACATTTATACAGTAATCAGTGCAGTTTTATAGCACTAATCGCTGTATAAATGTGAATGGTCCCAAAAATGTCAAGTGTCCGATATGTCCGCCGCAATATCGCAGTCCTGACAAAAATCGCAGATCGCCGCCATTACTAGTAAAAAAAAAAAAAAAAAGTCAGCATTCTTTCCCTGATTTTGTAGACGCTATAACTTTTGCGCAAACCAATCACCATACGCTTATTGCGATTTTATTAACCAAAAATATGTAGAATAATACGTATCGGCCTCAACTGAGGAAAAAATATTTTTTTTAAAAAAATGGGGATATTTATTATAGCAAAAATCCAAAAATATTGTTTTTTTTTTTTTTAAATTGTCGCTCTTTTTTGGTTTATAGCGCAAAAAATAAAAACCGCAGAGGTGATAAAATACCACCAAAAGAAATCTCTATTTGTGGGGAAAAAAGGACGTCAATTTTGTTTGCGAGCCACGTCGCACGACCGCGCAATTGTTCAAAGCGACGCAGTGCCAAAAGCTGAAATTTCGCCTGGGCAGGAAGTGGGTTTATGTGCCCAGTAAGGAAGGGGTTAAAGGATAATTTCACCTTATCAGGAAGCTCAACATGTAAACACGGGTCAACTTTGATGGGCATTTTGAAGCCCTCTTAAAGGCCTTGAAAGTACAGTACTTGCTACAAACTATTGTTAACTGGAAGACAGATGAATGGAGGAGATGATGAACCGGTCTCGGAGGACCCTGTTCTCTTAAAATTGCTGCTGCTGATACCCCTAGCTTTGTGTGCGGATGCTTCAGAGCAGTTTTTCTCAACCTTTTTTCAGTCAAGGCACCCTTTTAAATTGCGGACAGACTTGAGGCACCCCATTCTAAAATGTGTAAACTTTTCTAGAAGTTTTACATAATGGAGCAACAGCTACACATAGGACACCCAACATTAGAGGTAACTTATTCTTCCAAAGCAAATACACTTTTGCACACTGGTACTGACTAGTATTCCAAGGTTTCTCTTCTCCATAGGTTTCTCTCCATCAGTCGGCTAATGTGACCTCAGTGCTGAGGGAGAGGGGAAGAAGAGGGTCAAACAAGGAGGCTGTGGAGGTGCCCGACATCCTCCTTATCAATTGATGACATCTTTGCTTGTTAGGATGCCAGTGTCTAGAAAGTCGTAATCGTGCATAATGAAAACCTGTGGCATTGCGCAACTAAAAGGCAGGCTTGATCCATCTGCAGCAGTGTTGCCAACCATCAGTATTTTTACTGGCAGCCAGTAAATGCCAGTGACAGGAAAAGGTTGTCAGTAAAAAATATGACTGACGCTTGACTCGTAAATGCGCAATGCGACCATCCCGTCAGTGTTTGCGGGCGGTGCCAGCGGTAGGGCAGAGGTGGTGCCTGAGCGTATCGTGTGATGTCATGGTACAAGAGAGCTGAGCGGCCGGAGCTGAGCGCGTGGGTCTGCGAGACGGGAGCACGGCAACCCGGGAGCGGGAATGTCAGTGCTTTTTGAACTGGAGTGGACTGAAGGGAACACCTGGTATGGAGAGAGACTGTCACTGTGACTCGGGAGGGGATGTGTTATGTCAGTGAGGTGTCATCATCATCAACTGTGCTTAGGGTTGCCATCTGTTCAGGATTCACCTGGACAGTCCGGGTTTTAAATGTGTCCGGGTTTCAGTCCATCTGAAAACCAGACAAATTATTCAGACAGGAAATGTGGCTCAAAACGGTGCTTAACAGGAGGGTGAGGGGGCACCATGTGTGCCACATTAGTATTCTCTTTGGAGTGCCCAAAGGTGTCCCAGGTCTGCCAAGAGTCAATTTTATGTGTGTGTGTGCGGCCATTCTAATTTCTTCCCCTCCTGAGCCCTGTCCCTGAGCTACTTGCTTACTATATCGAAAATAAAATAAAAAATGTTTTTTGCCTTAATATCCAACTTGCATCACATTGCTAATTGCATATTGTACTTGTTTGTAGCCTAAATACTGAAAATTTTAATTTTGGAACTTGTGGAAATGCCAGTAAATTTTGGGTGTTATGCCAGTGAATTTCAATCTGGTAGGTTGGCAACACTGATCTGCAGGCTTGTATACAATTTTTGATAAATTTAGGCATTTTGCCAAGGCACCCCAGAGTGCCTGGGCACCCTAGTTGAAAAAGGCTGCTTTTAGAGTGTTTTTTTATACACGTCTCCAAAATTTCTCTATCTCTTGGTGTAGGTGCAGGATTTTGTGGCTAAATGCATGGTCTGCTGAACCTGCTTGTGAAAGTTGTCATTTATGTATGATTTTTGATGGGGAATGCCTGTTTTGGGCAATGCCTTGATCAATTCATCAAGGAAATCACTGAAGGGAAAAGAAACTCTACCACATAGGAAAAAGCCCATGTCCCTCAATCCCACAGCTACTAATTCTGCTCTGTGAAGGGAACCTTTTTTTACTCTCTCCAGACATCCACTTCAAAACAAAGACTTGGGACTTCCTTTTGTCACAAGCCTTGGCCCATGAAGTCCACCAAGTCATTATACCAGTAACATCAGGGATGAAGAGGTTAATTCTTACCGTCGGCCTACATTCCAACTTTACCTTGACCACAGAGTGTCTGGAGTGATGCAGTTCAGTCACACACACTGGATCATGAAAAAGCAGAACTCATTCCGTACGTCACATTATTTTAAGTATACAAAGACAATGCGGAGGGACATATGTATGCCCTGAGAGAAACTAAATTCCCTTCTGAATGAAAATTTACATTCCAGCACAATCTTCATCCCCGGTGTGGACAATTAGCAGGTAGACTTCCTAAGCCATAGACCAGGGGAGTGGTCTCTGCACCCTGAAATCATCAAAAAACCGTCACTGGTGAGGGGGCCCAGATATGTGGACATCCTTACCTTGAGATTCAACAAAAACTGCAGATTAGTAGCCTGGACAAAAAAGTTTCCTTGGACACCTTCAAGCTAAGGCATGCCTTTTCTCTGATAAAGATTTTCCCTCAACTGCTGTGCAAGGAGAAAATGGCTGAGAAGGACGTGATACAGACCTCCTCGGACTTCTAGTGGAAGGGCCTTGGCCTCTTTCAAAGATGTCAGATTTACTGGTAAAAGGCCCACTATTCCATCCTACTTCTCAGTCACTGGCTTTAACAGCATGGCTGCTAAAACACAGGTCTTGAAGGGTAGAAAAATGATGTACTATAATTTCCCTATTCGTCTTTCAGGACAGCCACAATGAGAGACCTAGGCTCCTCCCTTTCCACAGGAAACACTGCGCCAGCACATATAAATTCTTACTTCCCCTGCCGGCCTTCAGTTGTTAGTGTTTCCTCCGGAGGGGAGACACTGTGCAAGGAGCCAGACTAAATCAGTCAGGGGACTGAGGCATTTCTTACCTGAAAGGAAGCAGGGGCTTCCAGGGTTTTATTGTGCGTTAGTCACCCACCTTCCGTGAGCCACCCCAGCCTGGTCGAGTGCGGCTGAAGGCTGAGGGGGACCCCTATCGCGTCCACAGGGCCGCAGCAAGGAGGCAGTCCGCCCTCCGTGTATATGGATACATGCCGCATTTTTGGAACCCGCGGGCCGGATGACGTGGCAACGTCATATCCGGCAGAGGGCGGATGCTTTCCCTTTAACCTGCGACTTCCGGTTCCGGGTCGCGGCGCTGATAGGGGCCCAGGCAGAAGCTGGAGAGAGTCCAAATCGCGCACAGGCAGCGTGGGATTCAACGGAGGCAGCCACCTGCAGTCAATATGTCGGAAGCAGAGGCTCAAGCGACACACACTGACTCCACCTCCAGCCTTCCTAAGGTAAGAGTACCCTGGGGTGGGTTCCTCTCTACCAAGGAATACCCCTCCATGCATGGTTCCTGTCCATGGGGGGGGGTAATCCCCCTGGGTGGTCAGGGGGGGAGACACTGATGCCTTACATATAGAAGGTTCAGCGCTCTCCGGGGGTTGTACTTATTTGTCAAAAAAAAATATATATATATTTTTGTACTAAATTTTTTTTTGTATGATTTTATTGTCTTCCTGTATTCTAGAAGGCTACAGAGAAATCGAGATCAACCCATACCTCTAAAAAGAAGTGTGCCTCCTGTAGGGACACGCTAAAGGAGGCATGGGGGAAGGTCTTATGTAAAAATTGTATTGACACCCTGGTGAAAGAAAGGGATTCAGAGCAGGAGTCTGGACTGGCAGCTTCCGTGAAGGAGCTCTCGTCCACCTTTTCATCTTTCAAAAGTTTATTTGAAAGATTTCAACTCCCCTCTGTTCCCACTTCCCAGGATACAACCCCCCCCACCGGCTCAGGGCCCTGTACCGGCTAACCCTGCCACTACTTCAAGGGCAGAGGAGGTTGCAGGCCCTTCCGGTGTACAACAGGCACATCCAGATAGTGTCACCTCTGAGTCTCAAAAGGACTCAGATGGAGAAGCCCAGGACGGGGAGTCCAGGAAAACCTCCAGGTATAAGTTGTCCCTGGATGAGGTAGATGACCTCTTGGGAGCAATTTATACCACCCTCGGTATACAGACCGATAAAAAAACCCTGACCCTTCATGATAAAATGTATAAGGGTCTGGGTGAACAGAAGAAAAAAGTCTTCCCTGTACACGAAGTACTGATTGACACTGTCAAAAGGGAATGGCAGGACTCCGAGAGGAAGCCCTTCTTTTCTACATCTCTAAAAAGATTTCCTTTCTCGGATGACCCAATGTCCATTTGGAATAAAAAACCCAAATTAGACGCCGCCTTCTCCCAGGTCTCTAGGAACACGGACCTAGCGTTCGAGGACATGGGAGCTTTGGCTGACGTCATGGACAAAAGGATAGACTCCCTACTAAAGAAAACCTGGGACTCTACTATGGGTAATTTAAGGCCTGAGATGGCCGTTACAGTTGTGGCCCGCAACTTGGAACATTGGCTCCTTAAAATCCAGGAGCACATTGAGGCTGGGACGGCTAAAGAAACAATTGTAGCTTCCTTTCCGACTATCCTGCAAGGAGTTGCTTATATAGCGGACGCCTCTGCGGAATCTGTCCGCATGTCAGCCAGATCGGCAGCCCTGGCCAACTCTGCCAGAAGAGCCCTCTGGCTGAAGACTTGGCCAGGCGACAGTGCCTCTAAGGCTAAGCTGTGTGGGATACCCCTAACGGGAGACCTACTCTTCGGCCCCGGTCTCGATTCGGTTCTGGACCGGACGGCAGATAAAAAGAAGTCCTTTCCCCCCAAGCGGAAGGCCCCAGTATTTTCAAAAAAGGGGTTTCGTCCGCAGGGTCAGAAGGGGGCTCCCAGGCCTGAAAAACAAAGAAAGACCTGGACCCCTAAAAGCAGAGGCAGAGGTGGAGCGATTTTTCGCGCTCCTCAACAGCCCGGGAAAAACCCCTGACTCTCTAGTCAGAGTGGGAGGAAGACTGGGAATCTTCCTCCCACTATGGGAGACAATTTCCCCCAACCAATTTATTCTGGGGATTATAAGAAGGGGGTACCATTTAGAGTTTGCAAGGCCCCCCCACCAGAGATATCTTGTCACTTCTCTTCCCAAGTGCAGGGAGAAATCCCAAGCCTTGTTGGGAGCTCTGGAAAATCTGGAAAGTCAGAACGTAGTATGCAGAGTTCCAGAAGCAGAGGAGGTTAGGGGATTCTATTCTCACATTTTTGTGGTAAAGAAACCTTACGGAGAGTTCAGACTAATTCTGAACCTAAAGCCCCTGAACAGATCAATTGTATACAAACGATTCCGGATGGAGTCGCTTTTTTCTGTCAGGGCCCTCCTCCCTCCCGATTGCTTCATGGTGTCTCTGGATCTGAGACGCATACCTGCACATCCCAATTGCAGAAAACTCTCAACGTTTTCTACGTCTAGCAGTCAACCTAGACGGAACAGTAGTGCACCTACAGTTCAAAGCACTGCCATTCGGGCTATCCTCATCCCCCCGCATTTTCACCAAGGTTCTGGCGGAACCGTTGGCGTTTCTGCGACTTCAGGGAGTATCCATCATAGCTTACCTGGACGATCTGCTTCTATTCGCAGCATCCCCAGAACAGCTATCCAGAGACCTGGAAAAAACAAGGAGTGTCCTTACGGACCTAGGGTGGCTTCTAAATTTAGAGAAGTCCAGCCTAGTCCCGTCACAGAGGATAACGTACCTAGGGTACACCTTGGACTCAACTCTTTTGAGAGTATTCCTCCCGATGGAGAAGATCCTGAAGTTAGACAGGGCAGTGACGTCCCTTCAGAGCAACCTCCAAGTGACAATAAGATATCTGATGTCGACATTGGGTCTGACATCCACGCTCCCAGCAGTCCAATGGGCAGGACTGCACTTTCGCCCACTACAAGCCTTCGTTTTGAAGATTTGGGACCACAGTCTAGAAGCTCTAGACAACCTGGTTCAGGTACCTGCTCAGGTAAAGAGATCCCTCTGGTGGTGGAGGAGGGTTTCAAACCTGTCGCAGGGGCGTCTGTGGTTTATCCCGGTATCTCGGGTGATAACCACGGACGCAAGTGGCAAAGGCTGGGGGGCACACCTGGGATCCCTTCCAGTACAGGGCACCTGGGAGTTAGAGGAACTAAACAGGTCGTCCAACTGGAAAGAGCTGAGAGCAGTGGGTCTAGCGCTCAAGTTTTTCCAGGAGCAACTCCGGGGTCACCACACTCAGGTGAGGTCAGACAACTCTTCAGCCGTAGCCTATTTGAACAAGCAGGGCGGCACAAGGAGCGGAGTCTTGTCGGCCCTAGCAGCAGACATTCTGGGCTGGGCCGAAATCAACACACTCTCAGCAATCTTCCTGAGAGGCGAGAGGAACGTCATAGCAGACTTCCTCAGTCGGACACAACTGAGAGAGAGCGAATGGGTCCTCAATCAGGAGGTTTTCCTGCTCTTAACCAGGAGGTGGGGCCCACCAGAGGTGGACCTCTTCGCGTCAAGAAAAAACGCGAAAACCCCCTGTTTCTTCTCTCTAAACAGGGGAGAGGGAGAGTTGGGAGTGGACGCACTAACCCAAAGTTGGGAATTCAGAATATGTTATGCATTCCCACCACCGGTTCTGTTGCCTGCTGTTCTAAGGAAGTTTCAGGTAGAAAACACTTCCCTGATTCTAGTGGCACCACATTGGCCCAAAAGAGCATGGTTCTCAGTTCTCAAACAGTTGGCTGTAGAACCCCCCTTCTTCCTCCCACCTCGAGAGGATCTCCTCTCACAGGGTCCAGTCCTTTGCCCCCAGGTACACAGATGGAGGCTAGCGGCTTGGCTACTGAGGAGGGCATGTTAAAAGCCAAGGGCTTTTCAGAAAATCTAGTTACCACCCTCCTTAATAGTAGGAAAAAGGAGACTCGCCAGATTTATAGAAGAGTCTGGCTCCGCTTTAACAAGTGGTGTGCGGACTGTTCCTGTTCGGTCCATAATTCCACGTCCATCCTGGAATTCCTTCAATGTGGGGCAGATAAGGGACTTTCCATAGCTACCCTTAAAAGTCAGATCTCAGCACTCAGTGCTTACTTAGAGAAACCTCTGGCCTCCGATCCCTGGGTTGTCAGGTTTTTCAGAGCCCTATCAAGACTTAGACCAACTCAGAATCCACCATTTCCCAGTTGGGACCTGTCTTTGGTCTTGCAGACCCTTACGGGCGCTCCCTTCGAACCCTTAGAGAAGTGTCTAATAAGGGATCTAACTTTAAAGACAGTTTTTTTGATTGCAGTGACCACTGCTAGGAGGGTCAGTGAGTTAGAAGCTCTATCCATTAGACCCCCTTTTTGTATTATTTTTCTGGATCGGGTCGTTTTAAAGACCGATCCGGCATTTTTGCCCAAGGTTACTTCAAAATTCCACAGGAATCGGGAAGTAATCTTGCCTTCTTTTTGTCCAAACCCCTCAGGTGAAGGGGAGTTGAAATTTCACACCTTGGATGTCAGGAGATGCATTCTGCACTATCTTGAACAGACAAGTCTTTAGAAAGTCAGACTCTCTGTTTATTTTATTTTCTGGGGCCAGAAAAGGTTACAAGGTGTCTCGACGCACTATTGCCAGATGGCTCAGAACAGCCATAGGACAGGCATATTCCTTACCGGGTAAAGAGGTCCCTACAGGAATAAAGGCACAATCCACCAGATCTCTGGCAGCCTCTCAGGCAGAAAGGGCTGGAGCAACGCCAGAACAAATATGCAAGGCAGCAATTTGGTCCAGCTACGCTACCTTTGTTAAGCATTACAGAGTGGATCTGGTGTCGGCAGGTGAGCAAGCCTTTGGGCGAAAGGTTTTGCAAGCTGTAGTCCCACCCTAGTTGGTAAGTGCTCGTCTATCCTTTCATTGTGGCTGTCCTGAAAGACGAATAGGGAAAATTAGAGTTACGCTTACCGGTAACGTCTTTTCCAGTAGTCTTTCAGGACAGCCCTAGTACCCACCCTAAAAAAATTGGGGGGTCTTGCTAAAGACCGGAACGCAGCATGATAGAGATAATAATAGTATGCTATTAATGTGTTCTTGTGTCTCCCCAGCTGTCCGGAGGTGATCTCAGAAAAACTGAAGGCCGGCAGGGGAAGTAAGAATTTATATGTGCTGGCGCAGTGTTTCTTGTGGAAAGGGAGGAGCCTAGGTCTCTCATTGTGGCTGTCCTGAAAGACTACTGGAAAAGACGTTACCGGTAAGCGTAACTCAAATTTTTTATACAAATGCAAAATTCTTATTTTGTGCTACAATCCACCTTGTACTGCGATATAGTGCACAAATACACTTAATTATACACTTCTAGCCACAATAAATGACATTCACTAAAAGGGTAGAGTTGTATTTTATTCAGTCATCTCCATGTTGCTCAGTGCAAGAAAATCTACCTCCTGCAAGATCAAAATCAGATATAAAAACGCTCTCGCTCTCTCGCGCTCTCGCTCTCTCGCGCTCTCGCTCTCTCGCGCTCTCTCTCTCTCTCGCGCTCTCTCTCTCGCGCTCTCTCTCTCTCGCGCTCTCTCTCTCTCTCGCGCTCTCTCTCGCGCTCTCTCTCTCTCGCGCTCTCTCTCTCTCGCGCTCTCTCTCTCTCGCGCTCTCTCTCTCGCGCTCTCTCTCTCGCGCTCTCTCTCGCGCTCTCTCTCGCGCTCTCTCTCGCGCTCTCTCTCGCGCTCTCTCTCGCGCTCTCTCTCGCGCTCTCTCGCGCGCTCTCTCGCGCGCTCTCTCGCGCGCTCTCTCGCGCGCTCTCTCGCGCGCTCTCTCGCGCGCTCTCTCGCGCTCTCTCGCGCGCTCTCTCTCGCGCGCTCTCTCTCGCGCGCTCTCTCTCTCGCGCGCTCTCTCTCTCGCGCTCTCTCTCTCGCGCGCGCTCTCTCTCTCGCGCGCTCTCTCTCTCTCGCGCGCTCTCTCTCTCTCGCGCTCTCTCTCTCTCGCGCGCTCTCTCTCTCTCGCGCTCTCTCTCTCTCGCGCTCTCTCTCTCTCGCGCGCTCTCTCTCTCTCGCGCTCTCTCTCTCTCTCTCGCGCTCTCTCTCTCTCTCGCGCGCGCTCTCTCTCTCTCGCGCTCGCTCTCTCTCTCGCGCGCGCTCTCTCTCTCTCGCGCTCGCTCTCTCTCTCGCGCGCTCTCTCTCTCTCTCTCGCCGCTCTCTCTCTCTCTCTCGCGCTCTCTCTCGCTCTCTCGCGCTCTCTCTCGCGCTCTCTCGCGCTCTCTCGCGCTCTCTCTCGCGCTCTCTCGCGCTCTCTCGCGCTCTCTCGCGCTCTCTCGCGCTCTCTCTCGCTCTCTCTCGCTCTCTCGCGCGCTCTCTCTCTCTCGCGCTCTCTCGCGCTCTCTCTCTCTCGCGCGCTCGCGCTCTCTCTCGCTCTCTCTCGCGCTCGCGCTCTCTCTCGCTCTCTCTCGCGCTCGCGCTCTCTCTCGCGCTCGCGCTCTCTCGCTCTCTCGCTCTCTCGCGCTCTCTCTCTCTCTCTCTCTCTCGCGCTCGCTCGCTCTCTCTCTCTCTCTCGCGCTCTCTCTCTCTCTCTCGCGCTCTCTCGCGCTCTCTCTCGCTCTCTCGCGCTCTCTCTCGCGCTCTCTCGCGCTCTCTCTCGCTCTCTCTCGCTCTCTCGCGCGCTCTCTCTCTCTCGCGCTCTCTCGCGCTCTCTCTCTCTCGCGCTCTCGCGCTCTCTCTCGCTCTCTCTCGCGCTCGCGCTCTCTCTCGCTCTCGCTCTCTCGCTCTCTCGCTCTCTCGCTCTCTCGCGCTCTCTCTCTCTCTCTCGCTCTCTCGCGCGCTCTCTCTCTCTCTCTCGCGCTCTCTCTCTCTCTCTCGCGCTCTCTCTCTCGCGCTCTCTCGCGCTCTCTCTCTCTCTCTCGCGCTCTCTCTCGCTCTCTCGCGCTCTCTCTCGCGCTCTCTCGCGCTCTCTCGCGCTCTCTCTCGCGCTCTCTCGCGCTCTCTCGCGCTCTCTCTCGCGCTCTCTCGCGCTCTCTCGCGCTCTCTCGCGCTCTCTCTCGCTCTCTCGCGCTCTCGCGCGCTCTCTCGCTCTCTCTCGCTCTCTCGCGCGCTCTCTCTCTCTCGCGCTCTCTCGCGCTCTCTCGCTCTCTCTCGCTCTCTCGCGCTCTCTCTCGCTCTCTCTCGCGCTCGCGCTCTCTCTCGCTCTCTCTCGCGCTCGCGCTCTCTCTCGCGCTCGCGCTCTCTCGCTCTCTCGCTCTCTCGCGCTCTCTCTCTCTCTCTCTCTCTCGCGCTCGCTCGCTCTCTCTCTCTCTCTCTCTCTCGCGCTCGCTCGCTCTCTCTCCGTCAAAGAATAGGTTTCTGCCATATATCTAACTTTCCAGAATTATTTTTGCTCCAGTCCTTAAGACCTATTCTTCAGGGAGTTGTGCATATTAATCCCCATATTTAACCTTTAAAAAGTATTGGGACGCCTGTGTGTATGTAAAAAAATAAATATATATATATATATATATATATATATATATATATATATATATATATATATATATATATATATATATATATATATATATATATATATAAATATAACGTGTGTGTGTATATGTAGAATTTTTTTATTCTCTCACACTTTAATGGCATCCAAATCTAAGTCCATAGGGTTCAAAATTTAGTTGGCCCACCCTTTGCAGCTATAGCGGCTTCAACTCTTCTGGAAAGGCTGTCCACAAGGTTTAGGAGTGTCTATGGGAATGTTTAATCATTCTTCCAGAAGCTCATTTGTTAGGTCAAGCACTGATGTGCACGTGAGGGCCTGGCTCGCAGTCTCTGCTCTAATTCATCCCAAAGGTGTTCTATAGTAAAGTTATTAGTCTCCAATCACCTGAAGGTAGCCTGCCTAGAATCTCATGGTCTACAACTGCAATCTTGTACTGTTAGCTAAGCATTTCACCTTTTTCTAGGTTTGGAAACAAGCTGATTGTGTCAGACCTGTACAGATTAACAGACACTGTTACTATCCGTGACCAGGGGAGTGGAAGACTGGTCTGTCTGCTACCGAGTTTTCAGGCAAGACAAAGTCCTTTGGGGTCTTCTCATTCACACGATGGCTCATCCTCCACCTGCAGTCCTGTGGTCTTTGAAGAACTGGAGTACCACGAACCAGTCTGCAGACAGCATTGCACCAATAGAAAATTCAGGTACAGCTTTAAAAATTTGCAGTTGGTATGTCTGAGGGTTTAATTGTTACCTGCTTACTTGTTACTATGACTTGGATTAACTTTCTGCATAAGCCTTAAATTTTCTTAGTCTGCAGTAGTGACATTACAGAATTGTTTGGCAAGAAGTAGAATTAGTAGCATTGGTAATAGATTAGTGCCAACAGTTTGTGCAGCGCTTTACAAAATGAGGGTAGACGGTACAGATGCAATTCAATACAGTAGGAATCGGAGGGCCCTGCTTTTTTAGCGCTTACAGTCTAAGAGGTAATAACTGAGTGGGATGAGCTAACGAAGAAAATAAAAGGACAGTTGTTAGGCAGGGGTAAGATATGCCTCTCAAGAGAAGGGGGTTTTCAGGGCTTATCTTAAAGTGGGCAGAGTACGAGAAAGTCTAGCAGATTAGGGTTGGGAGATCCATAAGATGGGAGAGGCTTGGGTGAAATCCTGGAGGCAAGCATAGGAGTGTGGTGTTTGTTGCTGGTACAATTGTTTGGTTCAGCGGAGACAGGCTCCGAGTGTTGACAACGCCTGAGGTGATAATATAGGATGAAGCCTTATCTCACCTGGAGCAGTATATGAAATATCAGGCATCCCTAATATTTGGCATGGGATTTGGGTGTGAGATGGTGTGCTAGGGAAAGTGAAGAGTTGGACAGGCCATAGATTGTGTGACTTCCTTTCTTGCAGCCACAGGGTGCAGGAAAGAAGTTTGCACAAATCCCCCATCAACACACAGTGCTGACGGGAGTTCCTCCTGCTGAGACATTGTCATTGACTGACTGTGATATTTGCTAGCGGCTATAGCAGCCATAAGCGATAATCGCACATAAAATCTGGCAGGCTGATTGTACCCAAGTTGGTACATTCAGCCTGCCCATACATGGTTCAAACAATCTATGGCTGGTGTTTTTCCATGGGATCTGCATCCTCAGAGCTACTTGTTCATCTTTTCCTCTGCACGCTGTCCAAGATGAGGCTTGAGAGAGGCTGCTGGAAAACCTGGCTAATGTTTGTAAACCTTGCCATTCAGCTAAGTGAGGAATCTTGGTAAATAGCAAAAACGTACATTACATGTAATTGGAATGTTACACAGAAATGACCTGCGAGTACATTTAAAATGGTTGTAAACCCTCCATACATCCAGTGAAGTGGACAGCCTCAGATGATACACAGGAATGAACCAAATCTCCCTACATAAGTTTTACATGTATATCTGCTGTTTTCACATTTATATACTGTTTAGAAAGTTGAGATCGTGTTTGGAGATTTTCTCTTCCTGGTTAACACAGAGTGTGATATCTGGGCATACAACCAAGATGGCTAACATTGCGGATTGGGCGGAAAGGTACACACCCCCTCTCATCCTAGGCAGAGACTGAGGTGTTTGGTAATAGGGCCTGCTTATCTCTTATTTAAAAAAAAAAACCCAAAAAACAACTTTTATTTAAACCTTAGATACACAAAATTTGCCCACGCAGGGGCCCATCTCCTGCTGTGGGAACAGGTCGTAGCAGGGCACAACCATAAACATTAAACATCCTACTTAAACTACAACCCCAATGTGGGGAGAAGGGTCAGTTCAGGGTGAACAGCGCTCAACATAATGTCAGGAGGATGCTGCATCCTGAGAAATTGGGTCATTACATTAACAAACTAGTATGAATCCTTTAAACTAGTTGGTGGTTACTGCATTATTTTCCGTGGAAGCATCCTCTAACCAACAAGTCCATACCTTCTCAAATTTTTGTGGACAGACCCTACCAGAGTAGGTGGCCTTATAGAGGGGTAAACTGGCATTCACTAGGCTTTTCCAGAATCCGACAGAGGGGGAGACGTTTTTTTCCAATGCATCGTAATAGCCTTACGGCATAGTACAGTAGCAGGGAGATGAGTACTTTCCTGGGTTGAAGCACTGACATTTGTTCCACAAGCCCCAGCAGAGAATATTTAGGGTCATAAGGGACACGAGTTTTAGTGACCTTAGCACATTGGACGGCAATACTGCGGGTAATTGCTATCGCTGGGCAATCCCAGAAAATGTGAAAAAATTCACCCAGTTGATGCGAGCAACGCCAGCACGCCGTATAATGTGCCGGCGACATCTGGTGCAGCCTATGGGGCGTATAGTGAGCTCTATGTTCAATTTTGTATTGGATTAGTTTGTCCCGTGCTGAGACCAGAGGGGAGAAGGGAAAGTCTCAAATCTCCCTCCAGTCGTCCTCGTCCAGCCCCGGTATGTCCCCCACCCATTTCTTGCGGCGGGAGGACAGCTCGGGGGCAGCAGCAACCAACAGGGACCCATAGAGTTGGGACGTGGATTTCTCCAAGTCCTTCACCCGAAGGGTGGATTCGGGCTCAGAATACTCAAAGACAACTGGTTGGCCCAAGAACTGACACCTGAAGGCATGAGCTATTTGAAGGTACCTAAAATGGATCTGTGCAGGAACATGAAATTTGGTACGTAAAATGCGGAAAGGGGAAAGCTCTCAGTTGGTGATCACATGTTTAAGGGTGAGAATTTTGTATTTGGCCCAGGCCTGCGTATCCGGGATGGTATTAAACTGCGAGAGGTTAGGGTTCAGCCACAGGGGGGTGTGAGGAGACCAGGAGTTAGGCTGGGGTGTCCTCAGCGCCTCAGCCACCTTCAATGCCCGCATAGTGGTTCGCATAGAAGGGGTGAGATGGTGGGGCGTCTTAGGTCCCCTAAATAACAGCCCCCGCAGGGCCTCCAGAGACCCCACGATAGCCACCTCCAGCACCACCGCAGAGTTGGTCAAGTCCGGCTGCAACCACCAATGTGCGTTCACAGTACTTATGGCAGTAGTACTTATGGCAATCGGGGAGAGCCAAGCCTCCACTATCCACAGGCCTTGTCAAAGTGGTGCTGCTAATCAATTATTATTATTTTTTTTCAAATATAGATTTTTATTACATTTTTTCAGAAATGAGCAGGGTCAACAAATATAACAACATTTACAAAATATGTGGTTATTGCTTCTTTAAAGTAGTAAACAGAGGTATCTAGCATAAATTAAGCTAAACATATAACATAACATTTTGTCACACTGCTACCTTAACCTGTGTCTCCTACTTCATATCACCTTATATAATGAAGCTCCACTGCTCCATTCCATATACTTTAATTTTAAGAAAAAAAAAAGTCCCCAAAATACAAAACAAAAAGCAAAAAAAAAACAAAGAGAAATAAAAAAAAATTGAAACAGATAAGTTTAAAAAAAAAAAGAGGGAAAGAAAGGGAAAAGAAAAAGGAGACGAAGTCGGGAGGAAAAGACCTCTCCTACAGAAAGATTCAGGAAGGGAGGAGGGCAGTATTCAAGGATGGCCCGCGGAAATATATCCTGCTGTCAAACCACGCATCCACCACTTCTGACTTCAATTCATATAAATGCTTTATAGCCCTAAGAGGGGTTTACCCTTTTCCGAGTGAATAAACAAATTCCAAGGAGTCCATATCCTTCTATATACCTCCTGTCTATCGGTTGATGTCAAAATCAAATCTTCCATCCTTCTAATATCTTCCACCTTCCTCAGCCACATTGCTGTGGTTGGTGCAGTCTGTTTCCACAACAGAGGAATGCAGGATTTAGCTGCATTTAGTAGGTGGCATAGGATGGACTTTCTATAAAAAAAAATTATTGACCGAGTAGAGACGTGCAATAAAAAAAGCGCCGGATCATTCGGAATTTGAAGGATAGTAAATTTCTGAGAAATATTCCGAACCATTGTCCAAAAAGCAGTCAGTTTAGAGCATGTCCAAAATATATGTAGAATAGTACCTCTATTTGCACCACATCGCCAGCAATATTCTGGTGTATCAGGAAACATGATATGAAATCGACTAGGTGTCATATACCATCTCGTCAATATCTATCTTCTAATTAGTCTCCTGTATCTTGGTGCAAATTGAGGATTTAAAAGAGACTATAGCTTGTATTTGTGCTGTAGTAAACGTACGATGCAAATCTAGACCCCATTTTAATATACAAGTAAGCTCTGGCTGTTCCCGTGGGGAGTTTAAGTAACGTATACGTCCTAGAAAGGACGTGAGATAATGGTTCTATTCCAGAGCAATACTCCTCAAATAGGGTTAATTACCTAATATATGCCTGCGGATCTGGTATAGTCTGAAGGAAATGGTGTAACTGGGTTGCATTCCAGAATGTAAGTCAATAGGGGCCTGTGGGGTTCATCAACTCCTCCTATAGTAGGCCATCTATCTCCTATCACAAACTGTGATGCAGTAATTCGCTCAGTCTCACGTAAAGTCAAAAATTGTGCGATTTGGGAGCCCTGGGAGGAATTTAGGGTTCCCAAAAATCGGAGTTAAAGGAGATGTCTTGGTCGTTTTTCTCTGCATGTATAATAACATGTGAACATTGTTTCAGGGTGTTCCCTATCAAAGGATGTGAATTTAAATCTGACGGTACAAAGTCCCAACACCATAGCGCCCTCCTCAATGGTATGGAGGGTTGATGCTGTTCTATTTGCACCCATAGCTTCAAATCACTATGGCGTTGCCTGTCTATTACTCTTCCAAGATGGACTGCTTGGTAATGTCTCTGAATGTCCGGCAGCGCTAGGCCACCATAATGTTTTGGCAGAGTTACTAGGGTACGAGAGAGGTGTGGTTTCTTGGCCCAAACAAATCGTGTGAACATTGCCTGTACTTGCTTAAAGTAGGAGGTCAGTATCTATCCGTATCGGTAGAGCTTGAAATGAAAATAAAAATTTTGGTAAAATACACATTTTTATTAAATTGGACCTACCGAACCACGAATGGAGATTTGTGTGCCACTTCTCTAATAATAATCTAGCCTTTATGAACAAAGGGGGAAAATTTAATTCATAGGTACGGGCTAGATTTGCTGGAATGTTTGTACCTAAATAATTCAATGCTGATGTAGTCCACTTAAAGTGGAAACCACCTCGTACTTGTGCAAGAATTCGTGGTGGCAACGCCACCCCCATCGCCTCTGATTTTGAAAAATAAATTTTCAAATTCGATAAGGCACCATATAAATCAAATTGTTTAATGAGGTTAGGTAATGATACTGCTGGGTTAATTAATGAAAATAACATGTCGTCGGCATACGCCGAGATCTTATGTTGTGTGCTACCTACTGTCACTCCTTGTATTTCCGCTTGAAGCCTAGTCGTACAGAGGAAAGTTTCCAAGGTAAGAGAATATAAAAGGGGTGACAAAGGACACCCCTGCCTGGTACCTTTCTTAATTAAAAAAGACTGAGCACTCCATTTACCTTGATCTGTGCGGTCGGATTTGAATATATTCTGGCTATCCGGCTCATCATCACTTCCCCTAGTCCAATATGTCTAAGTACGGAGAACATGAATGACCAGTTTACCCGATCAAATGCCTTCTCTGCATCGGTGTTTAACAATACACATGGGGTTTTCGTGGACTGGGTCACATGGAGCAAGTTCAGCACTTTAGAAGTGCTGTCCCTTGCTTCCCGCATAGGAATAAATCCTACTTGATCTAAGTGAGACGCCAGCCGGGTAGCCAAAACTTTAGTGTATAATTTTAACCACTTGCTTACTGGGCACTAAACCCCGTTCGTGCCCAGACCAATTTTCAGCTTTCAGCGCTCTCACACTTTGAATGACAATTACTCAGTCATGTAATACTGTACCCAAATTAATTTTTTGTCCTTTTTTTTCATGCAAATGGAGCTATCTTTTGGTGGTATTTGATCACCTCTGGGGGTTTTTTTTGCGCTATAAATGAAAAAATACGGAATTTTTAAAAAAAAACGTTTTTTTTTTTAGTTTGATATAATTTTGCAAATTATTAATTTTTCTTTATAAATTTTGGCCACAATTTATACTGCTTACATATCTTTGGTAAAAATAACCCAAATTAATGGATATTTGGTATTTGTGAAAGTTAGTCTACAAGCTGTGGTGCAGATCATACAATTGATCACACCTAATGTACTGGTGGCCTATCTCATTTCTTACGACCCAAACAAGCCGGGAAAGTACAAATGCCCCCCAAATTACCCCTTTTTTGAAAGTAGACATTCCAAGGTATTTAGTAAGATGCATGGTGAGGTTTTTGATGATGTAATTTTTTCCCACAATTCTGTGCAAAATGAAGATTTCTTTTTCTATTTTTTCCACAAAATTGTCGTTTCTCTCACATGGCATGTGTATACCACAAATGATGCCCCAAAATACAGTCTGCTGCTACTCTTGAGATACCACATGGGGGACTTTTTCACAGCCTGGCCACATACAGAGGCCCAACATGCAGGGAGCACCATCAGGTATAATAGGAGCATAAATTACACATCTAACTAGTTGACTACCCATTACATTTTTGAAGGGCCTGGCGCACCAGGACAAAGGAAACGCCCACAAAGTGACCCCATTTTGGAAAGCTAACACCCCAACGTATAATCTGAGGCATAATGAGTCTTTTGAACGGTTCCTTTTTTTTCCAGAAGTTTTTGGAAAATGTGGAAAAAAATAAACGCAATTTTTTTTTTTTTTTTTATGCAAAGTTGTCCATTTATAAGATATTGCCAACACTGTGTCAATGTGTGTGTGTGTGTGTGTCTGTGTGTGTGTGTGTGTGTGTGTGTGTCTGTGTGTGTGTGTGTGTGTGTGTCTGTGTGTGTGTGTGTCTGTGTGTGTGTCTCTGTGTGTCTGTGTGTGTGTGTGTGTATCTGTGTGTGTGTGTGTGTGTGTGTGTGTGTCTGAGAGAGGCGGCCTTCGGGCGCTGGACACCACAGCGCTAAGGCATTCCTGCAGGGTGCTGTACAGGTCCAAGGTAGTGGACCCTGAACATTACAAGGGTACCCAGTCCTTGAAGGTTCTCAAGAAGCCGCTGTGATGGGTGAAGATTGGGCTCTTACTTTTTAAGCTGCCTTGCGCCTGGACTGGTAAGTGAAACCCCTTTATTTACTTATTGTGGGGTGTCCCAGTGATTGCAACAATCAGTCAAGCTAGCTAGAGGCTGGAAACCTGCGTGCGGTGACCATACGGGGGTGTTTTGGGCTAGCTGTGGATGTTTGCAATGTGTACCTTTTTTTTTTTTTTTTTTTTTTTTTTTTTTTTTTTTTTTTTTTGCTTCGGTCTGCTTGTTTTTACCTGTATGATGGCACACGGTGGTGCGCCATTTTGCCTTGGTTTGCCATTGCGCACGTGTGTTGGCAAGAGCGCCGCTGTGCTCAGCAGTTTAGCGTCAGTTGCAGAGGCTTTTGATCCAGACTCTCTTACCAAGATTGTTTTTCTGTCTTTAATTTGCCTCTTACAGATGTTACTGAGCCCCCTGGTCCTCTTTGGGGTCTTTGAGGCCTCATCAGGCCACACAGGCTTTTTTCCTTTCACCCTCTGTTGGAACATACAGTGTATGCTGATTGGGAACATCCTGATAGGATTTTTGTTCCTAAGAGGTTTTTCCCTTTTTTATATCCCATGGATGAAAAGTTTAAGAAGTGGAGCTTGCAAGACGTAGATGCAGCAGTCTCATCCTTAAACAAGAACTTGCCTTGTCCGGTAGATAACGCACAGGGCTTGAAAGACCCCTGTTGACGAGAAATTGGAGTAATTATTAAAGGCTTCCTTTTTCTTTGGCCAGTTCAGCTAGCTGTTGCAGCAATTGGTATCTGCCAGTCTGTAAAGGATCAGGTCAGACGGCCTGACGGGCCTAACCGAGAGGATTATCTGATGGAAATAAGACCGATATTTCTCTAGCGCTTAGTTTTGCTGTTGACGGCTTAAAGGATTCAATACAGCAAGTTTCTTGTTTGGCTCTTGTCTGTACATATGCACAGACTTTTGTGGCTTAAGAACTGATCAGCCGAGCTTCCTTGTAAAAAGTTATTGGCAAGTTTCCCCTTTCATGGGGAACGTTTATTTGGTGATCATTTGGACAAATCTATCCAAAAGATTTATGGAGGGAAGAGTGCTCTACTTCATGTGAAGAAAAGCAACAGGCATCCTTTGTTTAAAACCTTAAGGGACGGCTTCAAGTGTCTTAGCACCAAGGCAGTTCCGCCGCCAACATGGCGCTTAAGCCAGAGGCAAGCCACAAGGCCAGGGCCAGAACTCTTCTAAACCCAGCACCAAGCCCTCCTTTTGAGGGGACACCCCCACTCTATAGGGTGGGGGGCAAGGCTGCTGCACTTTGCGGACATTTTGGAGAACAATAATTCAGGACAAGTGGGTCACCTTAACCATTTCCCGCGGTTACAAGCTGGATTTGCGGGGAGTTCACCCTCAGACGTTTCTAAGATCCAGCGTTCCCTCAGATCCTCCAAAAAGAGAGACCTATTGTTTTGGGCACTACATCATCTAGTGCATCAAGGAGTGATTGATTGTAGCAGTTCCTGTATCCGAAAGAGGATACATTTTTGGATCGAAGATCCATGAACCAGTATCTACTGATCCAGTCCTTTCAGATGGCGTCTGTCCACTCGGTAGTAGCCTCACTCCAGATGGGAGACTTTCTAGCCTCCATCGATTTATAAAAGACGTGTATTTACACGTACCCATCTTTCATCAGAGGTTCCTATGTTTTGCAGTAGAGGAGCGTCATTTTCAGTTTGGCTCTACCCTTCGGGCTTGCCACAGCTCCCCGTGTGTGTTCACAAAGGTCCTAGCACCAGTACTGGGTCTTTTAAGGGCTCTTGGTGCTCGGGTATCTAGATGACCTCCTGCTCGGAGAGATCACTTACTACAGGCTCTAGAACAGAGCATGACATGCACAGTGCGGTATTTGGAAAGCTTAGGCTCGATCATAAATACCTAAAAGGTAACCTTGAGTCCATCTCAAAGTCTAAAGTATTTAGGTCTGATCCTAGATACTGTCCAAGCAAGGGTAATTTTGCCACCTGTAAGGACCTGTATATGTACCCTGAAGGATCATGTGCGTCGGATAAGGGGCACCAGACAACCCTCCATTCGGCTGTCTGAGTCTTCTCGGGAGAATGGTGTCCTCCTTCGAGGCAGTGCCCTATGCCCAGTTCCATTCCAGGCCTATACAACAAGACATCTTGTTGGCTTGGAACAGAAGAGGACAAGCCCTGGATTATGCAATGTTCTTATCTCCTTGGGCAAGCTTAAGCCTAGACTGGTGGTTGCAGGTCAGAACCTGCGAAGGGGAAAATCCTTCATTCCCGGTAACTTGGAGAGTACTGACTACAGATGCCAGTCTCAGGCTGGGTAGTGACCGTAGAGGGGCTCACAGCTCAGGGGAAATGGTCAAGGACAGAACAGGTCCTGGAGTTAAAGGCAGTATGTCAGGCCTTGCGGTCCTGGATCGTGTTACTTCAGGACTGCCCTATGAGGGTTCAGTCCGACAATGCCATTGCAGTGGCCTATATAAACCACCAAGGCGGTATCAAGAGTCTTTCAGCTCTGAAGGAGGTGAACCACATACTAGCCTGGGCAGAGGGACATGTGCTGATTCTATCTGCAGTCCATAACCCGGGAGTAGAGAACTTGAGGCAGATTATCTCAGCCGCCAGCAGGATCTGCCCAGGGGAATGGTCCCTAGACCCATGGGGTGTTCCAGGAAATTTGCCAGCGTTGGATATCCAGAGGTTGACCTACTGGCATCCAAGTTCAACAACAAGCTACAGCAGTTTGTCCCGAACAAGAGATCCTCTGGCAATCAGAACAGATGCTCCTGGTAGTTCCATGGAGCCAGTATTCCCTTGTTTATGCTCCCTGACCCCTCTCCTTTCACATTTTGTTGCGCAGGATTCGGAGCGAGGGGGTTCCCGTCATTCTGGTGGCACCAGCCTGGCCCAGAAGGCCATGGTTCCTGGCGATTGTGAGACTGACAATAGACGGGCCATGGACGATTCCACGTCACCCCTATCTACGGTCTCAAGGTCCTATATTCTACTCCAATTTACAGTCTCTAAAATTGACGGCATTGCTATTGAAGCCAGGGTGTTAAAGGACTGTGGCATCTCGGGACCCTAGTAAATGCTAGAAAAGCTGTGACTAGGAATATCTATCATAAGGTCTGCAAGACTTATATACTTATATTGCTTGGTGTGAAGCCAAGAAATGGCATCCTCGGAACTGTGATTGAGAGAATTCTTTCTTTTTTTTTTTTTTTTTTACTACAGTCAGCTGTGGAAATCAGATTGACTTTGAGTACAATCAGAGGTCAGATTTCGGCCCTGTCAGTATTCTTCCAAAGGCTTTTAGCCTCCCATTCACTGATCCGAACCTTTAGGCAGGGGGAAACTTGTTTGCTCCCCCCAAATTAGGTCACCTATGTGTCCTTGGAACTTGGTGCTGTCTGTGTTACAGAAACAACCATTTGAACCTATTAAGGATATTCCATTAGACTTGCTGTCACGCAAGCTAGCCTTCCTGATGGCTATCACCTCGGCTAGAAGGGTGTCGGAGTTGGCGGCCCTTTCGTGCAGGAAAGTATACTTCATCCTTCACGACAGGGTCGTGTTAAGACCTGTTCCATCTTTTTGGCCAAAAGTGGTGCCAGCGTTTCATTCGAATTGGGACATTTTGCCTTTTTTTTTTTCTCTCAGCCTTGTTCGGCCAAAGAGACTGCGTTCTTTGGACGTTGTCAGAGCAGTCAACGTTTATTTGTCTAGATCTGCGGGGATCCGAGGATCAGGCCTCGTACACACGGCCGATTTTTCTCGGCAAGAACCAGCAAGAAACTTGCTGGCAGAGAGGTCTTGCCGAGTAAATCGGTCGTGTGTACGCGGCTATCGGGTTTCTCGTCGAGAAAACCGACAAGAAACCTCGACGAGAAAATAGAGAACCTGCTCTCTATTTTCTCGTCGAGATTCTCCTCGGCATGTTTCTCAACGAGAAAAGTGAGTGTGTGTACACTTACCTGTCCTCCCGGAAGCCCGCGCATGTTCGAAATGAATTTGACGCATGCGCGGTAGCTTCCTAGGCATACGTAGGGTATACCAAGATGGCGGCGACGGCATCGAATGTGACGAGCGCATGCTCGTCGTAGTCGATGACGTCACCGCGTACGCTCCATTCAAAGAACCGCGGGTTCTTTGAAACGAGCGTGTGTACACTCGGCCGGGACAAGTTTCTTGTCCAAGAATCTCGTCGAAAAAAACGACATGTTTTTTCAACGAGAATCTCGGCCGTGTGTACAAGGCCTCAGACTTCTTTTTTTTTTTTTTACCAAAAGGACCCTAGAAGGGGCAGGCAGCTTCCAAGGCTTCCTTTGCCAATTGGGTCTGTCAATTGGTCATTCAGGCCTATGGTCTGAAACGTAAAACTCCTCCCTTTTAGGGTGAGAGCTCATTCTACCTGGGGTGTAGGAACCTCCTGGGCTTTTCACCATCGAATATCTGTGGCTCAGATTTGTAAGGCTGCTACCTGGTCTTCAGTGCGTAATTTTTCAAAATTTTTAAAGTGGATGTTCGAGCAGCCGAGGATTCGGCTTTCGGCCGCAGTGTATTGCAGGCTGCCGTATAAGGTCTGATGGCTATTGTTTGGCAGGGTGTCTCCCTCCCCTCAAGGCTATTGCTCTGGGATATCCCAGTAGGTAATGAATATTAGTCCAACGGTGTCCCATGATGTATGAAATAGGATTTTAAAGGCAAGTATGAATAAAAAAGTGTGTGTGTGTGTGTGTGTGTGTGTGTGTGTGTGTGTGTGTAAGCTCTCTTGCAGGCAGGGGGAATAAGTGAGCACTGACAGGTGACCGCTAAGAAAACAAATCTTTTAATATACGTTTTTTAGGGCAAATTTCCAGCTAAAGCTATCCAGTTTTAGAAATGCTTCCCCTGACACATGGAGACAGAGCATGCTGAAAATGGATGGGGATATATTTATAATGATTATGTAGTAGTAAAAACATAAATGATTGGGGTTAAGCCCCCCCGGGATGTATCGTACTAAGGCCTCGCATTGTAAAAGATGGTCATGTTCCACACTGTGGCTGATACTACGATTGTTATATATATTTCATTATTCTATTTATTTAGTTGTCTTATTTTTATTTCTTGATTTCATTTTTTCCATCTATAGTTTTGTTTCTAGTCTTGCCCCCCCCCCCCCATTATTTGCTTCTTCATTTTTTTATGCATACTTTTTGCACATGCGCGACCGGCGATTTTGGCTTTGATTGGATTAGGTTTGTTGCCTGACAACCCACGACGCCTATCCCCGTGTCTTCTCTACCCGAATCGGGCGCTTCTGGTAGATGTGCTTGATCAAGCTACAAAATTAGGTCAATACTATTGTGGCTGTTGCTGACAAGGCAAAGCTAAGTATGCAGGTCAATGTCCATGACAGTGGGCAATCCAATACAACTATTTAATACTGCAAGGTGTGTGTGTGTTACTTACTGTTTTTTGGTGGGACTGATGATGTCCTACCTTTCCAGGGGTGGGTGGTGCTTTACTTTTTCCCTCCTTTTTTGATTTGGTGGATGTTTAAATATGTTGCACTGTTAATTTACACTGATCACATGCCTGACGAAGGGGTCCTGCATGACTCCAAAACATTGCACTTTCTTGCTTGTGATGTGATCATGCTAAAATAAAAACAGTTTGGACTGAAGATCTGAGGTGTGCTGGCAAATCCTATAGTTTGTGGCGTTCTTTATTTAGTCTCCAGCTGGTGGTTGCTACAGCACCCAGCTAGTGGATGCTCTAGTGGCTCCATAGGCTCAGTACTGTCAGACGTGACTTTTCTTCCTTCAAAGTGGTAGTAAACTTTCAACGGAAGAAGCGAATTTATGTTCATAATGTGTTTGTATATTAACACATTATGAAATGCTTGCCTTTAAAATTAAGTCCTCCCAGCGGTGCGGTCTTCACCCAGTCTTCCTTCTGAGTTTGCGGGATCTGTGCGTTTGAATGGCCGAGCTGCAATGGCGTCGCATGCATGCGTGAGTCGCTGCCACGCCACAGAGCATGAACCCTGGTAACGGCACGGACTACACAGACCGTGAACATCTCACAAACTATGCACGTTTAAGAGATATTCCTTTTTACCTACAGGTAAGCTTTTTTAATAAGCTTACCTGTAGATAGATACAAGTGTCCAGGGGTAGAGGTCGACCGATATGGGTTTTCCCCTGGCCGATGCCGATATTTAGAAATCGGGGCGGTCGATATGATGCTGATTTTTGCAGTCAATATTTTAGGCTGTGTGTGTTTTTTTTTTTTTTTATTATAATTTTTATTGAAGTTTTCACAATAACAACTGAGCAGGTAGAGAAAAATGAAAACATGTGTAACAAAGAGTATACATCATGGCTTAGATAACAGGAAAAATTGTATCACAGTAGAACAGTATTGAATCTAAACCAGTTAATCAGATAAGTTTGAGACTTAACCAGGGGATTAGAGTAGGGGTCGGATCAAAGCCTATACACAATAGTATTGAGAGTATGGTCTATAACTGGAGCTCAGAGGCGAGACCGAGTCAACGAGTCTCAGGGGGTTGGGGGGAAAGGAGCACCGCAGGGGGGCATACAGAATATAAAATAGAATAAGGCAAACCTGCGAGGGCCATGCCCCTCCCGCCCACCCCCAATGGGAACATTCTGTGAGCGGGCAAGGCGACCGTTTTTATGAATTAAATATTGGAGCGCTGATGGTTTATCGGAAAGTAGCCAGACCTAAAACCCCCGACAGCACTACCTCTCCCCCTGCAACCCCGCCGAAGGATAGACCTATCCTATCAGGGAAACTATAGCATCCTTGAGTATCAAGTATATGTAACAGAAATCAATAGAGAACCATAAGGAGGGAAGATCTGGTCTGGAGAGATATGTAGTTTCGACTTGAAGGTACGGTACTATTAAGCGATATGGTGAAGAAGGGGAAGGGGAGGGCCAGGGGAGTGATGGGTTGGTCATAATCATTCGAGTGTAAGAAGTTAGGTTTTTAGGTGGGTATAGATGTCCCCGGTATGGGCATAGGTGTCAGATCGGGTATCGTGGTTGACGCTTTATCCCTATATTGGGTCCAGCATGCCCATATGGTTCTGAACTTAGTGGGCATATCTTTAGTTTGGAAGATAAGTCTTTCCATCTCTGCTATCTTGTCTACTTTATTATGCCATTCGGCAATGGTGGGGGGGACAGTGCTTTTCCAGTGGATCGGTATGCATTGGGTTGCCACATTAATAAGGTGTAGGGTAAGGTAAGGGATTTGCGGTATGCAGAGCAGGGTATGGAGGTGTGGTGTAGTAAGTATTGTGCTGGGGTAAAATCCGGAGTGTATGTAGTGATTTTGGTAATTAAATTATGTATTTCTATCCAGAATGGTGGTATTAAAGGGCATGTCCACCAAATGTGGAGAAAAGAACCAAGGGTGGATTTACACCTCCAGCAGAGAGGGGAGACGGTCGGGAAGAATTTATGTAATTTATCTGGAGTACGGTACCATCGTGTGTATAGCTTATACCCATTTTCCTGCACGGATATGTTGACTGAACCTCTATGTGTGTGTTCGCAAATACGTTCCCAGTCAGCTGTGGAGAGGTCTACGGATAGATCAGTGGCCCACTGTCGGTGATTCTGGGTGTTGGGGGGAGAACCAGAGAGCAAAAGGGCGTACAAAGTAGATATTAAATGTCTTTTGGGTTCCGGGTCAGTACAGATGATTTCGAAGGGGGTAAGAGTCCTGTTCCATTGGGGAGGGGGGCAAGTATGAAGGAGAAAATGACGTAATTGGAGGTATTTAAAGAAGGGTATATGTAGGTTAGGGAATTTAGAGGATAAATCAGGCTGGGATAAAAGCGCGTCGGCATCAAAGAGTTGATGTGCTCTAACCGGTGGGTCAATGGGCCCTGTTTGTCGGTCTTTAGTATGGATTCCCGCCGGAAAATCTGGGTTCTGAGTGAGAGGCGTCATTGGCCCGGGAACAGGGGTTAGTTGGAGGATACAGCAGGATGATTTGAAGTTACATAGCGTTGGGCCTATCAGAGGGTGAGCGGAGCATTCCTTCGGGATGGAGCGTGGATTGATCCATGGTAAATGTGCAATAGGAATCTGGGAGAAAGAATTTTCTACCTGTATCCATGCTTTGTTAGTGGAATGCGTGTGCCAGTCCACTATTCTCACGAGTTGGCAGGCCTTATAATAGAGGTGTAGGTCTGGGTGTCCTACGCCTCCTTTACCTTTGGGAAGTGTTAGTCTTCCCCAGCTCAGATGAGGGGGACCCGCTGACCATAGAAGGTGTCTGCATAATTGTTTAAATGAGGCAAAGTAGGAGGGGGGGAGTTTGATCGGTATGGCTTGTAAAAGATAAAGTAGTCGGAAGCACAATCATTTTTAAGATGGCAGCTCTGCCAAACCAAGAGAAGGGATCTTTCAACCATTTAATTGAGTCTTCTCGTATAGTTTGGAGGGCTGGGAGAAAGTTCTTGGCATAGAGGTCGGATAATCTGGTAGGAATTTTGATGCCTAAGTAGGTGAGTTCATTGGGTTCCCACCGAAAAGGGAAGTTAGCTTGACAGAGTAGAACTGTTTGTTGGGGCAGGGAAATGTTTAGCGCTCTCGATTTATCAAAGTTGATTTGTAGGTTGGAAAGTTGTTTGAAGAAAGCAAAGTCATTGAGAAGGTTGGGGATGGTAATCAAAGGATTTGAAAGAAACAAAAGGATGTCGTCCGCGTAGGCTGCAATCTTGTAGTGATTGCGTTTAATGGTGATCCCCTGTATATCAGGGTCTTCTCTGATTTTGCAGAGGAGAGGTTCCATGGTAAGGACGAAGATGAGCGGGGACAGGGGGCAGCCTTGGCGCGTGCCATCTGCTATGGAGAATGCGGTTGAAAGTCGACCGTTGACCCGTATCTTGGCCGTGGGGGACGCATATAGTGCCATGATCATTTGTATAAGCCGTGGCTGGAACCCCACGGCCTGTAGAGATGCGGACATATAATCCCATGCTACCCTATCAAATGCCTTTTCGGCGTCTAGGGATAGAAAAAATCCCTTTTGCCGCAGTGGAGGTAAGCCAGTGATGGATGTTTAGGGCCTTTGGTAGTGTTATCCCTGGCTTCCCTGCCAGGGATAAAACCCACTTGGTCGGTCGAGATTAGTCTGGGAAGGAGAGGGGTTATGCGATTGGCCAAGATCTTCGCATAGAGTTTCACATCCACATTGAGAAGGGAGATAGGGCGATAATTTGAAACTACCGTGGCGTCCTTACCTGGTTTTGGAATGAGCGTCACGTGGGCCTCTAAAATATCCCTGTTGTGTGGGGGGGGAAGAGGTAGGTAGTGCATTAAAGGCCATTACAAAATGGGGACGTAGGATGGCAGAGAGTGACTTGTAGTAACTAGACGTTAGGCCATCCGGGCCAGGACTCTTACCCGGTTTCAACTGTTTCAGGGCCTTTAGGACTTCCTCAATGGAGAATGGTGTGTCCAGATCTGTTAAATCATCTGCGTTAAGAGGGGATGGACTGTATTGTGATAAAAACTCATTTATGATCTCCGGCCGTTTCGAGATGGGGTCAGTCAAGTGTGGATTGGGTATTTTGTACAGTTTGGAGAAATATGCTACAAATTGGTTAGCTATGTCTTCTGTGTGATTGATAGTGGTTCCAGAAGGGGTTTTGATGGAGTGGATGGTGTGCTTAGATTTTTTCTGTTGTAGGGCTCTCGCAAGCAGTTTACCCGCCTTGTTCCCAAATTCATAGAACAGTTTCTGCGTTAACGTGTATTTTCGCTTTAAAGACTTCTGAAGTTCTTCTAATAGGTCAGCCCTGGCTGCTACGAGGTTGGCAAGGCATTTATCAGCCAATGAACGTTTGTGTACGTTTTCCAGCCGTTTCACTCGATTCGATAGGTCCTCTATGTGTGCCTTCCTAAGTTTGTTCCGTTTAGACACTAGAGATATGAACTCGCCCCGGATAACACACTTGTGTGCGGCCCAGGTAACTGTCGGGGATGTATCCCCATTGGAGTTTTCCCTAAAATAGTGTGTAAGGCATTCCGACAATTTCTGGGTGTTATCTATGTCCAATAGAAGTGAGTCATCAAGGCGCCAGATCATTGATCTGGTACGTTGGAAAGGAAGTGTAAGCGTCATGGTTATGGGGTGATGGTCTGACAAAACCATGGGTTCAATAGTGGCGTCTGTAAGTGTGGTTAGGTCATCTTGCGTTATGAAAAATGTATCGAGTCTAGAGTATTTGTTGTGAGGCGCAGAGTAAAAGGTGAAGTCTTTTACTGTCGGATGAAGCGTGCGATAGGTGTCATGGAGAGTCAGGGTACCAAGGCAATTCTTAATCGCACGAAGGGCGCTATAGGACATACAGGAGGAGCCATTTGAGGTGTCAAGGGATGGAACAAGAGGAACATTAAAATCTCCCCCCAAAATTAGGGTGCCAGATTGAAATGCTGTAAGTTGGTCCAGAGTCTTACGGTAGAATGCTACGTGTTTAGAGTTTGGTGCATAAATGTTTGCGATGGTAAAGGGTTTGCCATGGAGTGTACCTTTTTAAGGAAGATATATCTCCCATGGACATCCCTTTCAGAGTCCGTGATCGAGAGGACAATGTTTCGATATTAATATGGAGACCCCTTTTGATTTGGCTATGTCGTTCGTGGCGTGATAAACAGTCGGAAAATGGAGGTCATGGAGCTTTGGGATATTTATTTGTACGGAAATGGGTTTCCTGGATAAGAGCGATATGTGTTTTAGCCCTGCGAAGGGCATATAACAATTGAGATCGTTTTTCGCAAATATTAAGACCCCTTACATTAATAGAATATAATTTGAGTTGTGTGGGTAGGTGGGGGACCAAAGGGCCAGAACCAGTACCTGTAATTTCACCCGCCATTCCCGGGGGGGGGGGGAATAGGGGAGGTGAGAAGGAACAGGTGTCACTGCTACCTCTAAGATGTTGCAAAGGAGAGGATGTAAGGGTGAATACCGATGGGGGGGAGGAACTTGTCCAAACCCCTCACTAATGGGAAGTAATCGGTGAGTTACAGGGCGCGGATGGTGGTCACACGGCCTTCAGCCGTGTTCGCACCGTTGCACGCCACTGTGCGGGGGTTGACCAAGACCAGAGCCGGCGAAGGACTGTAAAAGTACGGAGAAAGATTATGTGTAAAAGCGATATCCCTCCACCCCAGGACAATCTATCATAGAAGCACGGAGGGCCAAACACCAAAACGGCGAATGCAACGTATGATCTATCACTAAAGGTAATGTAGACCTCAGGTCTCATTAAGGGTAGGGTAATCTATATCTAGTGCGATAGCACCGAGTAGGAGTTATAGGTTGCGTAATGGTATCCCACGTATATTTGGCCTCACCTTGGGTCTCATGTTAACGCTATGGTACCTGGTGCGGTTCTACATATGCATGCCTGCAGGAAGATGGGGCGACCCGTTGGCATGAATATAATGCATCTTAGTGCAGAAACATATAATGGTGTCATTATCCCCTAAGGAGTCGTGCCCAAACAGTTTAACCATAGAAACAGTCAAAAATGAACAATACCAGTAATAGCAAAAGCGAAAGGCATGGGGCATGTGGCGTGAGCCGTACCGTGAGTCCCCACACAGTACCTTTAGGAGCATATAAGTGGTGCTTACCCCCAATTTTCCAGGGGAGCAAGTGTGCAAGTCCCGCCCATCCGTCCGTTAGGAAGTAGATCAGGGGAAGTGGATATTGAGGGACATTATCCCGAGCCCACAGGTGTAACAATATGGTAGTAATGTCACAGTGGATAGCTGGAGCATAAGAGGGAGAAGGGGGAGGTGGGAAGGGGGGGAGACTGGAGGGAGCTGAGAGAAGGAGAGAGATAAGGGTGATAATGATGCAGGGGAAGAAGAGAGGGGGATTGGGGAAAGGAGGGGGAGAGGGGGTGTGGAAAAAAAGGGGTGGAAAGGGGGAGGGGAATGAGGGGGGAGGGATGGGGAAAGGACTTGGGAAGGGGATGGGAGGGGGAGGGGAACGAGGATGGGGAGAAGGGGGTGAGGGGAGAGGAGGTAGGGGGAGGGGGGACAGTGAGCCCTCACAAGCAGCGTACAGGAAGACATTGCAGTTGTGGAAAGGTGCTCAGTAGTGGGCCGGGTAGTTTAGTGTTTAGTATACTTATGATGTCCAGTGCAGGCTTTCAGCCCCACCATGCCCGTGGAGTACTTAAGCCAAAGCCAATGCGGGTTAGAATGGGGAGTCAAAGACTGGGCGGTACCTGTGTGGGCAAAAGTGGTGGTGTGCGGATTCCGGAGGGATTGTCGGCCAGGCAGCTGCAGTCCACATCTATCCATGAGGGGGCCACATGCGATAATAGAAGAGAGCCACGAAGTCGATAAGGGAGGAGTGTCGTGAGTGGGTCAGCTCACCTCCGCAGAAGCTGGAGCACTGTCAGTGTGTCCGACGTCCCGGAGCGGCAGTGCATCACGGCAAGCGTCACACGTGAGGTGGATCTGTGTGGGCGGCATTCTTGATCCCGTCGGCCAAGAGCAGGTCACCGCCAGGAAGAGGATACGGTGTTCGCCGGATGTTGTTGAAATGCGAATCCATTGCGGCCGGAAGTGTGTTGAGAAGATGCGCCGTCATGTCTGTCGAGTCGCGGGTTGGTATGGGGGATGTAGTCCACATTGATCGGCTAAACTATATAGGTGGGAGGGCGGTTCTGTGGCCTGATGCTGAGCATTTGTAAAGGAATCTTAAGGAGGGAATATGCTTCTGGGAGAGTCACTTCCATCAGGCGGATCTGACTGGGGCCAAAATTGCAGGGAGGCCCAACAAACAGTCAAAGTAAAAGTAATACAAGTAATAAACAGAACATATAGTGGTTACTACGGGGAAGCCTCAAATAGGGGCATGAGCAGGAAACCTGGATCACTGGGGCCAAGTCAGAGCGTTTAAGGTGTACTATACCTAACGATCGCAACGGGCTCTCCTGGAAGTAGGGGAATCCGTGGGGCTCACATCTTGCCAGGAGTTGCGGGAGGTGGCGTGTGATCGAGAACCTGATGGGGAGCTCCTCCTCCTGAAGCTAGCGACCTGAGTTTCCATAGGTTCTTCCCGGAATTTGGTCGGTCTGCTCACAGCATAACGGAAGTTTGCGTACCATTCCGGGACGGCCACTCGGGATATCCAGAGCATCACAAAATGAGGGCAGGTCCTCCGGTACTCTGAGAAGCGCCGTGCGTCCCAGAGCGGTGGCTGACAGGCAGAAGGGAAACTTCTACTTATATCTGATCCCCTTGTCTCGTAGAATATTCAACAGGGGTTTTAAGGCCCGGCGGTGTTGTAATGTGATGCCCGATAGGTCTTGGAAGAGTTGTATGGGCATTCCCTCGTGCATCAACTGTTGATCTCTCGCCTGTCTGAGAATAGCTTCCTTCAATGTATAATCCACCAGACAGCAGACAATGTCACGTGGGGGATCAGTGTCTCTGCCCTTGGGACGGAGGGCGCGATGGATGCGCTCCATGGCTACCGGGGTTTGAGGAGGCCTATTGAGGATGGTGTTAAACAGGGCAGTCACCGTTAGGGGAACCCGATCGCCCTCGATGGATTCTGGTACTCCCCGCACTCTGAGGTTATGGCGGCGCCCCCTGTTGTCCAAATCTTCCATATGGCGCTGCATATCCCGGAGCTGGAGGGTGTGGGTATCGATCTGTTTAGCGGCTCTGCGAATGTCCTCCTGGTGTTCCGCAATTAATTCCACAGAGTGTACCCTGTCGTTCAGTTCATGAATGTCTAGGCGAAGGTCCGCGATGGCTGCCGACAGGGTGTCTTTAATGTCGACGGCAATGGAGCGGAGGTCCTGTATGGTTAGTGGAGGCTGCGAGGGATTCACCCCCCCCCCCCCCCGTTGTCCGGCGGAGCAGGAGCCGAAGAGACTGCCGACAGGGGTATTCCCGGTAATTAAGGGGATTGTGCTTGGGAGTGGTTCTGTGAGTGTCCTTGGCGGGACGCCGCCATGTTCCCCCTACTGTGTCTGAACATCTCGGGGATATTCTGATTCATACCCCCTGGTTGTTCAAGTGGCGAGCGGGATCTGGAGGTCGATGAATGCCCGGAAGCAGTCCCCATCGTTTAAGGCACTTGTGTGGTGATATTGGGGTGTCAGGACCTCCAAAATCGAATGAAATTGTCCTGAGGTGGCAGGAGCTCGGAGATCAGGCGTCCATTCAGTAGCAAGGTCCGGCCACGCCCCCGTTTTTTTTTTATTCGCCCACTCCCCCTGCTTGCTCCTGTCACTCTACCTCGCACTTTATGTCCTCCAGTACAGAAGGCACAGGCAGGTGGCACTGGTCGACAATGGTTGGTACTGGCAGGTGGCGCTTGTTGGCACTGGCAAATTTCACACTGAGCACACTGAGTGGAACGGTGTGTGAAACTGACAAATCTGAATGTGGAGAGAGAGGAGCTGTCAAAATTCATCTGTGATGTCGGGGGTGGTCGGGACCCAGCAGCTATCAAACACCAGCCAATGATTGGGCTGCTTAAGGGGGCAGGGCCACATACACGTAGTGGCCATCCCAGATCCCATCCTATTGGCTGGTGCTTGATAGCTGCTGGATCCTGCCCACCCCCAACATCGATGCTTAATTTTGATAGTGGGGTTTTCTTTTAATCTACAAAGTGTCGACATGGATGGAATTTTGGTGATTCCTATAGCTCTGAAATAGGCTAGGTGGATGTTGTAAACTTCTGGCAGAACTTACTTTGTAGTACTCTTCTTGATCAGCAATCTCCTATCCCACAGACTGGATTTCCACTGTGCTTCACGGTCCTTGGCTTTAACAGCTTGACTTTAAAACCCAGGTCTTGAGACAGGGGTCTCTCTGATTCATGAAATCTCATCGCTTTTTTAAATAGCTTGCAAGTTTTTTTACCCGGTGTGAGGAAAATAGCGTACCATCATGGGTTAAATTTCAAGTGATACTAATGTCATGTTTTTTCCCTTTAAAAATAACCTGTTATACTACATTATAAGAGGAAGGACCACAGCCTAAAAAGGAGAGGGGCCTCACCAACCACAGGGGAAGGGACTTTGAATGTGCATCATTTGTTGGCACATTCAAAGTCCCTTCCCCTGTGGTTGGTGAGGCCCCTCTCCTTTTTAGGCTGTGGTCCTTTTACAGGGGTTATGGTGTGGTCTGACATGTATTGGAATGGGGTGGTGCCACTGAGGATTGATACTAGATCGGTTTGGCTCACATCCTCATTTGTTCTAACAAACATGGTAAACTTGCCTGCTCTGTGCAGTGGATTTGCAAAGAGCATCCCAGATCCTCCCCTTCTCGGGTCCCTCTTTGGTGTTCCTGGCCCCCTCCCTTCTGTTCAGTGCTTCCACAGCAAGCAGCTTGCTATGGGGCCACAGCTCCCTGTGTCCATTCAGACACAGCGGCGCAGCCTGCCCCGCCCTGTTTCTCTCCTCATTGGCTCACTGACTTTGACAGCAGTGGGAGCCAATAGCGTCGCGCTGCTGTCTTAGCCATTGAGGGGTGTCCCAGACAGCTGAGTCTCTTGTGCAACATCGGTGGATCGAGATGGACCTCGGGTATGTATGAGGGGGGCTGCTGCACACAGGTTTTTTATCTTGACGCATTAAGATAAACTTTCTGCCGTTACAACCACTTTTAGTCTTTGTGGTTATTTCAAAGACCCCCTAGCCTCCCATTGTAACTTTGCCTTTTTAACCACCTGAGACTCTGTGGAATTTGAATATGGTTCTCTCGGCATTTCAGAAAGTGCCCTTTGAATCCATCAGATATTCGTTTTTCTACTCCCTCATAGTTGCCTTCCTAATTGTCATTACCTTTTACAAGGCATGTATCTAAGCAGGCAGTTTTGTCTTCTACAGAACCATATAGGAATATGAAGGTATTGGGACTTTTAAGGTGCAACAACTACACAATATTCAATATAAAAAATATAATTTTATTACAAAAAAATATATGAAAATTCATATGTACAAATATAAATGAACCATCAAAATAAACATAATAGAGTTTCCAAAGTGCATACAGACAAAATTCTCTACATGTTTCGCCATTTTGTAGGCTTCCTCAGGAGTTTGTCATGCAAATACTGGAAACAAAGAAAGAAAAATAATAAATACATAATATTTACTCAAATTTCAAAATCAAAATTACAAAACAGAATATTATTAAGAAAAAAAGGTTTAACTGAATACCATAACCAGCCCAATGGTTGCTCAAAAGTTCATCTCAAAATTAGATCTATTTATTCAAGGTATATGACCTTATTAGTATCAGTTGTAAGTACATTACCTGTAAATTTTGATGGTACAATCTAAAATGAATGACCAGATAGCCAATGAGCTATCCCACACGGGGGCGCCCGTAAGGAGGGGATCATATGGTGTATCATAGAGGGGGAGAAATACTGGCACAAATAACCACCCGGATATTACTAGCACAGGAACAGAGGGCCATCTGGGGGAAATTACAAAGAAAAATCGAATGAAGTCAAAATAACAATCTATGTATAAGAGTAAAGGCGTCTCCATCTAGTTATACGGCACATACCCCATTAGTATTTACCTGTTTATGGCTGTTGATAGTAAAAAGTATTAGAATAGGCAAAAAAGGGGCAGTATCTCCAAAGTACCCCAATCAGTGTCCACTCTAAAGAAAAAAGAATTAGTGGAAATTACTATAAATATATAATAATCCCCTCTAGTTGGTAATCAAAATTTTTTTTTTTTTTAATTTTTAGCCAAATACTTGCTAGCTGGTATATACCTGGTTAATCCAATTGGATAAAGTGTGTCCACATTAGGGCATCTCTGCCGAAAAACTTGTTTTACAAAACCGATCAATCAGTTTACTGAAAAAATATATAAAATATAAAAACCATTTTAGATTAAAGACCAAGTAAACCAGACAACAGGATAAAAACCAATGTTGCCCATAAAGAGATCTAATGCCTAAGTAATTTACCTTTGACTGATATCTAAGAACGTCTTCTCCCCAGAATGTTGGTCATGCTACTGATTTGCAAGGCTGCGATCCGGACTATATACCCCCCCTCCCCCTTCCCATTGGACGCACAATGGCGCCAAATCAATGGGCGGAGCGGGCACGTCAGTTCCGACATCCGCCCATCGTCAGATCCGACCCGGAAGTGACAATTCCACCACTGAAAAACCGGAGACGTCCGCCGGAAGCGCCACCCCGCTCATCAGGAGAAAACATCCTGACGAGCTGGACGCACCATAAGACGGATCCGGAAGGGGAAAACATGCCTAAAGTATAGAAAAGGGCAGACTTCTCTTTAAAATCACGGCAGAGATGGCACATTGGATGTTAGAAACATGGGGCCAGGATATCCGGTGGACTTGGTCAGATGGCGCTCAGATTGTCTCCCAAAGGAGAACAAAGAGAAACGCCCTGGGCGCCCATATGATCAACAAATCCCCCCCCAAAAAAAGAAAAGGGAAACGCCACCCTAAAAAATGTGGTAAACTTCATTGAAATCAATTACATATAATGTAGATTTATCAATAATTAAAGAGAGCCCCTATGGAATATAGAAATGGTACATTCAGTCACCTGTACATAAAGACAAGTTTAATAAACAAAAATAAAGTAACAAAACAAAATTTTATTTGTTTTGAACAGAGTCTACATATACAGCATAACTATTTTTATCCTACAAAAAAGGTTTGAAACTGATGGACTCATTTAACCCGGGATACATAGTAGCTCTCAAGGTATGTATTCATCTGGTTTCTCGTTGTAGGAGATTTTTGTCCACATCCCCACCTCTTTCATTAAGAGGTATGTATTCTAAAGCAAAGAATTTAATCTTTGACAGATCGAAGGAGTGGAAAAGACCACTATGTCTACTAATAGGAGTCTCCATTTTTTTCTTTTGAATGAGAGATACATGGTCTCTCATGCTGTGAAAAAAAGGCCTCTTCGTTTTACCAACATAAAAGGCCTTACAATCACAGATCATCAAATAAATAACGCCAATTGACTGGCAATTGCTAAAGAAATTTGGTCTATACGTAACTCCATTAGGGAGAACTATTTCAGTAGAATCATATATAAACCTGCAAAATTCACAATGACCACATGGGGCCGAACCCTTTCTACTCTCAACCCTCTTAATTTGGAGATGGCTATGAACTAGTTGATCTTTTAAAGACCTAGATTTTCTATAGGTAATTTGGGGAAATGGCTTAATATATTTGGAGATAATCTCATCTGTTGCTAGCAAAGGCCAGAATTTTTCAATAATTTTTCTTACTTTCTGATGTTCACCAGAGAACCTGGTAATTAATCGTACCGATTGGTCAGTAGTTTGAGATTTCTTAGGATGTATTAGATCTTTCATGTTTTTATTTTTTGCTCGTTTGTAAGCTTTTTTGAGGGTTGAACGACTATACCCTCTAGCAATTAGTCGAGATTGGAGGGCAGAGGCCTCCGTCTCGAAATCTACTTCCTTACTACAATTTCTTCGAATTCGTAAGTACTGACTATATGGGATACTTTGTACCAGGGTCCTGGGATGAGAACTTGTGGCATGCAGGATGGTATTGCCTGAAGAGGGCTTTCTATATAATGAAGAGCCCAAGGTGCCATCAGAATTTAAGTAAATAGAAATATCCAGAAAATTTATCACATTCTGGTCACAAATCATCGTAAATTTGAGATTAAAGGAATTCACAGCTAATGAAGACATAAAAGATGTCAATTCCTCTAAGGAGCCAGTCCACACAACAAAAATGTCATCGATAAAGCGTCGCCATATCAAGACCTTATCAAAAAACATTTCAAATGATTCTAAAGAAAAAATCTCCTGTTCCAACCCCCCCAGGTACAGGTTGGCGTACGATGGGGCACACTTGGTCCCCATCGCAACACCCTGCACCTGGAGGTAGTGGGAACGGTCGAAAACAAAAATATTGTTGGTAAGTATGAACAGCAACAATTCCAAAATGAAATTGTTGTAGGGCCTGGCTCCAGGTCCTCTCTCAGAAAGGAAGCCGTCTATAACTTTAATACCCCTAGTGTGGGGGATAGAGTTATAGAGGGCTTCAACGTCTATAGCTACTAGCCATGACCCCGGTGGTACACATAGACCATCCAAAGATCTCAGTAGATCGGCGGTGTCTTGAATGTAGGAACTTAAAGAACCTACATGGGGCCTCAAATAGTCGTCTACCAGCTTACTAGCTGGTTCTGTAAGGCAACCAATCCCTGACACAATCGGACGGCCAGGGGGATTTTCCAAATTTTTGTGCACCTTTGGCAGAGCATAAAACGTGGGAAGTCTCGGCTTATCAATAACCAAGAATTCACACGTCTTCTTGTCTATAAGGTTATCACAAAATGCCCGATTAATGAGGATACGGTATTTTGTCTCCGCATATTTTACCTGTGCAAAAGGAATAGAGCGATACCAACTTTTATTTGAAAGAAGGTTCATGACCATCTGCTTATATTTGTTTAAATCCATTACCACTATGTTACCTCCTTTATCCGAGGGTTTTATCACTAAATGTTCGTTCTGTTTTAAGGATAACACGGCTTTTTGTTGGGATGGCTTAAGGTTGGTATTTCTTCTAAACCTTTTCCAATTGGTACTCTGTAGTTCCTTTGTAACTTGTTGGGTGAATGCCCAAATGTTGGGGTTTCCTTGGAGAGTAGGAAAGGTCCTGGATTTCGGTTTATATAGATTAGGTGGAGGAAAAATTCTCTCCGTGGGAATCTCATCTACGAGGCCAGACTGGGGTTCCTCAAGGGGGTCATCTAGTGGATTACCTTCTTCCCATAATTCCATTAATTCGTTTATTGCCTGAATCTCCTTAATTGTTTTATTTTGCCAGAGATCTTCCCCCATGGTATCCATGGGAGAACGTTTATAATCCCTGTCAAACATGATCTTAAAAGTAAGTTTTCTCGCAAAGAGATTGACGTCCTTTATAATTTCAAAGGCATCAACCTCCTGATCAGGACAAAAAGTCAGGCCAAGGCCCAAAACCTCCGTCTGATCTGATGTAAGTAAATGTGAAGACAGATTAATTACTTGGAAATTACTTTGGAAGTTACTTTGAGTGCCTGTGAGAGAATGGGTGTCTTTTTGGTGTCCACACTTAGGGGTGGTGAAAAGATTGGCGCAGTGCGAAGATCCCCTATATTGGGGATTTGCAAGTCCCCCGAAGGGGTAACTATTGATTGATTTAACTTCGGTGCATTAAGAATATTAGAAAAACTGGGTGTGGATAAATTAAGGTGACCATCACCTGTGGGATGAGTGGGAGGGGGTACATTTTTGGACTGTGAACGTAAACCCTGACGATTCATGTCCTGTTGAGTACGTTTAGAAAGCGCTGACATCAAAGGTGCTCGATCAGTCTTTCTTTTATTAGAACTAACTGACGTGTTTGAGGCATTACCTGGTAGGGACGAGGAAGATAAAGACGATTCATCGGAATCAGTGGCTTCCTGATTTTTATTTGTTTGCTTACGAGCTGAGGATTTGGATTTCCTCCATTGGTTTTCAGTAGTCCACCGATAGGCTGTGTTTGATTCATATGCCAGACGATCCCTATAGTATTTTTTATCCTTAGTTTTAAGGATATTGGAGACAAAAGACTCCAAATGTTTTTCTAAGAGAGCCTCTCTATTAGAGAAGGTTTCCTCCGTAGTCAAGTTGGAATTTTCAACATACAATTTTTCTATGTCGTTATTGACTATCTCTAAATCTTTAGCATAGTTTTGGCAAAGAGCCTCCATCATCTTAAATGAACATGACTGTAAGTTCGATTCCCAGTCTAATTTGAATTCTGTCTCCACTTTAAATATTAGGAAAAATCTGTATGCGTAATCCCCACGGTACAATTTTATCCTCTAAATATTTCAAGAAATACCTGCGATTCCAAAAAATACGTGCTTTCTTTTCCAATAAACGTTGAAGGCTATTGAAAAAGCGTTCAAGGGTAATCCCACCAAATGTAGACCCTTGGGCTAGATGGATTTTAGTCATAAGGCCATCAAATGCCGACCCTCAGTAGGTAGCCATGCTGATCGAGAAAAAGACTCTGTTATACAAAATAGAAACTATAAAAGGATTAATCTTTAAACCCAAAAAAGAATAATCTAATAAACTACAAAAATGATATAGAGGTGACAGGTAAAAAATGAGCGTTTGCCACCCGGTATATTCACAAGGAGAAATTGAAAATAATACCTGTCAACTGTATCTCATAGGCACCACATCCCTTCATTAAGAAGCTATATAGGAATATGAAGGTATTGGGATTTTTAAGGTGCAACAACTACACAATATTTTATATTGAATATTGTGTAGTTGTTGCACCTTAAAAGTCCCAATACCTTCATATTCCTATATAGCTTCTTAATGAAGGGATGTGGTGCCTATGAGATACAGGTGACAGGTATTATTTTCAATTTCTACAGAACCATGTTTGGTTCTACAAAAAGACGAGGTAGTATTGAAGTCTAGAGTCTCTCCTTTTTCTAAGATGTTCACCTGTTGCCTGAACCAAGATATTCTAATATTCTTCTGCCTCTGTCCCTAGTACATAGAAGTAATTTTCCCTTCACTGTCTGAATGTGTAGTTTGTGCTGTGCTGGTTTACCTTTCATCCACTGCTTCCATTATTCCATTATTCCTGATGGGTCCCCCGTAAAGGAGATTCTCTCACCACCATTTCTCAGTGGCCCAAACAGATCATTACTTAAACTCGTCAAGGCTCATTGTACTAGGCCTGTGATTACCTCTTTTTGGCAAAGACCATGGTTTCCCAAATTTATAAGGCTGCTTCTCTAATCTATTTATACATTATCTTTTATATTTACCAAATGGAATACTCTTTCGTCCATGGACCGACACAGCTTCTCTATTGACAAAGTGGGTATTATCCGTTAATTAGGAGTGACTAGGCAGAAAACTTGTAAAAAGTGTTGCATCACACCTTCTACAGTACCGCCCAAGGGGCGGACCCTCTGGGTATATCCCCTCAGTCTGCATCTCGCAGATCAGTTTTTTTCTGTCTAGCAAGGCGTAGGACATGGCTCCCTTCGGGCCCATTGGTCCGGGGGAAAAAGATATATTTTTTTGCTACATTTTTTGTTTCCTGCGATCTTCGATCAACTGCCGACTGGATGACAGGCTGGATCCTCGATCCTTGTAGTCTCCCCAGTTTCGGCCATCGAGCGTGTGCCGACCCTAGCTACGCGCTGGGTTTTCCACGACATGCCCGTTGCTCCACGGGTGGCCGGTGAGCCTACGCTCCAGGGCCTGCATCGGACCGCTCAGCTTCGGCTGACCTTACGGCCGAGTCGCAGCAGCCTGTCCTGTGAGCGTCACGCTCCAGGGCATACATATGATCGTCCCTTTTGGGTCCAATCACAGCATACCTGGCCAACAGTCACCTTCCGTGCGCGGACGATGATCTGTTTGGAATGTCTTCCAGCATAATACATGCAGGATAGGTAAGTAAACTCCCCTGCCTCGGCTGGGTGATTTAGCTGGACATTCCTGGAGAGATCAAGTAAGTGGTTGTGGCCCCTTTCTTCCCTCTCTCCCTGCCTTTCCCTCCCCCCTGGCCTTCTAGCTAAAGGTTGCTGGGTGCTGGGGGTCACCTAAGGGGTTCCACTGGAGCGGGGCTGGCTGTAATTAACATTTAAAAGAAACGTAATTTCTGCTTACCTGTATGTGCTTCCTCCTCCATGCTGTCGGCGGCCATTTTGGGGTGGTCCATGCCTGGTTCGGCCTCTAGTGACTGCCCGGCGGCCATCTTCCTGTGGTTTCGGCGCCATTTTCTTGTAGTCCACGCCCACTGGCCCCATCAACTGATCGGCGGCCATGTTTGTCCACCCTGTATGTATATATTGCCGTTCGGCAGCCATCTTTTTGTGGGCTACGGTTGCTTGGCCTCTATCTTCGGCTCGGCGGCCATTTTCTTAGAGCCCACATCTTCCATACAGACGGTTTTGGCGGCCATTTTGCGAGAGTCTCCGGCCTCTAGGGTGCATTACACTGGCGTGAAAATTCACACAGGAAGTGCTGATAAAAGAAGCAGACTGACACAGCAGCAGTGGGACAGCATCACAGGCGCAGCACACGGCAGCATAGCAGTACCGGTCCAGGGTGGTGAGTCCTCTGGGTCACCCAGCATCTCTGCAGCACAGGAGGGTGGCCTATTGATATCTTGCCTGGAGCCCTGTGGGTGTCAGCGTGTGGTCAGCATGGCATCTGAGTCAGATGTCTTCTCCCCTGAAACACCAGATTTAGCAGCTGGTGCCCCTGAGATGTCTGAACACTATTACGGCAATCCTAGAGGCATTTGCTGCCAGGGTGGAAGCCGCACACGGGAATACAGGGGGTAGTAAAAGCCCCCGTCCCCTGCAATCTTCCGGGGATAATTCTGATGCAGAACCAGGTCCAGCTACGGCTCATGTCCCAGATTCGGACGCATCAGAGACTGCAGACCGTGACCGATCGGACAGTGAGGATGACTCAAAGTCCAGGTCAGTACGCGAGACAGCTTTGGTATCTGACCTTATTACTGCAGTGCGGGATACGCTAAAGTTGGAAAATACTGCAGAAGCAGCAGAAACTCCAGTCCCCTTTGGGTTTAGAAAAACCTGCCCGCACTGCTAAGGTGTTCCCTTGTGTCTTATTTTGACAAACTCTTATACAAGGAATGGGAGAACCCACTGAGGGTCTTTACAGCCCCAAAGAGGTTTGCAGTACGGTACCCCTTTGAGGAGAGTTTTCTGAAGAAATGGACCTCTCCCCCTATAGTGGACCCTCCGGTGTCCAGACTTAATAGAGCCACCACTATTCCAGTAGAAGGGGCTCCTGTTTTCAAGGACCCTGTGGATAAGAAGGCTGAAGCACTCGCTCGCTACCTATACTCAGTGGTAGGCTCGGCAGTACGCCCGGCATTGGCGGGGGGCCCTAGTGTCTCAGACACTTACTGAATGGGCAAAATTGCTACTCCAGGGGTTAAGAGCGAGATGCTCCTCCTAATGAGTTAACTTTGGCTGACCAGTTGGTCCAGGGCCTTAAGTTTGTCTGCGAGTCAGACATGGATACTATTCCCCTGCTGTCAAAAGCTTCGGTTTATGCAGTAGCAATACGCCGCCTGATCTGGCTAAAGGGCTGGTCTGCGGACCAGACTTCCAAGAAAGCCCTGTTGGATCTGCCTTTTAAGGGCGACAGACTTTTTGGGGCTTCTCTGGATGACCTCATCAAGGATGCCACAGGAGGTAAAAGCACTTTGCTTCCCCAAACTAGCAAGGGTAAGGGGCCACGCCAAGGGCAAGGGCCCTCCTTTACTGCACGCAAGCGTTTTTTTTCGTCCCCCTAGGGCGACAGGGAAAAGACCCCAGGCCGATAAAGCGCCTACCTAAGGACAAAAGCGTCCTTGGTCCCGCAGACCCAACAAGCCTGCAGACAAATCTGCATCTGCATGAAGGGCCGCCCCCACCCAGCTCTCGGGTGGTTGGACGTCTTCGCAAATTCGCGACTCAGTGGACAGCTCTAGTCTCCGACAGGTGGGTTTGCGAAGTAATCTCCTCAGGCTAGAAGATAGAATTTCTCTCTTGTCCACCGGACAGATTCATCACCTCCAATCTCCAGCTACTACCGACCCGTCGGAAGGCCCTGTATGGGGCGGTCCAGGGTCTACTGGAACGCGGGGTAGTTATTCCTGTTCCAGAACAGGAACGGGGTCAGGGTTTTTACTCAAATCTGTTCATTGTGCCGAAGGAGGAGGGGGTTCGTCCAATCTTGGATCTCAAAGCCCTTAATTGCTTTGTGAAAGTACAAAGATTTTGGATGGAGTCGGTTCGATCTGTAGTCACGGTTCTCCATCCGGGGGACTTTCTGGCCTCCTTGGACCTCAAGGACGCATACCTGCATGTCCCCATATACTCCAGACACCAGAGGTTTCTGCGATTTGCTATCGGGAAGAACCACTACCAGTTTGTGGCCCTCCCGTTTGGCCTTGCATCAGCACCCAAGACGTTCACCAAGGTGCTCGCTCCGATTTTGGCACTTCTAAGACAGCGGGGTATCGCTATCATGGGCTACTTGGACGACCTTCTACTGAAGGCCCATTCAAGCTCAGAATTAGAGGTAAGCGTGTCTATTACCTGTCGGACTCTTCGAGACTGTGGTTGGATACTAAACACGCAAAAGTCAGTATTGGTGCCCACTCAATGCCTAGTGTACCTGGGGTTGATTCTGGATTCCTCAGAGGCAAAGGTATTCCTCCCTGTGGAGAAGTTGCAGACCCTCCGGGCTGCAGTACGGCAGCTGACTTCCAGGAATTGGTCGTCACTCCGTTTTTGCATGCAAGTGTTGGGCCTCATGGTAGCCTCCTTCGAGGCGGTCCCATATGCTCAATACCACACTCGAGTGTTACAGAAGGAAGTTCTGTCCAGATGGAACAGATGCCCTTCATCTCTGGATTATCAAATCCGAGTGAGCCACCTAGTCAGGAGATCCCTGGTATGGTGGCTGACGGCACCGGCTCTAAGGGCCGGGAAGTAATTTCTTCCGGTTTACTGGATAGTGATCACGACGGACACCAGCCTTACAGGTTGGGGGGAGTCTGGGGTGTTCAGTCGGCACAAGGTCGCTGGACCCCAGAGGAAGCCCTCCTGCCGATCAAGGTCCTAGAAATCCGGGCGATCAGGCTGTGCCTCTTCAAATGGTCTCAGAGGCTGCAAGGGCGTCCAGTCAGGATCTAGTCAGACAACGCCACAGCAGTGGCATATGTCAATCATCAAGGAGGAACAAGAAGCTCAGCTGCAGCATCGGAGGTCGCTCGCATCCTGAAGTGGGCAGAGAGGAGCATACCGGCACTGTCGGCCGTGTACATACCGGGTGTGGAAAACTGGCATGTGGACTACCTGAGCCGCCAGATGCTGGACCAGGGAGAATGGTCCTTACACCCGGAGGTGTGCCAACTCCTCTGCCAAAGATGGGGCACACCAGACGTAGATCTTCTGGCTTCCCGACTCAATCGGAAGGTATTGAGGTTTGTGGCTCGGTCAAGAGACCCATGGGCAGACGCAACGGAAGCGTTGGTGGCATCGTGGGGTTAGTATCGGCTAATCTATGCCTTCCCTCCCTTAAGGCTTCTTCCTCTTCTGCTCCGCAGAGTGGAGGCAGAGGGAATTCCAATGATCCTAATCGCTCCAGATTGGCCTCAGCGTCCTTGGTACGCCGATCTAGTACGTCTGGTAGCAGACATCCCCTGGCGCCTACCACTACGGGAGGACATGCTATCGCAAGGTCCCATACTCCATCCTGCTTTACAGTCATTGGCTTTAACGGCATGGCTGTTGAGAACCAGGTACTGAGAGACCGGGGCCTGTCAGATTCAGTAATCTCTACGATGAGAAGTGCTCGAAAACCGTCCTCTAGGAAGGTTTATCACTGCACTTGGAAGGCCTACATCTCCATGTGTGAGGCAATGAAATGGCATCCGCGTACCTATTTGGTTTCCAGAATCCTGCTGTTTTTACAGCATGGGGTGGACCAAACGCTTGCCCTAAGTACGATTTAAGGGACAGATATCTGCCCTGGCTGTCTTTTTTTCAGCGACCCCTGGCGGCTCACTCTCTCGAGTATTTTTGTGCAGGGGGTTCGACATGTGGCCCCTCCGGTCCGTCCCCCGCTACCTCCGTGGGACTTGAACCTGGTCCTCTCTGGGCTTCAGAAGGCACAGTTTGAGAATATTGGAGATATTCCCCTGTTGACACATTCTCAGAAAGTGGTCTTTTTGGTGGCGGTTACGTCAGTTAGACGAGTCTCTGAGCTGGCAGCCTTGTCCTGCAACGCTCCTTATTTGGTTTTCCACAAAGATAAGGTGGTGCTGCGGCCGCAGCCTTCCTTTCTTCCGAAGTTCGTTTCGGCTTTTCATCTCAACGAAGACATTGTACTTCCATCCTTGTGTGCTGATCCGTCGAATCCTAAGGAGTCGGCGTTGCATTCCTTGGACATAGTCCGAGCTTTGAGAGTATTCCTATCTGCTACTTCCCTGTTCCGGAAGTCAGACTCACTGTTTCGGTGGCTGGTTCCAAGAAGGGCCAAGCAGTCTCGTCGGCCACCATCTCTAGGTGGATCCGACAGATAGTAATCCAGGCTTACGCCTTAAAGGGTCAAGCGCCCCCCTTTCCTGTCACGGCGCATTCAACCAGGGCAATAGGTGCCTCTTGGGCTTTCCGACATCAGGCGTCTGTTTCCCAATCATGTAAAGCGGCGACTTGGTCGTCCGCTCACACTTTCACACAATTCTACAAAGTTGATGTAGGTGCATCTTCGGATGCCTCTTTCGGCCGCAAGGTTTTGCAAGCGGCTGTTTAGAGTTGCAACTCCTCCGTTGGAGTGCTGTTTTGTGTTTGGGGTTAAGTTTATTTTTATGCTGTTACCACCCCTCGTTTTTTCTCTGACCCTGCTTTGGGACGTCATACTTTGTCAATAGAGAAGCTGTGTCCGTTCATGGACGAAAGAGTAAATAGGATTTTTTACTCACCGTAAAATCCTTTACTCTGAGTCCATGGACCGACACAGCACCCACCCCTTTTAAGTTTGTACTGCTTTTTGACGAACTGATCTGCGAGATGCAGACTGAGGGGATATACCCAGAGGGTCCGCCCCTTGGGCGATACTGTAGAAGGTGTGATGCAACACTTTTACAAGTTTTCTGCCTAGTCACTCCTAATTAACGGATAATACCCATTTTGTCAATAGAGATGCTGTGTCGGTCCATGGACTCAGAGAAAAGGATTTTACGGTGAGTAAAAAATCCTATTTTTCAGGCCTCATCTAAATGCCAGTTTCAGGCATAGTCCTCCAGGCAGTTCTTCCCTCAGGGCTGCCTCACGTTCCTGTTTTTGTTATGTGGGCTTTTTTAGTGTTGGGGTTTATTCTCATTTGTACCTAGAGGGGATGTACCTGCACCTTGTGTGAGAATGGCAAATGCCTGTAAGCTGCTACTTGCACTGGACCTTGCAGGCTCTACCAGCACACAGATTGCAAATGGGAGAATTAACTTGTTTTTGAAAAGGGGGTTCCAAGGCCTTGCCATCGCTCTGTCCTCCTAGGACAGTCCTTCTCACCCGGTGGGGCCATCTAAGGCCATCCTGAAAGCGGAAGGCGTTCAGATCCGACTGAGCTCCTGCTCCCTCCAAACTGTAAATCAACATAGCGGGAGCTTGGTCAGGACCACGGATTGCAGTCAGGAAAGTAAAAGCTGTGGAAGGAGGGTTGTCCTGAAATTTTTAAAAGGGCTTTGTATGTGTGTGCGTTTTGTATATCCTATCGATCTACAGTAGATGTGTACGATACTTTTAATCCTGACGCCTAAACCTCTACGATCAGAACTGCTTTTTTAAAGCTTTTTCATAAGGGCAGCAACAATCGCGTTTGAGGCATTTGACAGGCGTTGAAGAGGTGATGCGTCACTGCCTCAATGCTTGTTTTAACATTTATTAACTTGTTTTAACATCAATATGCTGCAGCCATGTGCACACGGTTTGCAGTGCGCTCCATTACCTAGGGATATACTTCAGCCATAGAATGTGTACGATCCTGGCTTCCGCTTCCTGCAGCTAAAGGAGGAAAATTTGGGGATGGTAAAATGGCGCAGGTGTGTATTTGCATTTGTCTGCGTATCAGGAATTTGCACACATTCCCTGACATAGTGATGTGATCCAAGCCTTAGACTGGAGTGCTTGGAGACAAATGCTTTTCAAGGGCACTGTGGCCGGAAAAAGTTTGAGAAACCCTGTCCTAGGCATCCTAGAGTGTCACTTTTTGGATGTGATTTTGGCAAAAGTCTCCTTCTCCGCCAATGTTTTTATCCTTCACTCTGATTCCCCTCACTTTGCCAGTAGGTTTGTGAAAATGTCAGGCAGTTTAAAAATCCACCAATACTAGGTGGATCCACTTATTTGGGCTTGTTGGCCATTATTTACTGAGTTGCCCAATTCTCATGGAATTCCCGTATATACTTGAGTATAAGCCTACCCGAATATAAGCCGAGGCACCTAATTTTATCACAAAAAACTAGGAAAACGTATTGACTCGAGTATAAGCCTAGGGTGTCCATATGCATGCCTCACTGTGCCCATGCCTCACTGTGCCCATGACTAGACTGACCTTTAACATGGGAGTCTATGGAAGGGGTGCCCGGCTTTTAAAAAACGGTGCTCCTCGGCCGTAGGTCCCCCCCGGACAACAAACTTTGCACACTTGAAGAGTGAGGTTACATGTGTGCTAAATTTGGGGTCCAGGGGACCTACGGCTGGCCGGTACCGGGTCCCCAAAGTCCGGGAGATCGGGTGCAAAAAGGTGACTCAAGTATAAGGCGAGGGGCATTTTCAGCACACAAAGTGCTGAAAAACTTGGCTTATACTCAAGTATATACGGTACTTTTGGATGTCCCATTGGTTTGAGGGGCTATGTAAGGCTAGGGTTTCAGGCTTTGCCAGGATCCATTCAACTGAAGGTGCGGCATAACCCATTGGTAGAATTATCTGTTCTAGTGATGTACTCCAGGAAGCGGTTTTTACAGGCAAGTAAAAAAAAAAAAACACTTTATCGTACATCACGGGACACAGAGCCTAGTATTACTAAGTGATGTAATCAATTAGACAGAAAGTTTCCTCCTTATATAACCCCTCCCATACTGGGAGCTCCTCAGTTTTTTCATCAGTGTCTAAGGCGTTGGTCACGAGTGAAGATGTGCTCTGAGGAGCTCTACTGGAGGGATCCATGCTGGATTTCAATAGCCTCCATAAAGACCAGATCCATCCAAAGTGCCTTGGGCCAAAGTGGATGGTACCTGGGGCCTCGTATCCGAAGTACAAGGTTTTTGCCTGTAATGCCTCTCTTCGGAGTTCCAGTACTTTGGTTATATCCACATACCAAAGATTTTCTGGCAGGATGCGGTACTGGTCCAGGGGAGTGGAAACCCTGTCTAGGATCCCGGTCCCTAAAGGTCTGTTGACTTAACCCGCCGTGATGGGTGAAGATTGGGTCTGTCTGCTCAGCAGTATCCTGCGGCGGGGATAAGGTAAGTGAAGACAATCCTAGGTAAATACCTTAAGACATGCAGCTACTCATGGAAGATAATCCTTATCTGTTTTCCGCCACTTGAGGCAGTAATGAGACATACCTGGTGTTTCGCTTACCATGCTCTCCAGGAACGAAAGCTCAGTGTCAGCCAGTCTGTTGAGCGGCTCACTTCCTCCGCTTCAGGCTCTGCCACAGTTTTGTGTGGGGGAGTCCCTCGTATTCCGGGTCCACGGCATTCCTTGGAGGATTTCTCTACCCCTCCTCCATTTCCCTATGCGAGGGGGGGCGGCGCACTTTTGTAGGCAGGGGCGGGACAACAATGTGGTTGCCGCTGGCACGCGCTTGCACGCCGGCTCATGGTGCAGGCACAGGGCGGGCCCTTCAAAAAGGCCCAGACGTCCGAGCTCTGTAAAGCCAGAGGGACGTAGCAGCTTGGGGCACGTAAGCACCTCGTGTGTGTGTGTTGGATACAGACATACCTAAGACGCCTACTCAGCATCTAGCTGTGCAGATTAGCAGGCATTGTTTTTTTTGCTAGACTAAGTTCAGCTGTTGATGCACCTGTGTTAAGTTCCTCTGCTTTTAGCTTAGGACTTTGTCTACCTGTATAAAAGGTTCAGGGGCAGGAATATAAAAGGGCACTAGGGTATTGGCACCTGAATCTGCTGGCTCTAATCATGTTTGCATGATACCATCCTCCCCTGTAGAGACTTGAGGCAGCCCGCAGGTTGAGCCATCAGCCCTGTCAGGCATTTCAGCCTGCATTTTTTTTTTTTGCATTGCATTTGTTGGTCTAAGAGGTTAATTGCTATACTCGCAGCATCCTCACAAGAAGCAGAAATCTGGGTGTGCCCCTTTTCACTGCTCTAAATCCTGAAACAAGAGGATTAAAAGTCCTTCGGATGAAAGTTCACCGTCAGAGGACAGGGAGCAGGTGCAGGCTAACGAGGCGGAGGTATCAGAAGCCTCACAAGTTCTGAAGTAGCAGCTGCAGTCTTTTTTTTTTCAGAGATTCATACTGCCTCTGTCTTGTCTTTGGGGTTTTAAAAAAAAAAAAAAAATCCCATCGGTTGCTTGTACCTTCCCACTCCATCCATTACTCCAACAGTTTATTTCTGCTGGTTGGGCACCCGCATAAGCTGTTTTTTTCTGCTCCTAAAAGCTCTAGTCTAGGAGTTTAGGTTGCTAGAAAAACCTCCACAGGATCCTCATCCTGGTGCTGGCTTCAGGCTAGCCAAGCGCACAACTGCTGGGATGCACGGTTGCTGGTGCACATTGGTAACGCACAACCGCTATTTCGCATGATAGCGGAAACGCACGTCTACAGAGGAAAACTTCCTCTTTACCAGTCCACATGTTTGCATAAAATACATGAGTTTGGAATGTACAAAATGCATGTGGGGTAAAAACAAGTAACAGAACATGTTTATTGTTCATCACATAAAGATGCATGTTTCTGTTTGGATTTACATGTTTTTTACATAGTCGCATGAGGATGCTTAGTTACATTAAAGTGCTTAAGCCGCACGGAGAGCCTTGTTTTCACAGAAATGCCTAAAATCGCATAAAAATGCTTGATGGCATAAAGATGCTGAATCGCACAGGAGTGCTTGATCACACGAGTCCTTGGTCACACAAGGGTACATGTCCGCACAGTAGTGCTTAAAATGCATAAGATGTTTGATCGCATAAAAGATGCTGAATCGCATAAGGATGCATGATCGCCTAAAGGTGCATGTTCTCCTAAAGTTGCATGTTCGCCTAGCTTTTGCATGGTTGCATAATGAGGCATGATAATTTAAGTTTCCTTAATTATACAGGATTCCTTGTGTTCACATAGGAATACGTGTCTGCATGGGTACATGTTGCACAATGTTGCATAACACGTTCTCAAACACTTGCTTGCAAGATGCCCGTTCCATAGCACACGTGCTATATGTATGCGTGTATACAGCGCACACTTTGTTTTGCCTAAAACATATTTGTATGAATTCATGCTAACATGAACACACGCTTCTATAGAGGCATATGGCTTTAACACTTGCCATATACACATATGGGGAGCCATTTGCATATGTGTTCTATTTACATGGGACTGCAGAGGTTGTCTGCGTTTTGCAGGAGAACAGCACCTCTTCCAGTTGGTGGTCTTGCCCTTTGGGTTAGCCACCGTGCCCGGGTTTACAGGGTACTAGGGCCTGCCTCTAGCAGGTCTAAAGGCCAATGGCATACCAAGGCAATCTGCTGCTGATAGAGCCGTCAGTAGCATGGCTGGACCCAAGTGTGTCTAGCATGGTCAAGTATCTGGAACTCCTAGGTTAGGATCCCAGTCTAAAGGTACATTCTTGCGTTTGGTAAGAAGCTTGCAATGTTTGGGACACAGCCTAAAAATAGTTTTTTTGCCTTTTGCTTAAGGTGCTAGGGAAGATGGTGGCTTCATTCAAAGCGGTTCCCTATGCTCAGTTTCTTAGAAGGCTGCTATAAACATTCTGTCAGCCTGGAACAAGTAGATCCTAACTTGGCATTATCCAAAGGGTCTGGTCCCAGGGATACGCTGGAGTCCTAATTGATGGTTCTTAACCAAAAGATTGGCAGAAAGGAAGATCCTTCATGTCGGTTACCTGGGAGGTGGCTGCTATGAAGGCTGGCCTGGAAGAAACCAGTGCCCAGGGTAAGTGGTCAAGCCCCAAGTGAGCCTTATCCGTCAACATTCTAGGGCTACGGATGGCACGTCTGGCTTAATGGCCTGGGCTTTAAGGTTGCAGGTTTGTTCTGTCAGAGTACAATCCGACAATGCCACACCAGTGATTTAATTTGTTTACCAGTGAGCCATGTTCTGGCTTGGGCAGAGGAGCTTCTGCCTTGCCTATTGACAATCTTCATTACATGAAATGAAGAATTGGCAGGCGGTTCTCTGGAGCCATCAACAATTGTTCCCGGGAGAATGACCTCTACACCCCGACTTTTTTCTGGCCAAATGCCAGAGAAAGGGTACCCCGGACATAAACATTTATTGGCGTCCAGGTTCAACAAGAAGTTGGACAGCTTTGTGTCAAGGACAAAGGATCCACTCGCATGTGGGACAGATGTGTTGGTCATCCCCTGGGACCAGTTGTCACTGGTTTATGCGTTCTCTCCCCCCAGTGCCACGACTACCGTAGCTTCTATGCAACATCTGAGGGGAACTGAAGCCGGCCTAATTGCTCCGGCATGACCCAAATTACCTTACTGTGCGGGGATCGTAACGGTGGTAGTAGAGGACCCAGGGTCCCTTACATCTTGTCCAGACCTACTTTGCAAGGGGGTATTCCATCCTGTCTTGCAAACATGGGAATTAATGGTCTGGCTGTTTTAGCCTGCATTCTTGAGGATTGGGGCTTTCAGAATCAGCGGCAAATTACCTTGATTCGTACAGGAGAGCTGGTCTCCAGGACTATGTATCATAGGATCTGGAAGGCCCATGTTCCTGGTGTAAAACCAAGGGGTGACATCCTTGGAAGTATGTCATAGGTAAAATTCTTGCCTTCCTACATTAGGAAAGGAGATGGAGCTAGCCTTAAGTTCCATCAAGGATCCGATCTCGGCCTTGTCAGTATTTTCAAAGGCCGCTTGCTTTGCACTCTTTGATCCGGGCCTTTTTGTACAAGGGGCAACGCGCATAAGTCTGCCAGTTAGGTCATCCTTGTGCTCGGGGGATTGAGTCTAGTTTTGTCAGCTTACATAAAAAATTTACACCCTTAGAAAGCCTGAAGGCGGTGCTTGGTTTTCGGGGTCCTGTACGTGGCTAGGCTCCCAAAATGTCATACACATGTGGTATCCCCGTACTCAGAAGCAACAGAATGTATTTTGGGGTGCAATGCCACATATAACCATGGCATGTTTGAGCAATATATCATTTAGTGACAACTTTTTGTACATTTTTTTTTTTTTGCAAGAAAATTAAGTTTAACCCCCAAACATACATTTTTTTTTAAAGCAAAGGCCCGACAGATTAAAATGGTTGGGGTTGCATTTTTTTTTTCCCCACACAGTATTTGCGCAGCAATTTTTTTCAAACGCATTTTTTGGGGGAAAAATACCCTTTTTTTTTTTTATTTTTTTTTATTTTAATGCACTAAAACACACTATTGTCCAAATGTTTGATGAAATAAAAAAGATGATCTTAGGCTGTGTAAATGGATACCAAACAGGACATGCTTTAAAATTGCGCACAAACACGCAGCGGCGACAAACTACATGCATTTTTAAAAGCCTTTACGGGTTACCACATTAGATTTACAGAGGTCTACTGCTAAAATGACTGCCCTTGATCTGACCTTCGCGGTGATACCTCACATGCATGGTGCAATTGCTGTTTACATATGATGCCAGACCGACGCTTCCGTTCGCCTTTGTGCAAGAGCAGGGGGGGGGGGGCAGGGTTTTTTTTTTAAACATTTTTGTTATCTCAGGGAATGTAAATATCCCCTATGATAGCAATAGGTAGTGACAGGTACTCTTTTTTTGAAAGAAATTGGGGTCTATTAGACCTCTGCCCTCAAAGCATCTGACCACACCAAGATCGGTGTGATAAAATGCTTTCCCAATTTACCAATGGCACTGTTTATATCCGGGGGGGGGGGCATTCCCTCCCACTGCTTGTAAAAGCAGTCCAGAAGCTAATTATCTGCTAGGCTTGCTTTTACATGAAAGCTGACCGTTGGCTGAAAAGAATGATACCAAGATGATACCTAAACCCGCAGGCATCACTCTGGTATAACCATTCAAAGTCCAGCAACATACCAGTACGTTGCTGGTCATTGTTATACATGTATTGTAATCTTTTTTTTTTTCATGCAGCCTGTTGGCTGAACTAAAGAGATTGATCGGTGGGTATGCCCACCATTGGAATACCTCCCTTCATCCACCCACTTCTAATGATGGGCATACATGCACCATTTATATATGCCGAAGCATGGGGGCATCCTCCCGCAGAAAAGTTATGCCACGTACACACGGTCTGACTTTTCCACGGGCAAGCCTCCGTCGGAATTTCGACCGTATGTACGCGGCATTAAAAGCAAAATCGCTCCTCTGCCCCTGCTGTCCCCATGCTTCGGCATATATGCTCTTCTAATTCTTTTTTTTTTTTTTAACTGGTGGTGAAATCACCTCCTACAGCGTTGGAGTCACGGCGTTATGTATCGTGGGAGCAAACGCTATTGCTGTCAAGATAAATAAATCCGCGCTGCAACTGAATGGCGTACCTGCTAAGCAAATGATGGTTAACATTAAAACAAAGTAACATTACAGTATAACAGTAAGACCTTGCCATACCATACCTGCAAAGCAAATGGCAAAAAAAAAAATAGTAAAAAATAAAACACTTTTTTAACGCTACATGTGCCTAAAATATATATATGCCTAAGCATGGGGGCATCCTCCCGCAAAAAACTTATGCCGCGTACTCATGGTGTGGCTTTTCCATGGGCAAGCCTCCGTTGGAATTTCGACCGTATGTACGCGGCATTAGAAGCAAAATCGCTCCCCTGCCCCCATGCTTCGGCATATATGCTCTTTTTTTTTTTTTTTTTTTTTTTTTTTTTTTTTTTACTGTGGTGGTGAAATCACCTCCTACAGCACTGGAGTCACGGCTTTATGTATCGTGGGAGCAAACGCTATTGCTGTCGGGATAAATAAATCCGCGCTGCAGCTGAATGGCGCACCTGAAAACCAAAAATTACATACCTGAAAAGCAAGCATGATAAAACATTGCAGAATAGAATACAGTAAAAAAGAGCAGAACAATAGAGCGAGAGAGAGGGGGGGAAACAATAAAACTATTTTTTTATTTTTTTTTACACTTTTTTTTGTAACTTTAACTGTAACGGTTCGGGTCTCTCAAAATGTGATGGCATCTTGGGAGACCCTGTGTAAGTGTGTCCTAGTCTGTGAAATGCTGTACCCTACGCTAAAACTTCACTTTTGTGTGGAAGCGTTCAAAACATTTACCAATGCACAGACCAGGATTGTCAGGACAGAGTTGACAAAAATAACGGGTGTCACGCCTAAATCCGCGCTTTCTACAGACACATCTTTTTGGGGGGGCTCTTTGGGTAGGGGTACTCTCGAGGACATACGGAAAATGCCTCTCATGCAGCCAGCTTACTGCATTTGGTTGGGGATGGTGAGGTGCAGAACCACCTGGATACAGGAGGTCTGTGACTATCTCATCCTGGAATTTGAGGAAGGATAAAGTCCCGCCTGAAGCTCTGTATAGCACATGAGCGTTCAGCAAAGCCAATTGAAATAAGGATAGAGACACTTTTTTTTTTGTACCAGCGTCTCGCCTTACTGGCAATGTGATACGGCGCCAACAACTGGTCATTGAGGTCCACCCCTCCCATATTTTGGTTATATTCGTGGACAGAGGGGTTTCTCCACAACACCAGTCGCCGTACGAATTTGGACTGTCGTGTCTGCGTGAAGGGAGGCAAGAAGGAAAACATTCTTATTATCCCTCCACTTCACAGCGAGCAAATTATTACACTTCAAGCAGGCTTTCTCCCCCAGCCTAAGACGGGAATCTACAAGCCCCTGGGGAAAGCCCCGGCGATTAGGTCGCACGGTGCCACATGCTCCAATCTGATGATCAAACAAGTGACTAAACAGTGGCATGCTCGTGTAATAATTGTCCACATACAAGTGGTACCCCTTTCCGAATAAGGGTGACACCAAGTTCCACACTATCTTGCCAGCGCTCCCTATGTAATCTGGGCAGTTCTCCGGCTCTACCTGACTATCTTTTCCCTCATAAACCATAAAGCTCCATACATAGCCTGTAGCCCTGTCACAGAACTTATAGAGCTTGACCCCGTATCTGGCACGCTTGCTGGGAAGGTATTGTTGAAAAAGACAAGCGGCCAGAAAATTTAATCAGGGACTCATCAACTCAGAACTTGATCGGGAGTCAACAAGGCTGCAAAACGTTTGTTGAAGTGGTTTATGAATTTTGTAGAGCCTATCAAATTTAGGGTCTCCACGTGGACGACAAAGTTCATTGTCGTTGAAGTGCATGAACCGCAAGATCTGCTCGTATCGTTTCCTGGACATGGAGGCAGAGAACACGGCATATGGTCAATTGGGCGTGTGGACCAATAGGCGCGCAATGACGGGAATTTGTGTGCCCATGTTGAGGGAAAGGCCCAGAAAGGTTTTAAATTCGTAATTGGTTTCCAATCGCTGGCAATGGAAGGCAACTGGGGACTAGCGGTTTTGAATTGACCAGCATGTAAATTACTCTGGTCCACAATAGATCTATAGAGATCTTCCGTGGAAAAACTGCGAAAAAAAATCAAGTGGCATAAAATCGGCCGTTTCCTCCTGAATACCGGGTTGGCCAGTGAATGGGGGAAGTGTTGGGCACCCAATCAGGATAGGGGAATTTTGCAGGAATGGCACGACGGGGCCTGCCTTTGTCTTCTTGGTGGCAGCGGGACACTACTTGTGCTTGCCACCTTGCCAGCTTGAAGTGCACTTATGGGACTCGCCACATCACCACGTGATACTGCAGTGCTGGATGTACGTCCAGGCTGTACTAGGCCGCTGGTGATTGCCAGTTCACCAGAAGGAATAGCAGTGCTAGTACTACTCTGCTCCATAATACGAGAGCCCTGCGGTTCTTGCTCTTCATCAACATCAGAAGATCGGGGTCGGGTACGCCTGACCTTAGCAGGGACCTCATCATCTTCGTCATCAGTGCTATCTGACATGGAGCCGCTGTCTTCTACGGGGATGTATTCTGAGCCTGAATCTGACAGATACGTGACCTCCTCTTCACTATCGGTCATGCTCAGAATCTCGTAGGCCTCTTTACTAGTGTACCTTCGATTTTGCCATTTTGGGCTCTAAATTTAGTGGTATTTAGATTCACAGGTAAAAAAGCACCTGACTGTCGGCAAATGTATCAAACGCTACCAAAAAAACGTTTGGCGATCGCAGGGATCAGACCTGTCTCTGAGAACGCAGCAGTTATGTGTGTTTGGTAAGTGACAGTGATCAATCTGATCAGATACTATACCACTAAGGGAGGTGTATGCTTTGCGCATGGGTGTTAGCGTTACTGGCACTAACCTGACGCTGCCTGGGGCGACGCAGACCCTCTGACGCTAAAACCTAATTGATACGGCGGGTGCCCTGATGCTATAAAAGCAAACTAACCAACCAGCGTCACCCGTAACACTTATACGGTGATCACTGGTGAAAGGGTTAACTAGGGGAAATCGGGGCGTTAAAACCTTTATTAGGTAATATATGGGGGAACCTGACGATGTATAAAAACCTGACGGGTAACCTAAATAACCAGTGTCACCAGTGACACTTATAAGGTGATCCCTGGTGAAAGGGTTAACTCTAGGGGCAATCAGGGGGTTAAGATAATATATGGGGGTACCTGACGCTATAAAAACCTGGCGGCGAACCTAAAAAAAAACTGGCTACCTAGGGGCACCACCGACACTAATACAGCGATCAGAAAAACGATTGCTTAGCGACGCTGGCAATAGGGGGTGAAAGGGTTACCTGGGGGGCGATCAAGGGATTAAACCTTTATTAGGGGGTGTTAGGGGGCTACCCTGGACCTAAAGGGGCCTAAACCTAACTGCCCTGACACTTTTTACAGTCACAAATGACACTAAATGCAGTGATCGGTAAATAAATGATCACTGCAATCAGTGACACTGTGACTGGGGGTGCAGGGGGTGACTGGGGGGGGGGGGTGAAATGTGTGCCTATGTGTACCTACGTGTTAGTGTAGTGTTGGTGCACTAACCTGATGTCTTCTCTCCACGGTGCTCTGGACGAAAAGACCGCCGCATGGAGAGATGACATCACTTCCTCTGCCTGTGTTTACACAGGCAGAGGAAGAATGTCATTCGCCAGGAGTGGTCGCGAGGGGGTGGCCAGAAACCAACGGCCGCCCCCTCATCCCGGATCGCCGGTAAACGGAAAACGACCGCTTCATGTACGGGGGGGGGGGGTCCGATTGGACCCCCCACCCATACGAAGGCAGTCACGTACAGGTACGTGATTGTGCCATTCTGCCGACGTATATGTACATGGGGCGGTCGTTAAGTGGTTAAAGATCTAAGGCAGGGGTCTCAAACCTGCGGCCCTCCAGCTGCTGCGGAACTACAAGTCCCATCATGCCTCTGCCTATGGGAGTCATGCTTGTAACTGTTTAGCCTTGCAATGCCTCATGGGAATTGTAGTCCTGCAACAGCTGGAGGAGGGCCACCAGTTTGAGACCCCTGATCTAAGGCTTCAGATACAGGAAACTGACGTTTTGATTGTGCTGCCAGAAGACCCTAGAAAAGGGCAGGCAGCGTTCAAATTGGCTATTAAAATGGTTACGCTCTAGTGAGAGCAGTCAATGCCTATCTGAAGCAGCTGCTCGGATATGGAAAACTGATGTTGCGCTACCAGGAGGCCCCAGGAAAGGGCAGGCAGTGTCTAAATCAACTGTTTCTATGTGGATTCATCAGGTTATGATTCAGGCTTGTGGTTTAAAAAAGGTTTTCCCCTGTTTCCTTTAGAGTGCACCCCACCAGGATAGTGAGCGCTTCATGCGCGGTGCATTACACCAAGCCTTTATGACTCAGCGAGCCCGCAACTTGGTCGCTGGTGCATACGTTAACTAATTTCTATCACGTGAATGTAAGATGGCAAGAGGATGACGCTTTTTGGCGCAGTATGCTGCAGGCAGCAGTATAGGTCCTCACGTCTGATGGCGGTCTGCATTATTTGTGTCTCCCTCCCCTCAGTAGGCATTGCTTTGGGATGTCCCACTTAGTAATTCCTAGGCTCTGTGTCCCGTGATGTACGATAAAGAAAATAGGATTTTTTAGGATAACGGCTTACCTGTAAAATCCTTTTCTTGGAAGTACATCACGGGACACAGAGCTCCCGCCCCTCTTGTTTGGGGATATTGGGACACTTATTGCTTTGCTACAAAACTGAGGCGCTCACAGTATGGGAGGGGTTATATAGGGAGGTAACTTCCTGTCTAATTGATTACATCAGTGTCCAGCACCTGAATGTGGAATATAACCCACTTGGTAATTACTAGGCTCTGTGACCCGTGATGCACTCCAAGAAAAGGATTTTACAGGTAAGCTGTTATAAAAATCCTATTTTTTTTTACTTGATGTAAGATCTTTCTTAGATTTCATTGAGCTACAGAGTCCACTCATCTGTTTTGTGATCTACGCCTCATACCATTTCTGAAAAAAAAAAACTAATTTGAGAGGGAGGGGGCGATACCTGTCTGGCCATAACTTTGTTGGCCAGTGTCCACTCCCCTAAGCAGCAGTGTAACACAGTTATCCAAGTTGTGTATCCGAGTATATGATGTAAACCCTCACCTTGTAAAATAGAAATGAAGGGAAAAACATTTGATCACATACCCTCTGCTCTCAGCTGCATAATGATTTTAGAGCGCTAGGAGAGGAGAAACTGTAGTTGAGAACTGACCACACTGTGCTCTCATGCTTAGTGTGGTCAGTTTTCAATAGCGGGGACACCAGTGACTTTACACAAAGGAAGTAATACAAAGAACAGCGTACTGTTTCATACAAATACATGGTACAAGCGGGAACATATCGGAAATATATGTCGGCTTTACATATTTAATGGACTCCATGAAATAGATTTTTCGGCAAGTAGCACAATTCTGTGTTTCTGTACTTTGCTGAAAATGTTCTCTGGCTTTAAAAAAAAAAACTAGCTGCAGCAGTGCAGCCACAACATTTTAGGATAAATAAGCTGCAATATTTTTAGTTATGTTAATTTGCAGATTACCTACGAACCTGCTTTTTTTATTTTTTTGTGTTCTTGTATGTATGAATCTGTTTAATATTTTAATGTTTTATGTATGCAATGCCGTCTTAACAAAATACCAAACTTCATTTGTTATTTCTTTCTCTTTCGCTCTCTTTCTCTTTCTTTTTTTTTTATACCTAATTATATATTTTTTGCCTTTCTATTCTAGCACACATGACTTTGATCCGGATTCATACGTAATCCCATATGTTAATCTTTCCTTAAAAACATTTGCTTCTCAAGTACACAGCCTCTTGCAGACACATGAGGGCACTGTTCCTCTCTATAGGTAAGTAAACTTCTCAATGTTTATAACTTTTTGTTTTTAAACTCATTTAACCACTTACAGTACTTGACCTATAACAATGAATGAGTGGGTAAGGAATATTGTAAGTCCTTGTTATGATGGCGATGAAGGGGTTCATTTACAGATGTGCTGGGTAAGGGAGGTGCAAGGTTAAAGTGGATCTAAAGGCTGAATGTTTTTTACCCTAATGAATTTTCTGCATTAATGTAAATCTTCAGTATGTATCTACACCCTGAGGACGATCTTGATCCAGCACAGTGCACGAGGGCAGCAGCTCTCTCTCTCCCTCCCTCATAGACTCCGACACAGTAGCGGGAGCCGTTGACTCTTGCTGCTGTCCATCACAGCCAGTGAGGAGGGATCGAGTGGGCTGTGTCTGAGCTGCACTCTGTGCCAATAGACACAGAGCCAGCTTGGAAATGAGCCCACATGATTGCCCTCATTTCAAGCGGTTCACTATGGGGGCACTCGGTACCCAGAAAGAGGAGGAATGGGGCGGCTCTGCAAAACCATTGCACAGAGCAGGTAAGTGTGTGTTTGTTTTTTTGGAACCCGACATGATCAGGTTGACATGTGTATATACTGTAGAGGGGGTATATGACATTTGAGGGGATTTTATTAGCACGGTTACTTGATTATGCTGATGGTCTAGTGGCTCTTTTGATCATTTATTGGCTGATCAGGCAGCCCTGATGCATCGATTCATCCTGCATATTCACCTCACATCTTAGGAGTGCATGGACCATGTATAACGATTAACAAAATAGCGAGCATACCATTCTGATACATAATGGTTTTCTTTCTCAGATTGACAATGTGCGATAGAGATATTCTATTTAGTAATTTCTGGATGAAGCTGCTATATGAACAGAGGCGCCAGTCTTTAACCTGTACGCATATGCAAATGGAAAATTCATACTGCTAAGGCACACAGCGCAACCTTCAGATTCGGGGGTGCGGATGACTATTTGAGTAGAAAGTGCAGGTGCGCATGGCAATGTGCTCCACAGACCTGAACTGTGCCTCTGCACATGGAACTGGTCTTTCACTGAAACCGCAATTGATGTTTTTATTGCAATCCAAAATTACATATAACCCTGGTTTAATCACACCATTGCTTCGATGTGTGCAGCTGTCACTCTCACTCTTAAACGGAAAATCAAATAACTAAACCCATGAAGGATAAATAAGAAAAAGGAAAATTTAAAATAAAAACACAAGCCCTCAAATGTCAAAGGTACAAAAAATAATACTTTTATAATCAATGCATGAAAAATGACTAGCCCTAATCAAAAAAGGAGGAAGTCGAGAGGAAGCAATTAGACAGGACATCACATTGGAAAGCGTAGTACAGTGACCCTAAAAATATTTAATAAATCCAAAGCCCTATGATCAATCAATATATATATATATATATATATATATATATATATATATATATATATATATATATATATATATATATATATATCCATTTAAACTACATATATTGCAATAGACCGATCTTTTTTACTTTCTGGAGAGACCCCATGGTGTTTAGGGCTGCTGTCTGCATAGAATGAATCCAAGAGGGCTCTTTGGAGAAGCATATCATTTCTGTCACCACTCTTATTTGAAGCATCAACATGGTCAGAGACCATGCCCCCAAGTTGATAACCCTGTTGAGCTTCTACAAAGTGTATTGCAACCAGTCTGTCTGGGTTAATTGATTTACAGTGGCACACTCCTGCTCCAACCTGATATTACTCCTGTGCTTCTGAAAACGGCAATTGGTGTTACTAAACCCAGGACCCTGCATTCACCATATCTGGTCTCCCACAATACACAGAACATGGAAATGCAATTTTAGTAAATATAAACTGCTAAATACCTTTTTCTCATCAGCAGTTTTGGGACTTCTAACTGTCCGTCTGGTTAAAGCTTATAGGAGAAGTTTTCTTTCTCCTGACTGTCCTATGAGGCTGCATGACCACTGACGCTCTGTCTGGACAGTGCTGATTGTCCCTGTGCCGATTTAAAAAAAAAACCTCACTAGCAATACACACCAAACTAAGCATGTGCAGAGTGCCCCTAAGGGTCTGTACGATCAAGGGATGGATTGGGGGGGGCGTGGCTACGGCATGCCTGAGTGAGGACATGCTCTCCCTGAGCTCCGTGAGACACGCACCTTCAGCAGCTTAAACGGCGGCTTCTCAAGGGGGAAATACAACGCAAATCAGATGCCACCGAAGCGCAAACAATCCCTGCAGCCTCAACGAACACACCGGGGCAGGTCCGGATAGCTGGACAACTTTTTCGGGACCCGCTGCCTCCCCCATCAGCTCCCCACACATGCCTGTGCAGACCCTGCCTCTTCCCCCTCCTCTCCCTCCTGCTCTGAAAGCATTGACGAGCCTGCACATGGAGGTGATCCTTGGGGGGACAAGGACATTCGTGCCTATATCTTATCCCTCCCCACTAAGGCTGACTTAGAGAGGTTTGCAAACAAGGTGGAGACTGCCTTCAAAAAGGATATTGAGGCCTTGCAGGCTGACACTGCATATTTGGGGGATAGAGTGGATACCCTGGAGGCACAGTGGGATGAGACTAATCCAACCCTGCAGGCCCTCTCTGATCACTGCAAACAGGATCGCAGGCTTGAGGCCTTGCTGGACCAAATGGACGATTTCGAGAACAGGAGCCGCAGGGTTAATATCCGCATCAGAGGCCTACCTGAAGTCACTGGCCCCAGATATATCATTCCCACCCTGCAAGGGGTCTTTAAGCAAATTCTAGGCTGGCAGGCACCAGAACATTTTGAAATGGACCGGGCCCACAGAGCTCTGCGACCCCCCCCCCCCCCCCTCCGATGATCCTGATAAGCTCAGAGACATCATCTGCAAACTGCACAAATACTCGCTTAAAGAACGCATCATGAATCAGGTTAGAGGAGTCAGATTTGTGGACTGACGGGGCCAGGTTGACCTTCTTCCCGGATCTCTCCAGACGCACATTGATGCAACGCTGGGCTCTCAAGCCACTGTTGGCAGCTTTACAGGATGCTCGTCTACCCTACCGGTGGGGTTTCCCGTTTTTAGCCTCTCCGCTACTAAAGATTGCAGACATGTCACCTTGTGGAGCAGAGATGATCTGCCCCGATACCTAGAGTCCCTGAAACTGCCTCAAGTTGACATTCTGGATTGGGCACCGTCGGACATCCCTCTCCCTGCACGCCCAGAACCGTGGCAATCAGCCCGTCGCAGACGATGCTGTGGATCCAGACGGGGACCCCCTGGACCGGCACCCCCTTCTCGCTCCCCACAGGGGGCAGCATGAACAGCTGGAACTGCTTGCTCTTGAGATGTTTGTGAACATTATGTGACTTCCCCCCCCCCCCTAGCTGCCGTATCACCTTTCTGCCCCTGGTCCAGGGGTAGAGTACACACTTTCAGTTCTCTGCGGGTCCTCATACGGACTCGCTCTTGGTGCCTTACCACTTCCCCCCCCAATAGGTCAACTCCTTGGAGTTATGAGTCCCTTTTTTGGGAATGCCTCTGCTCGCTGGCTTTTACCGTCTCCTCGTCTTGAGGGGGTGGAGGCTCCCGACTGGTGGCGACGATGCACTTTGTTGCGCCCTTTGGGCTCTTTGTTCATATTTGTGTTTTTTGTTTACTGAGTTTTTTTTCCCTTTTTTTTTTCTTCTATGTCCTAATGTTTTTCAATACGCCTGCTATAACCTTGGTTTGTTTTCTAGGCTCCTGCTTGTGCTCCATATGCTCCTTGTGTCCTTTGCTGCAGGCCTGAATGTGCTGTGGGTCTCTCTTCCCTCCTGCTGGTGGCCCCGCTCTGTGATCTCTCACTATGGCGGCCATGAAAGTCGTATCCTATAATGTACGTGGCTTGGGATCCCCGTCAGAACGCAGTAAGTTGTGACTTGAGATGAAACGCTTGGGGGCACACATCCTTCTTTTTTTTTACAGGAAACGCAGTTCCGCACTGACTCGGTCCCCCCGCCTTCCCACTCACCTATACAATTCCTGGTATCTTAGAAATTCCCCCCTCCCCAAATCAGAGGGGGTAGCTATAGCGGTCCACAAAAACTGTCCCTTTTTTTATGTCGGACTAATTGCTCGACCCGGAGGGTCGGTTTGTGTTTGTCACAGGCACCATCTATGCCTGCAGGTTCACCTTTGCAGCTGTGTTCGCCCCGAATAGCAAACAGCTTACCTTCCTGGACTCTGTTCTGGAGTCCCTGTCCACCTTCCGGTAGGGCCAGCTCTTCCTGGGGGGAGACTTTAATGTCAGCACTGACCCGCAAATGGACATGTCCTCGGGCCGCTCGACTCATTCCTTTGCCTTCCTGAAACACTTTTGAAAGTCCATGCAGGAGCACCATCTAGTTACCCAACAGATGGGGACTATAGCTACTTTTTGGCCACACAATAGTATCTATACCCGCATTGACCTAGTGATGGACCAGTACTCGCTAGACTCCCTAGCTGGCGCCTCCATTGGGTCCATTACTATTTCAGACCATGCGCCGGTCTCCATCTCCCTGCGTCCCCTGTCAATGGCGGCGCGGACATGGAGCTGGTGTCTGAATGATGGCATCTTGGATGATGCGGTTGCTCAAAAACAAGTGTCAGACACCATCTCCCTGTATTTCACGTAGAACAAGTCTGGTGAGGTTAGCATGGGTTCTGTATGGGAGGGACATAAGGCAGTGGTTCGGAGGGAGCTGATATCCCAGGGAGCGAGACTGAAAAAAGCCAGGGAAGGCGAACTGCAAGCCCTCTTGGCCAAAATAAGTGCTGCCTGACTACCACACAAGAAAAAAGTCACCCCGGAATTGGCGTCGCAACTACATTCCCTACGACAGGAGTTGGCTACACTGTTAGACACCAAAATTAAGGCACGCATTCGGCATTTGGCACACAAATTATATGAATTTGGCAATAAATGTGGGAGGTTGCTGGCTAGAGCCCTTAAAAGCCAACGTGCCTCGGGACATGTACACAAACTTACCTTCAACGGGGGCCGCGTTGGTTCACTCATCAAAAATTGCTAGTTCCTTTTGGGACTTTAATGCCCAATTGTAACCTCTACCTGATACCTTGCCTTGTGCGATGGAATCCAACGGGTTGACTGAATTCTCCAATACCTCACAGAACCTGAGTCCCCGCAGCTGGAGGCCTCAGTGAGTAAACAGCTGGACTCTCCCATCACCATAGCAGAAATTCAGGAGGTAGTGAAAGACCTGCCCAATGGGAAAAGCCCTGGCCCAGACGGCTACACAAATGCCTACTACAAAAAGTATTCTTAGGTGCTCTCTGGCTCCATGTGTGCTTATTTCACGGCCCTGGCCTCCAGTACGCCGATGCCCTCTGAAGCACGGATGGCGCACATTACAGTCCTCCCGAAGGAGGGCAAGGACCATACCTTTACCGGGCAAAATCTTGGCTAATAGACTTAAACCGATACTCCCGACGGTCATCCACCCTGACCAGACGGGGTTCATTATGGGCAGGGAGGCCAGGGATAACTCCAATAGAGCATTCCAGCTGATTCACTGGGTTGAGTCGCAGGCAGTGTTTCGTCCCTGTCTCTTGCTTTCCACTGATGCTGAGAAGACATTTGACAGGGTGGACTGGACTTGTATGCAAGCGGTACTGGCCAGGCTTGGCTTGGGCTCAAATATGCTGGCATGGATTTCCTCCCTCCTATAGCTCTCCGACTGCCAAAGTGAAGGTGAATGGGCTACTGTCCGAAGCCTTCCCGATTGGTAATGGGATGCATCAGGTATGCCCATTATCCCCTCATTTTCGCTCTGGCCCTTGAACCACTGCTTAATAGGATCCGCCTTAATAATGACATTAAAGGTTTTACGGTTGGTCCGACAGAACATAAATTATCGGCCTACACGGATGACTGCCTATTTTATGTTTCTGACCCCCTGACATCGCTGCCTAACATCTTGGCAGAGCTAAAGGATTTTAGCTTACTGTCTAACTTTAAGATTAACTACGATAAGTCAGAAATCCTGTCATTAAATATCCCCATGGGTTTGTGTACACAGCTGCAATCTGCATTTTCGTTTACATGGTGTCTAACTTCCCTGAAGTACTTGGGGGTATATCTGCCCACAAGCTGTTCGATGCTTTGAGTGTAACTACGCTCCATTGCTCTCCACAGTCAGAGTGGACCTAAAGCAGTGGGCTAGGGCTGCGTTTTCGTGGATGGGCCGAGTCAGTGTGCTTAAGATGAATGTGCTACCTGTTTTTCCTGCAGATGGTGCCGATCACTTTGCCTAAGACTTTCTTCTCAACCCTCAATAGCCTGTTTGTACAATATATTTGGAGTGGGAAATGCCCCAGGTTGGCCCTTCGCACAATACAGCACCCCAAGAAGAGGGGAGGTATGGGGGTCCCAGTGATCTGCAGGTACTATGGAGCGATGGCTCTGCAACGTATTCTGGACTGGTATCATAATGTCCGCTATAAACTCTGGGTACCCCTAGACAAATTTTTAGCGGGCCATAACCTGTCACACGCCCCATGGGTTCACCAGGAGGACAGGGGTCTCTCAGTGCTGGTCTCTCCATTTGCTGCCCACGCTCTGGCGACCTGGGATAGATTAAATAAACAAGGGATGCTTGCACCCAGACTTGCCCTCTGGCGCCCCTGGGGGGCTTCCCCTGGTTCGCTTCGGTTGAACACCCTTCCTTCTTTCAGACATGGGCGGCGGATGGCGAGTCCAGATGTGGCAGATTTGTTCAGGACCATGGCCTATTGCCACTTCCCACTCATCGGAATTAATACGGCCCCTTTCTCATGGATGAGTGGCGTTACAGACAGCTCCAGCATTTTATTACTTGCCTGCCCCGGGGGGTTCGGTTCCCCACCTTAGCCTCTCCCTTTGAACGCTTATGCATGTCTAACTCCACTATCCCCCATGCCATATCAGTGATATACCATTTGCTGCAATCCTTGCATACTGAGGGAAAGCCGGGATTAATCGGTGAGTGGGAGAGAAATCTTCAGCACACCTTTACTGAACCCCAATTGGATCACCTGTATAGCTGAACATATTAGAGCACAGTGGATACTAGAATGAAGGAGAATAGCTACAAGGTTCTGACCAGGTGATATAGAGTGCTGTCCAAGTTTGCCAAAATATACCCATCTTTCAGATGCTTGTTGGAGAGGTTGTGGCCTCAGAGGTTCGTTCCTTCACATCTGGTGGGAATGCCCCAAGCTGAAGCCCTTCTGGCTTGATGTCCACGCACAGATCAAATTAATTTTGGATCTGGAGCTCTCAGATTCCCTGTTTGAAATCCTTGTTGCACTTTCCCACCATTCTTCTTAGCCAATATCGCAAATCCATCCTGCCCCATCTGCTTAACGCTGCCCGGCGGCTGATACCAATTTATTGGAAGACACCTCAGGTACTTTCCCGCATAGAATGGATAAATTTAGTTAATAATATTATGGCTGCTGAGGGAATGGATGGCACAGCGTAAAGATAGATATGAGAAATTCTACTCCACATGGGCCACTTGAATAAACTATGCAAGCCCAACTGGGCTACGTGTCCCGGGTCCCTCGCCGGCTGTGGTTCCGCCCATGTGATCGGGCTGAGTCGGGAAGGGGGGGGGGAGGTTGCAGGTCTGACAAAGAGACGGATGAGCCTTCACAAACCTACAGCAGCTCAAATTGGTATATTAAGCTAGCTGGTGTTACCTCCCCCCCCCCTTTTTTTTGTTGTTCTCCCATTCCTTTATTTTATTATCCCGTTATTTGTTCTTTTTGTATCTTTCTTCTTTTTTAATTTTATGTTCTTTGGTACTCCTGTGTTTTTGGGCCTGGTAACTGGGGACCCAGTCTGATCCTACCCTCTACGTGAGGGATGGCACCCCCGACAGCGGTGCACCGGATGGAGACAGGTGGGGTGATCCATGCATGCTTGAATTCATATCACATGGTCATATGTTGATAATTACTCCCCCAGGTATAGTCGCCAAACTGTGTACATTCCTGACTAATGCCTTTGCTGACTGAATGTACCCGGTGAAAGGCTCCTTTTGTATTGATGTCTTAAGCTTTTCTGCTTTACCCACTGTGTCTGTGTTTGTTCTCTGAATATATCTTTTAAAATAAAGATGACCTAAAAAAATAGATGGATTGGGCACTGTGGAAGAAGGGGAGGATAACAGTGTAAATTTGCTGTCCCCTCAAAATAACTCAACACACAGCCATTATTGTCTAAACCAAACCACTGGCAACAAAAGTTTTTGGATGAAATTGTCACAGTATTTAGTAGTATGGTTGCTAAGGTTGAAGAAAGACAACAGTCCATCCAGGTGTGTGTGTGTGTGTGTGTGTGTGTCATTTCCCATATCCCCATATATTTTCGCTAAGATGCAAGTTCAAGAGTCTTTTAAAACTATCCATACCGCCTGCCGAGACCACCGAGTTTGTGGAAGAGTTCCATATCCTTACCGCCCTGACAGTGAAATAACCCCTACGCACCTTAAGTTTAAACAACTTATTTTGCAGTCTCATCGTGTGGCCCTGTGTCCTCTTGCACTCCCTGGGACTGAAAAGTTTCATACTTACGATGGGATCACCGTTGGGATATTTGTATATCGCAATCATATCTCCTCTCAAGTGTCTCTTCTCCAGGTAGAAGAAATTTTAGCGCTTGTAGTCCTTCCTCCATGATGTCCTCCACTCCCCATATTTATTTGCCCTTCTCTGGACTGTCTCTCAGCTCCAGCACATCCTTTTGGAGGGTTGGTGACCTGAACTGGATGGAATACTCCAGATGTGGCCGAACCTGAGTTTTATAAAGTGGCAGAATAATAGTCTGATCTCTGGAGTAAGCTCTTTTTTTTTTATTGCATGCTAATATTTTGCTGGCTGCCGCTTGACACTGCATGCTATTGCTCAGTCTGTCTTCTAATAGGACCCCTAGATCCTTCTCCATCCTGGAAGCCCCTAAGGGACCGAGGACTGTTTGATTCAATCATTTCAACCATGTTGAGGGCATGGAAATCTTCTAGGAAGATCTACCATCGCACATGGAGAGCCTACATCTCTGTGTGAGAAGATGGAATGGCGTCCACGGACTTATTCGGTTTCCAGGATCCTGCTGTTTTTACAGCGCGGAGTAGATCAGAAACTTGCCTTTAAGCACCATTAAGGGGCAGATTTCAGCCTTGGCTGTTTTCTTTCAGCAACCCCTGGCGGCTCATTCACTAGTGAATACGTTTGTGCAAGGGGTTCGACATGTGGCTCCTCCGGTGCGACCACCACTACCTCCGTGGTATTTGAATCTGGTGCTCTCAAAAGGAGGTTTCTGAAGCACCGAGAACATCAGGGAAATTCCTCTTTTGATGCTCTCTCAGAAGGTGGCATTCCTGATAGCCATCACATCTGTCAGGAGGGTTTCTGAATTGGCGGCCTTGTCTTGCAAGTCTCCATATTTGGTCCTCCGCAAGGATAAAGCGGTGCTACGCTCGCAGCCTTCCTTCCGAAGGTGGTTTCGGCCTTTCACCTGAATGAGGACATTGTACTTCCATCCTTGTGTCCTCGGCCATCGCATTCCAAGGAGATTGCGCTGCATTCCTTAGACGTGGTACGTGCCTTGCGGGTGTACCTAACGGCTGCAGCTCCGCTCCGGAGGTCTGACTCACTGTTGGTGTCGGTGTCTGGTCTGCACAAGGGCCTGGTGGTCTCGTTGGCCACCATTTCTCGGATCAGGCAGACCATCATCCAGGCCTATGCCCTTAAGGGGCGGGCGCCTCCCTTTCCTGTCAAGGCGAATTCGACCAGGGCTATTGGTGCCTCTTGTGAGACAGACGCTTGATGTCGGAAAGCCCAAGTGTGTAAGGCGGCGACCTGGTTGTCCGTTCACACGTTTTTAAAATTTTACAAGGTTGATGTAAGTGCATCTTCGGATGCTAACTTTTTTGATTGCTGTGCCCACCCCTTGTTTTTTGACACTACTTTGGAACGTCCCAACTGTCAAGATTTGAAGGAGCTGTGTCCGTCCATGGACGAGAAGAGAAAATAGGATTTTTTGTACTCGCTGTAAAATCTTTTTCTCTGTCGTCCATGGACGGACACAGCACCCGCCCCTCCTTTTTTAGTTTGTACTGCTTTTTACGAACAGAGGCTGCCGACTGCAGGGTGGAGGGTTATGTCCGGAGGGACCGCCCCCTGTAACATGTATTAAATATCTAACATGTTCTGCCTAGTCCTCTCCTATAGAACAGGAACATAACCCAATGGTCAAGAATTAAGAAGCTGTGTCCGTCCATGGACAACAGAGAAAAGGATTTTACGGGGAGTATAAAAAAATCCTATTTTTACTTTTTGCTATAATAAATATCCCAATTTTTTATTTTTTTAAACTATTTTTTCTCAGTTTAGGCCGATTTATGTATTCTACATATTTTTGGTAAAAAAAATCGCAATATGCGTATAGTGATTGGTTTGCTCAAAAGTTATAGCGCCTACAATTTACAATTTCCCCCCACTTTGACTTGATGACATTGGTCACCAGGGCTTGTAGAGAGTAATATCTTCCAAGCAGAAACACTTAAATTTTTCCTAAACAAACCTACATGCTGACTTGTGTTGCTTGCTCAGTATATCTTTTTTTTTTTTTTTCTGTCCTACTGACTGTAAAAAAAAGGAATGCTTGCTGTGTAATTTATGTGCTTGCTTTCCCCCCCCCCCCCCCAGTTTCCCTGATTGTTATGCAGCAGAATTTGGCTCCGTGCATGAGGTTGGAGAAGGGCAAGGAGGAGTGCCTCTGGAGCACTTTATTACCTGCGTTCCTGGTGTTAACATTGCAACAACACAAAATGGGGTTAAAGTAGTTAAGTGGATACATAACAAACCTCCACCCCCAAATTCTGGTGAGTTTATATTTTTATTTTTTTAGCTTATTAATTTTAGTTTGACTTCAATAAGCCAACCCTATTCTAACCCCTCCTTGCTCGGTTTGTAAAAAAAAAAAAAAAAAACACTGGCACACTCAACATCTAATACAAAGGCTTTATTGGTTATAAAGCAAGAGAACCATGATTAATTGTGCTTTGTGTATTTTGGCCTTTTATCAAAGCTGTTTAATTCTTGGATATTTTTTTAATTGCACTTTTAGGTGAAAAATACAGAAGCTGCTAGCACAGCAATCGATATATCTTGGCTCAAAAATTCACATAAAACAGCGCTGTGCTATTGCTAAATTTATAATAAACAATACAGCAAATTGTAAAACATGTGTAATAAACATAGTAGTGTAGTGTAATCCTCTTGCAAGTGCAGGTATGTGGTAAACCGCCTCAAATGGTGAACCACAACACCTTAGTGCTCCTCCACAGCATGCTATGTAAAACATGCTTACAGAAAGATTTAGGGAAGTAAAAAAAAGCTCATGGTACAAATCCTGCCAGATTAGAGAGTGCCATTAAGTGCAGTCCACATTCCTCTTGGGTCTACCCGTCCCATCCAAATCTCATATCTACAAATGCGGAAATAAGATGCCTAGGAAAGCACACAGCGCAAAACCATTCACAAATTGTATTAAAATAACTATAGGTTTTCTTTATATATTTGTATGGTTTTGCGCCGTGTGGTTCACTTGCTGTCTAATTTCCCTAGGAGTATATCTGAGAATTTAGATGGGATCAGTGGACCGGTCTTTGTCACCTATTTTGTGTGTGTCCCCACAAAAATTTGAAAGTCCTAGAATACTAGTTAAGTAACACTACCTAGCATTCAAAACAACTGTTTTTGAGCTTCAGTGTACATGGAGCCTAAGTGTCATGGCAAAGGTTTTGTGTTTTTTTTTTTTTTAATAAATTTGCCAAGATTTTAAACAAACTTCTTTCACGTTATTATGGGGTATTTGTAGAATTTTGAGGAAAACAATGAATTTAATCCATTTTGGAATAGGGCTGTTGCATAACAAAATGTGGAAAAGTGAAGCGATGTGAATGCTTTCCGGATGCACTGTATATGCTTCTGGATCAGTGTTGTCGATGACTAGAAATGCATGTTGACAGGAAGCTTTATTGCAAAAAAGGAAGGTTACCTGTTCTCATCTAATAGGTAAAATGTTCTTAACATATACAGTCCTTGTTATCCCACTTGTAATCAAATTTTACGAAGCAAGTTTTTAGTTGATTTGCTTAGAGGAGTTCTGCCCCGCCAGCAAAAAATTTAAGTCAACAGCTACACATACTGTAGTTGCTGACTTTTAATATTCGGACGCTTACCTGTATTGGAATCCAGTGATGTCTGCACCCCGGGTGATGTTTCCGTCACCCGCCATTCATATTAAGGGAACCCAGAAGGCAGGGGAAGGAGGAGAGGGCCGAGCTTCTGAGTGATCTCGCCGCAGTGAGATCGCTTGGCAGTGGGGATGGGTACCTGTCAAAAATGCTCGGGGAGGAGGCTGATGAGCAGAGCTTCCACTTTTTTAAGTGGTACTCTGCTTTAACCACTTGACTACTGGACACTTGATCCCCTTCCTGCCCAGGCCAATTTTCAGCTTTCAGCGCTGCCACTCTTTTTGAATGACAATTGCTACACTGTACCCAAATGTAGTGTTTTTTTTTCTCTACCCAAATTAGAGCTTTCTTTTGGTGGTATTTAACCACTTCAGCTCCAGGAGAATTTACCCCCTTCCTGACCAGAGCACTTTTTGCGATACGGTACTGCGTCGCTTTAACTGACAATTGCCCGGTCGTGCGACGTTGCACCCAAACAAAATTGACATCCTTTTTTTCCCACAAATAGAGATTTCTAGGTTCAATCCCTCTGTCTGCACCTCGCAGATCAGTTTTTTTTCTGCCTAGCAAGGAGAAGGGAATGGCTCCCTTCGGGCCCACTGGTCCGGGGGGATTTTTTTCTACGTTTGTTTTGTTTCCTGCGATCTTCGATCAACTGCCGACTGGGTGACAGGCTGGATCCTCGATCCTTGTAGTCCCCCCCCCCAGTTTCGGCCATCGAGCGTTTGCCGACCCTAGCTACACGCTGGGTTTTCCACTACATGCCCGTCGCTCTACGGGTGGCCGGTGAGCCTACACTCCAGGGCTTGCATCAGACCGCTCAGCTTTGGCTGACCTTGCGGCCGAGTCGCAATTGCCTGGCCGGTGAGCTCGCGCTCCAGGGCATGCATACGATTGTTCCCTAGGGCTTAATCACAGCATGCCTCGCCGACAGTCACCTCCGTGCGCGAATGATGATCTGTCCGGAATGTCTTCCAGCATGATCCACGCAGGAAAGGTAAGTAGCTCCCCTGCTTCGGCAGGGTGACTTGGCTGGACATTCCTGGAGAGATCAAGTAAGTGGTTGTGGCCCCTTTCTTTCCTCTCCCTGTTTTCCCTCCTCCCTGGGCTCTGAGCTAAGGTTGCTGGGGGTTACCTAGGGGGCTCCATCTGGAGCGGGGCTGTGCAACACGGGGGGAGGGGGGTGGTAAAAGACCCCGTCCCCAGCCATCTTCTGGGGATAATGCTGATGCAGAACCCGGCTGTGGCTCATGGCCCGGATTCTGATACATCAGAGACTGCAGACCGTGACTGGTCGGACAGTGAGAATGACTCCAAGTCAGCACGCGAAAAGGCTTTTGGTATCTGACCTTACCACTGCAAGGTTGGAGAATGCTGAAGCAGCGAACACACGGTCCCTTGGGTTCCGTTAACCGACCTGCATTGCTAAGGTGTTTCCTTGTGTATCTGATCTTGATAAGCCTTTGTACAAGGAGTGGCGAAACCCACTGAAGGTTTTTTTTTTTGGGCAACTCCAAACTATTTTTTGCGGTTCGGTACCCCTTGACAGTTTCCTGAAAAAAAGGACCTCTCCCCCGATAGTGCACCCCCTTGTGTCCAGACCTAACAAGTTACCACGATTCCAGTGGAAGGGGCTCCTGTCTTCAGGGACACTCACTACCTATACACAGTGGGGGCTCAATGTTGTGTCCCACACCGATGGGGGTTTTCTGATGGCTCAGACACTGACAGAGTAAGCAAAGAGGCTACTCCAGGGGTTTAAGGCATGGGAGATTCCTCCGAACGAGGTAGCTCTGACCGACCAGTTGGTACTGTGCCTTTAGGTGGTGGTACCCCGCCTGATCTGGCTAAGGTGCTGGTCTGCGGACCAATCTTCCTAGAAGGCCCTGTTGGATCTGCCCTTTTAAGGCAACAGACTTTTTGGGGCTTCTCTGGATGACATAATTTAAGATACCACAGGAGGTAAGCGCACATTGCTTCTGCAATCCAAAAAAGGTAAGGAGCCACGCCATAGGCTAGGGCCCTCCTTCACCGCTTAAGCGATTCTTTTGTCCGCCTAGTGCGGCAAGTAAACGACCCCAGGCTGATAAAGTTCCTGCTGAAGGACAGTAGCATCCCTGGGTTCGCTAGCCCGACCTTGCTTGCCTACCGAACAGATTTTTTTTCCCCCCTCTTAACCGCCAGCTTCAGCCGACTTGTCGGGAAGCCCTACATGGGGCGGTCCAAGACCTGCTGATACGCAGGGTGGGCATTCCTGTCTTAGTACAGGAACGGGTTCAGGGCTTCTATTTAAATCTGTTTGTAGTGCTGAAGGAGGGGGTTTGTCCCATCTTGGATCTCAGGACCCTCAACTGCTTTATGAAAGTACAAAGATCCGGAAGGGAGTTGGCTCGCTCTGTTGTCGCTGCCCTCCGGGAGATTTTCCGGCATCCTTTATCTTCAAGGACGCATGCTTGCATGTCTCCATATGCACCAGGCATCAGATGTCTGCGTTGGCGGCCGGGGAAGACTACTACCAATGGTGGCTCTCCCCTTTGGCCTGGCATCGGCACCAAGGTGCTTGCCCCGATTCGGGCCCTACTAAAACAGCGTGGCATTGCTATCATATGCAACTTGGATAATCTTCTTCTGAGGGTCACTTCAAACTTAGAAGTGAGCGTGTCTATAACCTGTCAGACCCTCCGATACTTGGTTGAGTGAGTGAATAACTTATACGGGCGGGCGATCTGGCTTTGCCTCTCCACATGGTTGGGTGCTGAACACTCAGAGGTCCGTATTGGTACCGTCCCAACTCCTAGTGTGTCTAGGGTTGATTCTGGACTCCTCCAGAGGTGCAAGTTTTTTTGTTTTTTTTTCTCCTTCGGGCTGCGGTGCGGCAGTTGACATCCCAAAGATGTGTTGTCACGCCACTTTTTGCAGGCGAGTCCTGGGCCTCATGGTAGCCTCCTTCGAGGCGGTACCATAGGCACTATTTCATACGAGTGTTACAGAAGGTAACTCTGTCCTGCAGGGTCAAGTGCCTTCATCCCAGGATTATCGAAATCTGGGTGAGCCACCTAATCAGGACCTCACTAGTTGGTGGCCGACATCACCAGCAGTTCTGTCTGGGAAGTTGTTCCTTCCTTTTTACTAGATGGTGGTCACGGCGGACGCCCTGTCTTCCCGTTTGCAGAAGAGTCTGAGGAGCTCAGTCAACCTGGGTCGCTGGACTCCGGGGGGGGGGAATCCCATTGCAGATCATTGGCCTGAAATCCGGGCGATCTGGCTTTGCCTCTCCACATGGTTTCAGAGGCTACAAGGACATCCAGTCGGACAAACACCACAGTTGTGGCGTATGTCAATCATCAGGGAGGAACAAGCCGCTCTGCTGCAGCATCGTAGGTCGCTCACCTCCTAAGGGGGCTCCCTTACCAGAGGGGAAGCACGCCAGTCGTATATCACCTGGCTTCTCGACTCAATCGGAAGGTATTGAGGTTTGTGGCCAGGTCAAGAGACCCATGGGCAAACACGACAGATGCGTTGAGGGCACTGGGGAGTCAGTACCGACTGATCTAATCTATGCCTTCCTCCTCCTCATCTGCTTCACAGACTGGAGGCAGAGAGCATTAAAATGGTTCCAATTGCTCTGAATTGGCCTCGGCGTCCTTGGTACACCGATCTAGTGCGTCTGGTAGCAGACACCTTTTGGCATCTACCGCTAAGGAAGGACCTGCTCTCGCAAGGTCACATACGCCATCCTGTTTTACAGTCACTGGCTTAACGGCATGGCTTGAGAGCCAGGTGCTAAGAGACCTGGGTCTGTCAGACTCGGTGATCTCTACCATGAAGAGTGCTCGGAAATCATCCCCTAGGAAGATTACCATCGCACTTGGAACACCTGCATATCCATTTGTGAGGAAATGAGGTGGCATCCGTGTTCTTATTTGGTTCCAGAGTCCTGCTGTTCTTCAACAGGGAACGGGTCAAAAATTTTACTTTAAGTACAATTAGGGGGCAGATATCTGCCCTGGCTGTCTGTTTCAACGACCCCTGGTGACTCACTCTCGTGAGAATGTTTGTACAGTGGGTTCTGCAGGCAGCCCCTCCGGTCCACCCTCAACTACCTCCGTGGGGCTTGTGTAACAGGCGTCTACCACTACGCAGGGTCCCATATGCCATCCTGCTTGCAGTCAATGGCTTTAATGGCATGGCCTCTAAGTGCCTCAGAAACCACAGTTTGAGAACATCAGGGAGAATTCTCTTGACACTTTCTCAGAAAGTGGTCCTTTTGGTGGCTGTTAGGCCAGTAAGACGGGTTTCTGAGCAGTCAGCCTTGTCATACAAGCCTCACTATCTGATCTTCCACAAGGATAAGGTGGTGCTGCGTCCGCAGCCTTCTTTCTAATGTCGTGTTCGACCTTCCATCTCAAGGAAGACATGTACTGCCATCCTTGTGTCCTCATCCGTCGAATCCTAAGGAGACAAAGTTGCATTCCTTGGACGTTGTCCAAACTCTGAGAGAATGCTTGTCTGGTACTGCTACGTTCCAGAGTCCAGACTCACTGTTTCAGTGGCTGGTCCCAAGTAGGGCTCAGCGGTCTCGTCCGGCCACCATCTCTAGGTGGATCCGACAGATCGTGATCAGGCTTATGCCATGAAAGGTCAGGCGCCTCGACCAGGGCAAGATGTGCCTCTTAGTTTACGTCAGTTAAGACGTTTTTCTGAGCCGGCAGCCTTGTCATGCAAGGCTCCTTATCTGATCTTCCACAAGGATAGGTGGTGGTGCGTCCGCAGCCTTTTCTTCCTAGGGTCGTTCGACCTTCCATCTCAAGGAAGACATTGTACTACCATCCTTGTGTCTTCATCTGTCGAATCCTAGGAGACGACGTATTTTTTGGATGCTGCCCGAGCTCTGAGAGCATCTAGCGTCTATTTCACCAGGTGTGTAAGGTGGCGACCTGCTCGTCCGTTAACACTTTCATTAAACTTTACAAGTTGGTGTGTGTGCATCTTCGGATGCTTCTTTCGGCCGCAAGGTATTGCGGCTGTTTAGAGTTGCAACTCCTCTGTTGAGGAGCTCTGTTTTGTTTTGGGGTGAAGTTGTTTTAATGCTGTTCCCACCCCTCGTTTTTGACACTGGTTTGGGACGTCCCACTTGTCAATAGGAAGCTGTGTCTGTCCATGAACTGAAGAGTAAATAGGATTTCTCTTATCGTCCATGGACTGACACAGCTCGAATACTGAAACACGTGGGTATATGTCCCTGCTAGCAGGACAAGATCTAGGCAGAATGTTAGATGTTAGAAACATACATTCTAGAAAAAAACAGAGCTGAACAGCCCCGCCCAGGGGGGCGGTCCCTCCCGACATAACCCTCCTACCTGCAGCTAGCCGCCTCAGTTTTTTTCTGCCCAGCAGAAGAAGACGTGGCTCTCCCAGGAGCCAGTCTCCTGGAAGATTTTATTTTTACATTTTTATTCCTTTGGGAATTTTATTTTATTTTTGAGACCTTCAATCAACTGTCGGCTGGGCAACAGGTTGGGTACACTGGTATCCTCGTAGTCTTCCCTGTCCGATCATCGAGCGTGCTGATCCTCGCCTTGTGTGCGTGAGACTCAGTTCACGACATGCCCCATGACTCCAGGGGTGGCCGGGTGGCTTTTATGCTCCCGCGGTTCTCTCAAGATTGAACCGTACCATGCTGTATCTTTCGCGGTGGACCGGGCCGACAGCTACTCAGTACTACTCTGTGATAGGTCTGTCTGAAACAAGCCAGTGAGTCCCTCTGGGACGGGTAAGTAGTCTCTCCTGCTACAGGTGAGTGCATGCTGGCTGTGTTTCTCTATATGGGGGGTTTCTCCCTGTCTCCCCCCCCCCCTGTTATGCTGCTCTCTGCACCCTGTACTGGCGCTGTGCTGTGTGGGAGTACTTGGGGGTCACTCTGGCCTGGCGGGAGGCGCTCATGTCTGTACTGCCCTGTGTGTGTGTTTGGAGACGCCATTAGCGCTGTGTGGTGTTTTTAAACTGCGCTCGGCAGCCATCTTGCCGTGGTTAAATGGTGCAGTAATACATGCGGCCGGCGGCTATTTTCTTGGAGCCGCGGTGCTTTCACTTTCAGCCTCTATCGCCGCTGCTGCGGCGCGAATCTCATCACACTCTCCTCAGGCTTCTCTCGCGCTGCAGGGCGGTTACATACAGCAGAACGGAGTGGTCCTTATATGGGTTGGTGAGTCCTCTGGGTATCCCCTCTTCAGCGCAGCCAGTGGGGGTGGACTGTATTATTCACTTTATAGTGTATAAGGTCTCAGAGGGTGGCAGTATGGAGTCTGGTTCACCTGCTTCCCCACACTTGTCAGAGGCAACTGGCAGTGCTCCTGCACCTGCGGTCCCTATGGACCAGTTGTTGGCAGACCTGGAAAAAAAATTCTTGTCAGGGTGGAAGCGGTGTGCGAGCAAGGCAGCTATAAAGCGCCCTCTCCCCACACAATCTCACACATGGGGAGTGCTCTGATTCAGATATGGGCCTAGCTGCTGCTGCTGCTCAGGACCCTAGCTCTGAATATTTTAATGTTTTTGAACAGGACATTCCTTGTGAGGAAGACTCCAGTTCTGAGTCAGTAAATGACAGGGCGCTTGTAAGTGAACTCATTGATGCTGTGAGGGACACTCTCAAGCTGGATACTGTGGTACCTCAGGCGGACACTTCTCCTTTGGTTCTTTTCAAGCTTTTCTATTACACAGCTTCCTCACTGTTTCTTCACACGCTGCGTCGAGAGCAGCATGGATGATACAGTGGTACACAGTGCCTCTCCCCCCCCCCCCCCTGGTCAGTGCAGCACAGTGGGTGGGGGCAGTTTATTCATTTATTTCTATAGTCCCTGTGAGCCTTCTGTGTGATGTGTGAGGCAACAACGGGGTCTCTGCACCTGTGGTTTTCCGCCATTTCCTGGGGAACGCTCTGAGTTCTGACAGGACCACGGTCTGCAGTGTCAGAGGTTACCTTTTACCTGCATGCTGCTTCAGCAGCACATTTAAGCAGGTTGGAATGATAACAGAAGATTATGCGCCTCGGTGCCATAATTAAACTTATCTTATAACTCTACACTGGATACATTCACAGTGTAGGTATGTTTTATTGATCTCTGTGTCTGCGTGGGTTTCCTCCCATGTTCCAATGCTGTGTCTTCAGTGCCATACACAATATAAACATACACAATATGTTTATACACAACTCTAAATACATTCACAGTATATGTATGTATTATACTCTCTGGGTCGGCGTGGGTGTCCTCCGGGTGCTCTGGTGTCCTCTCACGGTATGTGCGGTTCGGCTCTCTGCACAGTAGAAACATGTTCAATATGTTTATTGCACGTGCTATAAATACCCTACAGTATGTGTATGCTGTCTTCGTGGGTTTCCTCTGGTTGCTCCGGTTTCCTCCCGCGCTCCAAGGGTAATGCACAGCATAACCAGGTGCAATATGTTCACATGCTATCATTCCTACACGGTATCTGTGTGCTGTCTGCGTGGGTTGCTTCCGGGTGTTCCGGGTTCCTCCCTCGCTCTGACGGTATGTGCGCCTTTGGCTCTCTGCGCAGTTTAAACATGTTCTATATGTTTATCACGCATACTATAATACCTACGCGGTATGTGTATGCAGTCTGAATCTTGTGCGGTTTGATTATCCACATGCTAACATACTTACACGGTATGTGTGTGCAGTCTGCGTGGGTTTCCTCCGGGTCCTCCGGTTTCCGCCCACACTACATGACATGCATGCCTTCGGTGCCATACACAGTATAAACATACACATGTTTATACACAACACTAAATACATTCACAATAGATGTATGTATTGTTTTCTCTGGGTCTGCGTGGGGTTCCTCCGGGTACTCCGGTTTCCTCACATGTGCCAACGGTGCTATGCACACATAGACATGTTCAAAAAAATTATCACACATACTATATAGTACCTACATGGTCTGCGTAGGTTTCATCCGGGTTCTCCGTTTTGTTTCCCCCGCGCTCCAATGGTGTGTGCATTTTCATTGCTATGCACAGCATGAACATGTGCTATTTGTTTATTCGCATGCTAACATGCCTACACGGTTGTGCACACAGTCTGTGTGGCTGGTTTCCGCCTACGCCCCAATGATGTGCGCGCCGTTGTCGCTGGCACAGTATAAACGTGTTTAATACGTTTATCCACACATACTAAACTACATACGCCGCATGTGGTTGTACTATGCTCTTTGGGGCTGAGGGGGTTTCCTCCCACGCTCTAATTGCGCGTTTTGATGCAATACACAGTATAAAATGTGTTTGTACAATCAGCACTTATCAATGGAGCAGAGGCGCTGGCTTGGACTGGGTTCGCCATGCTGAGGTTAGCGTTACGCCAGGTAGTGGCTGCGTCTCTGGCGTACCTGAAGCTCAATGACTGGGCAAAAGCCTCTGCTTCATTTATCAGTCGACCAGCAGGTGCACTGCAACTGCTTTAGCCTCTAGGGTCTGTCCGGGGTGGGTCTACGCCACCTGTAGAGGCTGAGTTACTGGTCCTCTGACCGAGTTTATAGGGAAGCTCTGTCAGGTTGCCTTTCTTGGCCAACAATTGAGGCACCCCGTAAGCCGGGGCCTCCCTTCTCCGATACATTGCGGGGTCTCCTTGGGTTTATTTATACCCATCCCGCTGCAGGACGGTCCTGTCGGCCGTGTGCATTCCAGGGGAAGGGTTCTTGCGTCCGGAGGTCTTTTCACCTCCTTTACCGGAGGTGGGGCACCGGATGTGGACCTTTTTGGCCTCTCGACTCACTCGCAAGATGTAGATTCAAGGCCAGGTCCAGGGATCCCTGGGCAGACTCATCAGACGCGTTGGTGGCCCGTGGGGGCAGTATCGCTTGATGTATGCTTACCCTCCGCTACTGTTGTTGCCTCGCCTGCTTCGCAGAGTAGTGGTCGAGGCCATTGCGGTGATCCTCATTGCTCCGGGACGGCGACATTGGTACGCCGATCTAGTTCGGCTAGTCGCAGACGTTCCTTGGTGACTGCCTATTTGGGTGGACCTTCTGTCTCATGGTCCCATACCTCATCCTACATTACAGTCCTTGGCTTTGGCACGGCTGTTAAAGCCAGGTGCTGAGGGACCAATGTCTCTAGGATTCGGTCATCTCATCTGTTGTGGCACGGACATCTTCCTCCAGAAAGATCTATCGCCGTACCTGGAAGGTTCACATCGCTATGTGCGAGGAGCTTGATGGCGTCCACGGACGTATTCCGTTCCCAAGATTTTGCTGTTCTTACAGCGTGGTGTGACCCAAAAGCTGGCCTTGCGTACCTTTGAGGGTCGGATTTCGACCCGGGCTGTGTTTTTTCAATGACCGCTAGCGGGCCATTCCTTGATTAGCACCTTTGTGCAGGGGGTTCGCCATGTGATCCCCCCTGTCAAGCCTCCTCCCCCTCCTTGGGATCTGAATTTGGTGCTCTCGGTTCTCCAAGAACATCCCTTTGAAAATATCGGTGCTTCCTCTCTTGACCTTGTCCCAGAAGGTGGCTTTCTTAGTGGCCATTACTTCTGTTCGACGAATGTCTAAGTTGGCGGCCTTGTCCCGCAAGTCGCCTTACTTGGTCCTTCATAGGGATAAGGCGGTGTTGCGCCCACGACTGTCTTTCCTTTCAAAGGTGGTCTCGGCCTTTCACCTTAATGAGGACATTGTTCTTCCGTCCTTGTGTCCTCACCCATCACATCCCTGTGAGTTTGCCCTTCATACATTGGATGTGGTACGAGCCTTACGGGTGTACCTGTCTGCTACTGTTTCCATTCGGAAGTCTGACTCACTGTGTCTGTCTCTGGTCCAAAACAGGGCCAAGCGGTGTCGTCTGCCACCTTTTCTAGGTGGATCAGACAGACCGTTATACAGGCCTATGCCCTTAAGTGGCGGGCGCCTCCCTTTCCGGTTACAGCACATTCCACCAGGGCAATTGGTGCTTCCTGGGCTTTCCGACATCAAGAGTCGGTTGCACATATGTGCAAGGCGGCGACCTGGTCGTCCGTTCATACCTTTTCTAAGTTCTATAAGGTTGATGTGGCTGCATCTTCGGATGCTTCCTTCGGCCGCAAGGGTTGCAGCCCACTGTTTAAAGTTAAAGTTCTGCTTGTTTGGAGTGGAGTTTTTTTTTTTTTTCCTTTACTATGGCTCCCACCCTTTTCTGATACTGCTTTGGGACGTCCCATGTGTTTCAGTATTAGAGCTGTCAGTCCATGGGCGATAAGAGAAAATTGAATTTTTGTACTCACCGTAAAATCCTTTTCTCTGACGTCCATGGACTGACACAGCACCCACCCTTCTTTAAGGTTTGTACTGCTTTGTTACGAACTGAGGCTGCTAGCTGCAGGTAGGAGGGTTATGTCTGGAGGGACCACCCCCCTGGGCGGGGCTGTTCAGCTCTGTTTTCTAGAATGTATGTTTCTAACATCTAAAATTCTGCCTAGATCTTCTCCTGCGAGCCGACATATACCCATGTGTTTCAGTATTAGAGCTGTGTCAGTCCATGGACGTCAGAGTAAAGGATTTTACGGTGAGCACAAAAATCCAGTTTTTGTACTCGCTGTAAAATCCTTTTCTCTGAGTTCATGGATAGACACAGCACCCACCCCTCGTTTTAAGTTTGTACTGCTTTTTGACTAACTGATCTGCGAGGTGCAGAGAGAGGGATCATACCCCAAGGGTCTGGCCGCTGGGCGGTGCTGTAGAAGGTGTGATGTAACACTTTTCACAAGTTTTTCTGCCTAGTCACTCTTAAATGAAGGATAATACCCACTTGTTAATAGGAAGCTGTGTCCGTCCATGAACTCAGAGAAAAGGATATTACGGTGAGTAAAAAATTTTATTTTGCAAAATAAACACAAAGAGCGCCAATTTTGAAAAAAAGCAATATTTTTTACTTTTTTGCTAGAATAAATATCCCAAAAATATATAAAAAAACTTTTTTCCTCAGTTTAGGCCCAAATATTGTACATATTTTTGGTAAAAAAAAAATTGCAAAAAGGTTGATTGGTTTGTACAAAATAAAGGATTAGATTTATGGCATTTTATTTTTTTACTAGTAATGGTGGCGGTGTGTGTGTTTGTTTGTTTGTTTGTTTTTATATATATTTATATATATATATATATATATCTATCTATCTATATATATCTATATATCTATATATCTATATATCTATATATATATCGGGACTGCGACATTATGGCAGGCAGATCGGACACTATTTTGAGACCACTGTCATTTATACGGCTATCAGTGCTATAAAAATGCACTGATTACTGTGTAAATGACACTGGCAGAGAAGGGGTTAAACACTAGGGGGCGATCAAGGGGTTAAGTGTGTTCTAGGGAGTGATTCTAACTGCGGGGGGGGGGGGGGGGCTACCACTTACATGACAGCAATCGCTGCTCCCAATGACAGGAAGCAGTAGATCCCTGTCATGTCACTAGGCAGAACTGGGAAATGCCTTGTTTACATAGGCATCGCCCCGTTCTGCCTCTCTCCGTGTCACAATCGCTGGCTGCTGGCAAACATCGAGTTTGCGGGGCCCGCAAGCACGCTCATTAAGGATGTGGCGCGTGCGCCCGATACACGGCAAATTAACCACTTCAGCCCCAGAGGCTTTGGCTGCCCAATGACCGGGACATTTTTTGCGGTTCGGCACTGCGTCGCTTTAACTGACAATTGCGCAGTCGTGCGACATTGCACCCAAAAAATTTTTTTCTTTTCCCCACAAATAGTTTTCTTTTGGTATTTGATCACCTCTAGCATCTACAAAATAGGGGATAGATTTATGGCATTTTTTTTTTTTACTAGAAATGGCAGCGATCTGCGATTTTTATCGTGACTGCGACATTATGGCGGACACATCGGACACTTTTTTTTATTTTTTATATTAAGCGTTTTTATTAAACACTGTACATATGAAGCATGGCATTACAGGGTATATGGCAATAATATTAACAAAGATCAGATACAAGTACCAGTACATTGACATTCACAAATCAGACAGACAGAGCCGGAAGACACCCCAGAGTAGCATTTTTTGGGGATTGCACACAGGGTCAGCCCGTACAAGTATCGGGTACCGAAAGCCACCTGTCCCTAATTTTATTATATTTATCTGGACATCCTCTATTAAGATATATGATTTTCTTATAAGGCAAAGCGGCATTCACATCCGCTTTCCACTCAGAGAAACTAGGGGGTGTGGGCCTCATCCAATGTCTAGCTATAATCTTTTTTGCTGAAAAGTGTTTCGTGCAGGAACGTTTTAGTGAATTTATCAGGTTCCGCACCGGGGAAAATACCCAACAGGCATGATTTTGGGTCAAGGGTCAGGGGGGACCCCATGTCGTCATGGAGGAAATCCACTATTTGTTTCCATAAGTTCTGGAGTCGAGGACATGCCCAGATCAGATGAAAAAACGTACCGATCTCTCGCGTACACATCGTGCATATCGTACTAGTCCCGGGCTTGAAACGAGCCACTCGGAGAGGAGTAAGGTAAGCACGATGTAAAATGTATAGTTGAGATAATCTATCTGAAAGTCTGGGAGAGACGGTCTTGCAGGCATCAAGTGCCTCACTCCACGCTTCGTCCTCCAGCGATCCCACATCCCTCTCCCACCTCAGCTTGAGGCTCTATGCTAAGACAGTAGCAGACGGGGTGAGAAGCATGTTGTAAAAGTCAGAGATCAACCTACGAGCGTCAGAGCTCTTGATCACCGCCATCAAAGCGTTTGGAGTGGGCTGCGGGATGGAGGAGGGAAACTGGGCCCGTACAGCATGACGGAGCTGTATGAATCTATAGTACATGGATCGGGGGAGTGTGTATCGCTCCTGAAGATCGTCAAAGTTTCTAAGGGTCCCGTCAGATAGTATGTGGTGCAAATATATAATCCCTCTCCTACTCCACACCTTCGTGTCAGGAATCAAACGCAGCTCAGGGAGATTTTTATTGTGCCAGAGAGGGGTGAAATCAAAGGGTGGGATCTTGACCTGTTTGGCAGCAATGTCCCAGATTCGTCTGTATTGATAGAGGAGCGACTTACGGTCGCCGTCAGATTCACTGCCACTCCGCCCCACAGCAATTGCCGTCAGGGGATCCGAGGTGGAACGGACCCACGGAGGACATAGCAGGGTAAGAAATTGGAGTCTGTCAGTTTTGTCTATATGATAAAGCTGAGACAGCTGGGCCGCCAGGTAATAAAAGTCTAGGTCCGGGAGGGCTGTCCCACCCAAGTCTGTAGGGTTTTTGTGTCCTCCAGGCCGGTTTATGTCTATTACCATCCCACACAAGATTTGAGCAGGGATTGTAGTAGTTTAAAATATTTCAGGGGTATAAAGATAGGTGAGTGCCAGAACGCATAAAGCATTTTAGGTAAGAGAATTATTTTTACAATATTCACCCGACCCCAGACACCCAAAGGCAGTCTGGCCCATATCTGAAGTTTGGACTTCAGTAAATTAAACAGGGGTTCTATATTCAGGGCAATATAGTCGGCTGGAGACCTGGATACAGAGATTCCTAAGTACTTAATCAGGCTGACCCGCTGTACCTGCAGGTGATCCTGCCGGGCAGGGGGGGGGGGGGGAACTGTCAATGGGCAATATTTGGGACTTATCCCAATTTATTTTGAGGCCAGAGAAAGACCCAAATCGTTTTATGGTCTGTAGCGCAGTATGTAAGGAAATGTCGGAGTCTGCTAAATAAAGTAATGTGTCATCCGCGTACAAACTAATTTTTTCTACTAGGGATCCTAAGCTAAGACCACGTATCATGGGGTCATTCCTAATGGAGATTGCCAAAGGCTCGGCTGCCAAAGCATAGAGCAAGGGGGACAGAGGACACCCTTGTCTAGTGCCCCTGGTCAGGTCAAATGGACTAGACGTCCATCCATTAGCAACAACCTTGCCCCTCGGAGCTTGGTATAGTATCTGGACCCATTTGATGAAACCCGGACCAAAGCCGAACCCCCGCAAACAGCCCCACAAGTACCTCCACTCTACCGAGTCGAAGGCCTTGGCTGTGTCTAGGGCCACCACCGCCCGAGAGCCAACATCCGTATGCATCGCCTGCAGATTGATGTAGAGCCTTCTAAGGTTGAATGAAGTATTGCGGCCTGGCATGAAGCCAGCCTGGTCTGTATGAATGAGACCCAGAATCACTTGGTTCAAGCGTAGAGCCAGAATTTTTGCAAGGATTTTTACATCAACCTGCAGGAGAGATATAGGCCTATATGACTCTGGCAAACCCAGGTCCTTGCCCGGTTTGGGTATGAGGACTATGGTAGCCTCTCTCATAGAGGGGGGAAGGATAGCAGTCTCAAAGAGGTAGTTATATAGTGCAAGAAGTCTAGGAACAAGGATTTCACTGTATTGCGAGTAGAATTCAATAGGTAGACCGTCGGAACCCGGGGCCCTAGAGTTGTGGAAGCTGGCAATTGCCGCCACCACTTCATCTGAGGTAAGGGGCGCTTCTAGAGCGGCAATCTGTTCGTCCCTCAGTTTCGGGAACTCAATTCCTGCCAGTAATTCTGTCAGCTGATCGTCTGTGCCGGATGTCTGGGATGTGTATAGCTGGCTGAAGAAATCTCGGAATCGGTCAGACACCGTCCGCGGGTCAGTAATCACGCCGCCTTCGGGGTCAGTGAGTGAGATAACAGTTGGGGGCCTATCCTCACGATGAACCATGTAGGCTAACAGTTTACCCGCTTTTTCCCCCTGCTCAAAGAACTTCTGTCTAGCAAAAAACAGTTTACGTCAGGCAGCTTCATATTGAAGCTGATCTACCACCCTGGATTGAAGTTTAAGTAGGTCAGCATGCACCGGGGAGGGGTCAGCTATAAAGGATCTCTCAGTGGCTGACAAATCAGACAGGGCCCTGTCTAATGCAACCGCTGAATCAGCCTTAAATCTATTAATGCGGGTGGATAGAACCATACGGGCATGTAACTTAAAGGATTCCCAGACCATATCTGGGGGAGCAGATGTATCGTTATCCGCAAAGAAGTTGGTCCAGGCACAGGTAAGTTCATCATCCTCTGACAACAGAGACAGCCAAAACGGGTTCAATCTCCAAGAGGGCGGAGGTTTATCCAGTGGCATTGACAAAGTGACCCAGTATGGACTATGATCCGAGAGTAGCCTAAGGGAGAACCCCGCCTCTAATAAGCGGGGTGCAAGTGCAGTGGATACAAGAATCAAGTCAATACGGGACATGGTTTTATGGGAAGCTGAAAAGCATGAGTAAGCTCTGGCCTGGGGGAACTTATACCGCCAGGTGTCAATAAGACCAAAGGAAGAGATAAGTCTGGAGAGCCTGGAGCTCATTGGGGCAGCGCCACCCGGCGGTGCTGGCTGAGGCCTATCAAGGCCAGGATTCAGGGTAGCGTTGAAGTCCCCCAGCCAGATCGCCTGTGTTGAAGGATGGCGAGACATAAACAGACCCTCAGAGATAACAGAATTAAATGGTGGGGGTATATATAATGCCAGAAGTAGGAATGGTTCACCATATATTTTGACTGAAAGGAACACGTAGCGGCCCTGTGGGTCAGAAAGCACATCACATAACTCAAAGTGGACCGTCTTGGCGACCAACACCGAAACCCCGCGAGCCTGGGTAGAGTGGGTCGAATGGTATGCCCATCCCACCCAGGGTCGCCGGAGTGCCATCTGAAGCCGCCCGTCCACATGTGTCTCCACTAGCACCACTATAATCAGCTCTCTGTTTCTTGAGAAGTGTGAATACCGCAGACCTCTTTATCCTATCCCCCAGTCCCCGGACATTCCAGGTAAGAAGTTTTAGTGAGGCCATTCGAGTAATCGGGTGACTAGCGATGTACCAGGGGCAGTCCAGTACTCCCACCCCAAGCACACAGTATATAACATATCCAACCTGTCAAGCTGTATACATATAGCGGTACATTGTAAATACAAAATTCGAAGGAGTTTCATCCAGTAAAAAAATTAAAGTCCTCAAAAATATACATGTATTGCCGTGTAGAAAATCTAACCAAACTAAACCCACCCCAACTGGTGCGTGGATTTCCCAAAACAAAACGAGGAGGAGCAACTAGATAAGTGCCGGAGTAACAAAAGGGGCCCCCAGATGTTGAAGGCGTATGAGAAGCCTGGGGCTATAGATCCAAGGGAGTCACTAGCCAAAAACAGATGGCTAACCACAACCGTCTCTGGACTCGGGGGAGGGCTGTCCAGAGATGCAGACCCACCTGGATCTTACCGACAGTGTTTATCGTCATTGCTGTGGGGGCGACTAATCGCTGCAAAGAATAGTCAAAAAACGTAGGACCATAGGTGCTCCAAGTATAAGTCCCTATCAATAGTGGGAATAAGGAATGTAGACCATCAGGCAAAAGGATGTATGAGATCAATTCGCCAGGGGAGGGGAAGAGTATTTTTTGAGGAGGGGGGGGGAGTCGGCAGTCTAAAGGGGTCCTAGGCAAAATAACCATAGGGGGCCGTATAGAGGGGGGGGGGAGATCAGGGGAGATGGCACATACCGAACAATCCAGGCAGAGGAGTCACCACAGGGGTCTTCGTGCAGACGGGTTGCAAGGTAACAGGATACACGGTGAAGGATCACTTATTCAGCCGCATGTCTGGAGGGATCTGGGCGCTCAAGCCAGGCAATAGCATCAGCCGGATCTTCAAAGAAAAACACCCGACCGTCCCTTTCCACCCTGAGACGTGCCGGGAATAGCATGGAATATTTGAGATGCTTGACCCTGAGCCTCTTCTTGGCCTCAGTGAAGCCCTGGAGGCGGCGCTGCACGTCCGCGGAGAAGTCAGGGAAGATTGCTATCCTGAAGTTGCCCAGTTCAATATTGCCCTTTTCTCTAGCCATTCGTAGCACCGCATCTCGGTCTTTAAAGTTCAAAAACTTAGCAATAAACGTGCGGGGGGAGCCCCCTGCGGAGGAGCTTTAGCCGGCATGCGGTGTGCTCTCTCCACCGTTAGGATTGGGGAGAAGGCCTCGCGGCCATAAGTGGCAATGAGGAGCTGCTCCAGGAAAGTGGTTGGGTCCCCTCCGGTATTCCAATGAAACGGAGATTACACCTCCGAATCCTGTTCGCCATCTCATCCTGCTTCTGTGCAAGCTGGGAGAGCTGGAGCTGCATGCGCTCGGAGCCCGCACGGAGTGGAGGTATGGCGTCTTCCACATCACTGATGCGAGTCTCGGTCTCTGTGACCCTCTTCCGCAGCTTCTGGAAATCCTGCCGCATAAGGGAAATATCTGCCTTAACCTCCTCGATTTGGGAAGTGAGCGAGGTGCGGCAGAAGGTGATAGCTTCCAGGAGCTTTTCTGTGTCCCCTCCCGGCGCGGCCCGGTCAGAGCACGAGGCGCCGTCATCTTCCCCAGGAGTGTCTTTGTCTTGGCGGCGATGTTGATCCAGCTTAGCGATGGCAGCGCTCTGCACTTTCGGCGGAGACATGTCAGGATATATTCCAGCACTGGCCACAAACTGGGTTCTGTCAGGAAGCTTTAGGGCAACAGGATCAGCGAGTTAGCATAATTAATGTACGGAGCTCTTCTTGCATGCGTCCTACTCCATTCCCTGTCAGGCCAAGCCCCCCCATCTGACACTTTTTGATGCTATTTTTCCCATGACTTCAAAATTTCTGGAAATTTTACATCCTTAGGACCGACTAGCTGTAGCATGAACGTGAGGGGGGGGGGGGGGGGGGGGTCAATCAGCCATGACAGTTTAAAACTACAACCACAACATGTGAGCCCATAATTACAAGGAAAAACAAACAACGCTGGGAAAAGAACTACACAAACAAAATAACAAAAAAGTGTACAATGCCTTTTAAAGACTGGATTAAATAAAATATGTAGGCATAATTGTGTTTTTTTGTTCTTCTGTCCCTCCCCCCCCCCCCCCTCCCCACCTATAAAGCAGAAGATCTTGGCTGCCTGACACGTAAAGGGTGCTGTTGGCGAATATTAGTACAGGGCATGTATGCCGCCCTATTTGGGCATATTGCTTACTTCTCTGGGTTTGCCTACTGCGCAGGTGTAGCCCAGCAGTGCTTCTGCTAAATCTTTTCCCACCTGCCTGTGTTACTACAGTCACAGTACAGCGGTGAAAGCCTGGCCTGCTTGCCTGTGCCATTGTGCAGATGCAGCCGGTTGGTAGCGCTGTATGTTTAGGTGCCACATTTAAATCAATACCTTTTTTCTAAACACCAGTCAAAAGTTACGCATTGCTGAAGCTCCTCCACAGCACAGGCTGAGACTGACTGGAGAACTCAAAGCCTCCAGGTGATGGAACACTGAAGCTACCCCTCCTCTTCCCCAATACCTGGGTCCAAGGAAGAATTCTCAGCCACTTTCTTCACTGTGTTAAAATGAACGAATATCCGTAGGGTTCTTTGGAGAGATTGTCTGGGTCCCTGTCACCACAGAAGCTACCTTTTTTGAGGCAGATAAATTTGTTTTTCCCCCCAGTCGTCTTTCAGGTCAGCCCTTGAGAGATGGCACTTCTCCTTCCAAACAGGAAACACATTGCCCATTTTTTCTTTTTAAGGTGGTCCCTGATCAGTCTGTTTCCTCCAGCCGGAGGGACCGTGTTGCCTGAGGGACCACTGGAGGCTGGTGTGCAGCAGCAGAGAGAGGGGTATGGGAGCCTCTGGTATGCGGGGGGTAAGTGCACCCTTACCAGATTTGGTTGGGGAAGGAGGTTGGTTTGAGCCCTCAGGGCATCCCTCCTTGGCTGTGAGCGGGAGGTGACCTAGATTCCACCTCCCTCTAAACCAGGGGTTTCAAACTGGCGGCTCTCCAGCTGTTGTAAAACTACAAGTCCCATGAGGCATTGCAAGGCTGACAGGTTACAATCATGACTCCCACAGGCAGAGGCATGATGGGCTTTGTAGTTTCACAACAGCTGTAGGGCTGCCAGTTTGAGACCCCTGCTCAAAACCCAGGTGTGGACAAGAGGTGGTGGGACTGGCACCCCATTGGTGGCTCTGGGGTGGTGGGGCATGTACCTCTCTGCTGAGTCTGCTTAGCCCGAAAGACGCAGGCACGTCATTTCCAGGGCAGCCGACGTCATCGTCGTGCACCGGGGGAAGTGGTCCGACGCCTCAAAGGCGCAGGGAGGAGGAATGGCCGTCCGGTGCTTTGCATGTGGACACGACTGCAGGGGACAGCATGAGCCCCACAGGAGGATCATGATATGCCATCTGCCCAGACTCTGTGGGATACAAGCACCCGCATGACGCAGGCACTCGGTGAGTCTAGGTCCATATTGGAACCAATGACAATATATGGAAGAAGGTTCCTTAACCGCTTGCTGACCAGCTGCTGTCATTCTGTGGCAAGTCGTCGTAGCTGTACGTCCGCCCTTTAAGTGGTGATGGCAGTCACGCGTGGGGGACCCGATGCGCGTGGCCGGCCTTTGCTGGCACGAGAGCCAGAACAGGGATGTGTGTAAACACGCATATCCCTGTTGTGTGAGGAGAGACAGATTGTGTGTTGCTACTAGATAGGCACAATGATCTGCCTTCTCCTATAGTCAGTCCCATCCCCCTACAGTTAGAACGCACCACTGAGGGAACAAAGTTAACCCATTGATTGACCCCTTGTGTTAACCCCTTCCCTGCCAGTGACATGTCCACAGTAATCTGTGCATTTTTATAGTACTGATCGCTGCATGAATGCCAATGGGTCCAAAAAAGTGTCAAGTCTCCGATCTGTCCGTTACAGTGCCGCAAAAAATCACAGATCACCGCCATTACTGGTAAAAAAAAGAATAAAAATGCCATAAATCTTTCCCATAGTTGGTAGACACTATGACATTTGCGCAAACTAATCAATATACGCTTATTGCGTTTTTTGTTTTTTTAGTGGATGTGTGGGGGTGTGTGTGTGTGTGTGTGTGTGTGTGTGTGTATATGTGTGTGTGTGTGTGTGTGTGTGTGTGTGTGTGTGTATATGTGTGTGTGTGTGTGTATATATATTATATTATATATATATATATATATATATATATATATATATATATATATATATATATAAAATATATCATTTTTTTATAAAATTGTTTATTTTTTTTTGTTTATGGCGCAAAACAAACTGCAGAGGTGATCAAATACCACCAAAAGAAAGCTCTAATTGTGGGGGGGAAAATAGGACGATTTTGTTTGGGTACAGCGTTGCACGCGCAATTGTCAGTTAAAGCAGCGCAGTGCCGTAACGAAAAAAATAGCCTTGTCATTAAGCAGGCAAATCTTCCAGCGCTGAAGTGTTTAATCAATTTAAATAACTAGGCTGCAACTTGAAGGGAAAGACCTCCAAGGTGATATTCTCTGAAATATTGCCTGTGCCATGTGCAACACAGAAAAGGTAGGGGGAGATCGGAGACCTGAATGCATGGCTTAAGATCTGGTGTAAGAAGGAACGGTTTTGGTTTTTAGAGCACTGGGCTAACTTTTCATTGGGGAACAACCTATATGCTAAAGATGGTTTGCACCTGAATGGAAGGGGATCTACTGTGCTGGGGGAGAGGCTTAGGGGAAGTTTGGAGGAGTATTTAAACTAGGATTAAGGGGAGGGTGAACTAGAAATTGGGCAGAGAGGTCAGTTAGGGGTCAGAATTTAATGGAGGGTGGAATGGGGATAGATGGGGGGAGAGTTATGACAGGTGACAAGAAGGTTCCCATGTTGCAAACAAGCATTGGAAATTGTAGTGCCATTTGTACTACAAAAAAAGATATGCAAAACACCAGAGCAAAATATAATAATGCATTCAAGTGTTCATCAATGCCAGAAGTCTGCCAAGCAAAATAAGTGAGTTGGAAGTTCTGATGCACCAGGAGAGCTATGATTTAATAGGTATTGCTGAATCTTGGCTTCGTTTCTCACATGACTGGGCCATTAATATTCCTGGCTATGCACTGTTTCAGAGAGATGGGGTAAAAAGGAAAGGTGGCGGTGTCTGTGTCTCTCTATGTGAGAAGTGATCTCAAAGGGAGTGTGAATGAGCACCTAATTGATGGAGAGTGTGATGTGGCTGAAGCATTATGGGTGGAACTGCATATAGATGTGCGTAGTTCAAAGTTAATCAATGGAGTTTGTTATAGACCACCCAATGTTAACCACTTCAGCCCTGGAAGGATTTGCCCTCTTAATGACCAGGCTATTTTTTGCGATACGCCACTGCGTCTTTTTAACTGACATTGCGTGGTCGTACGATGCTGTACCAAAGCAAAATTTATGTAATTTTTCCCCACAAATAGAGCTTTCGTGGTGGTATTTGATCACCTCTGCGGTTCTTATTTTTTGCGCTATAAACAAAAGAATCAACCAATTAAGAAAGAAAAGATTTTACTTTTTGCTACAATACATATCCAAAAAGTGTGAAAAACAAATTCCTTCATAAATTTAAGCCAGTATATATTCTTCTACATATTTTTGGTAAACAAAATCCCAATAAGCGTGTAACGGCACCCCAAGTATGAAAGGGGTTAAAGCAGTGTAGGACATTTCCTTTCCAAACACTAAGGCAGCTGCCGAACACTCCAGTCAGGCGAACAAGAAATCCATATGAATAATTCTCCCCCAATAACGAGACGAAGCTCTGTCTTGAGGTTCAAGCAGGAAAAGGCAATCTTTATTGAAAAGACTACAAGTTTTTTACACAGTCAAAATAGGAGATGCTTACCACCTGCTCATTACTCTGGAAATACACCTGTGACCAGACCTAATTAACATGAGCTAATTAACTAATCCGTTTTGACAGCCTAAATAACTCGGAGACATGGCCTTTAGGCTAGACTTGACGTCTGGTAGCTCAGAAGACACAATCAATGTTATCACAAATCAACACAGAACTCCTTCACACAAAACAGAGTTAATTACCACCAACAATGGGGATCTAAAGACTCGAATGCCGCGTACATACGACCGTTTTTCATGACAAGAAAAATGCAATTCTTTTATTTGGTCATTAAAAACGATTGTGTGTAGGCTCCAGAGCATTTTTCGCGACGTGAAAAATGGCCATTAAAAATTTGTAACATGCTCTATTTTTTCTCGCCATTTTTCACGTTGTCGTTTTTTCTTGTCGTGAAAAACAGCCGTGTGTAGGCTTTAACGACGTGAAAAAACACGCATGCTCAGAAGCAAGTTATGAGACGGGAGCGCTCGTTCTGGTAAAACTAGCGTTCATAATGGAGCTAGCACATTCGTCACGCTGGAACGGACTGGAGAGCACGATGCTGAAAATCGCGAATCGTCTCTCACCAAACTTTACTAACACAAAGATCAGCAAAAGCAGCCCAAAGGGTGGCGCCATCCGAATGGAACTTCCCCATTATAGTGCCGTTGTACGTTTCGTACGTCACCGCTCTTTAAGTATTTTTTTTTTCACGATCGTGTGTAGACGAGGCAGGCTTGAAGAATCTTTTTTGTTTTTTCAATGACATTAAAAACGGTCGTGTGTACGCGGCATTACATTGAACTTCCTGGAATGCCAAAATAAGGAGTTATACTTCCTGGGCATAGCCCTCACAGTGTACAGGGGATAACAGCTTCATATTTCTTGAGAGATATTGTTAATGAATATTACTGTCCCATTTGAAGTAATCCGAGGTATATTTTCTCAGTCACCCTATGCCCCTAATGGACATAGGGTGATTTAGACATAAGTGTATGGGGAGCTGAAACAAGGGTACCCTATACTTTCCAATGGATTCTGGGTTCCACGGGCCCTCCCGTTACAAAGCGTATATTTGGTTTGTGCAAAAGTTATCACGTCTACAAACCATGGGATAGATTTATGGACTTCTTTTTTTTTTTTTACTGGTAATGGCGGCGATCTGCTATTTTTTGCGGGATTGTGGTGCACAAATCTGACCCCAAATTGCTCTCCTTTTTAAGAACCAGCGACATTATAATAATCAGTGCTATAAAAATGCACTGATCAATGTATAAATGACACTGGCAGGGAAGAGCTTAACTGTGTTTCCTGGGTGTGTTATAACTGTAGAGGGGGGTGGGCTGCCAGGGACATGAGATCGTTGTTCCCGGTCACATTACAAAGGCAGATTCTGCCTCTTTGCACAATGATCGTGGACGGCCAGCGGATGTAGAGTGCACCTGACCCGTGCACCCGCAATCTCACATGTACGGACCGATGTACAGGTTCATTGGTTCGCGCAGGAGAGCCGACCTGCCGCAGTAAAAGTACAGTGGCTGGTCCGCAAGTGGTTAATGAGGCGGTGGAGACTCGGCTCCTTGCATAGATGGAAAGGGCTGGGACGGTGATAATGGGGATTTTAACGACCCAGAAACTGACTGGAGTAATGGCACTGCTGAAACGGTTAAAGGGCAAAAAATTTATAGACCTATTACAGGACAATTTTATGGTCCAGTTTGAGGCCCCAACTACGGATGATGCTCTGTTGGACTTGGTAATCTCAAAACATGCATAGCTTATTACTAATGTTCATATAAAGGAACATCTGGGTAGCAGTGACCATAACATGATTTCATTTGATGTTGGCTGTAAGCAAAAAACATACGGAAAGCATTTAACTTTAAGAGAGCAAATTTTCCAAGGATGAGGGCTGTTTGCCAAGGTTTAGACTGGGAGGGAATATTGGCATTGATGAACACAGAACAGAAATGGGACGACTTCTTAAAAAAAAAAAAAGGCATGTGAACTCCACTGCAAAGTATATTCCCATGGGCAATACGTTTTTAAAAGGCTAAAAATTAAGCCTAAGTGGCCACGACCAAAGTAAAAAAAAAAAAATCTATAAATAATAAGAAAAGAGCTTTTAAAAAATATAAAAATTAAGGAACACTATCATCGTTTAATTGTTAAAAAATATAATTTTGTAAAAAGGAAATCAAGGACTCCACATTTTAATCGAATGACAGATAGAAAAAGCAAAAACCCTTTATGAAAAAAATCTAGAGTGACTGGGGACAAAGAATGCAAATTTATTAAATACTTGCTTCAGCTCTGTATATACAAAGGAGCATGGGGAAGCTCTATTCCATAATGGGAGTGGTATTGGCACAGCCCCAAATTATCCACAATGGCTCAAAAGTGATAAGGTCCAGAAATATTTAGACAAAATAAAGGTGGATAAAGCACCTGGACCAGATGGCATCCACCCACGGATCCTAAAAGAATTGAGCTTTGCTATTTCAAACCCATTATACCAAAATTTTTGGGACTCTGGAAGAGTACCACTGGATTGGCGTAGGGCCAGTGTGGTGCCTATATTTAAAAACGGAGCAAAGTCTTTACCAAGTAACTATAGACCTGTTAGTTTAACTTCTATAGTTGGGAAGATACTGGAGAGTTTAATAAAAGACCACATAGATGAGTTCTTGCTGGAAAAATATTTTAAGCTACAGACAGCATGGGTCCATAAAAGACAAGTTGTCAAACAAATCCGATTCCTTTTTATGAAGAGGTAAGTAAAGCCTTGGAAAGAGGGGTGGCTGTGGACGTGGTATACTTGGATTTGGCAAAAGCGTTCAATACAGTTCCCCACATACGGCTAATGTGAAAGGTAAAGTCTACAGGCTGATCGGTTTGTAAATGGATAAAAAACTAGCTAAAAGACGAGTTGTGGTAAATGATTCATACTCTAAATGGTAAAAGATTATCAATGGTGTACCCCAAGGTTCAGTGTTGAGACCCTTAATTTTTAATATCTTTTTATAAATGATTAAGGGTCTGGGATTAAAAGTACCATTTCAGTCTTTGCAGATGACGCCAAACTATGCAGTGAAATAACGTTTTTACAGGATGTCTCCAACTCACAAGCCGACCTCAATGCACTGTTTAATTGGGCAACTATGTGGCAGATGAGGTTTAGTGTAGATTAATGTAAAGAATGTGCATGCATCGTACAACTGGGGGGATCCGTAGTGAAGGATTTGGGGGTTTTGGTAGAGCATAAGCTCAATAGCATGCAATGCCATGCTGCGGTATCCAAAGCAAGCAAACTCCTTTCTTGTATTAAGAGTTCTGTCCTCCAGAGAGAAATATAACTTTGCCCCAGTACAAATCATTAGTAAGACCTCATCTGGAATATGCAAGTCCGTTTTAGGCACCAGTTCTCAAAAAGGATACCAGGGAACTGGAGAAAGTGCAGAGAAGGGCAACCAAACTGATAAAAGGCATGGAGGCGCTCAGCTATGAGTAAGGATTAAAGGAACTGAATTCTCTCCCGAGAAGAGGAGATTAAGGGGGATATGATCAACATGTACAAATTATATAAGGGGTCCATATAGTGAACTTTGTGGTGTTCAGTTTACGGTCAACATGGAGGAAAAGGGGCACTCTTTATGCCTAGCACAAAGAAGATTTCACTTCCAAATTCTGAAAGGTTTCTTGACAGTAAGAGCTGTGGAAATGTGGAATAGACTCCCTCCAGAGGTGGTTCTGGCCAGCTCAGTTGATTGCTTTAGGAAAGCAATCTACATTTCCTAAATGTACATAATATAATTGGGTACTGGCATTTTTAGGTAAAGTTGATCCAGGGATAATCTGATTGCCTCTCAGGGGATTAGGAAGGATTTTTTTAAACTGTCCTTTAGAGGTTGTTGACCTTTAGGGGCCATATATGAAACGCTGGAAATTGAGGAAGACAAAGTGCTTCCTTCTAAGCATACCTTAATGCATCAGGGAATGGCTGAAGTCACTGAGGTGGATCCTCAACATCGACAAACCTTTTGTCCTGTGCAGAATATCCTGTTTTTTGGGATATCGTCTCAGTTTAACAGATCAGAAGACGGTTCTGCTGGTAGAAAAAATTAATATTCTAATCAGAAGGCATTCAATACAGAACAACTTTTCCAGTTTCAATCGGAGAACTGATTCTGCCAACAATCATTGACTGAGACCAAACTGGGTTTATGGCTGGGGGGGGGGGCACAGATGTGAACTTGCATAGACTATATATACCAACATTCATGCCTCACACCTCCAATATGGGTTCTAGGGTTGTGGCCTCCTTGGATATAGAGAAAGCCTTCGACACTGTCGAGTGGCCGTTTTCTGTGGGAGGTACTTCGGAGGATGGGGTTCCCACTGGTATTCATCAAGTGGCTGTTCTGTATAGATGCCCCACAGCTGCAGTGAGACTGGGGGAGGCTTATCCCCTTTTTTTCCCCCCTCACCTCATCTTTCAGGACAGCACCTGGAGAGAGCGCAGCTCCACCCCTTTTCCCAGGAAACACTGCAGTCAGTTTTCTTTAAAGACCGGACACTTCCACCATGGCCTCAGTTGTAGTGTTTCCTCCGCCATGGTGGAAGCGCTGCAGGGAACCAGGGGTATGCTGCGCTCTCTCCAGTTGGAGGCAGTATGGGGCATACCTGTTAGGTGATTATTTTGTAGCAGGCCAGCCCAGCATCTCCCCTTACGGGAGGGGGATGCTCTGGCGCTTCCTCCCCTTCATGCCCAGCGAGGGTTCAGTCTGCGGGAGGTCCCGCTCTCCTCAGACCGGCGCTGGGGGTCTGGAAGGAGGGATGGCGTGCTTTTCAGCGCAGAGAGCAGTGTCTCCGATTTCAGCCTCCATGCTTTCCGTGTCCCGGGTGGCGAGTGCGTCATTTCCGGCCAGGGGCGGGACGTGCGACGCGGCTTCCGGTTCCGGCCGCTGGAACGCAGGGGGAGGAGGCGGCCTACAGCTGGTGTCATTTCCGGTCCTCACAGCGGTGAAAGGACCGGGAAAATCAAATGAGAAACTGCCGGACGCCACTTCAGACCTCAGCAGCATGGAAGAGGAACAAGCGGCAGTGGCGGGAGCAAGAGTCACTCACACCAGCCAGGCTCAGCTAAGCAGGGCCAAGGTCCCTGTATATATTTATATATGTATATGTGTCCTGAACCTTGGAATACTGAAGTATTTCTCCTTTGAATCTATTACACAGTGGTGGGTCTTCTGCCCTGTCTTAAGGCTAACCCCCCCTCCCCCTCCAGACGGCTCCATGGTCTGGAAGAAAAGCCTTGTTCTGTGTTTGACTGTTTATGTACTTTAATTACCCCATGGGGCTTCTGTGTCAATACACATCTCAGTCCTGCTGTTCAAGCTATCGGACCAATCCCTGCTGACCCTGTTCCACATCCTCATTTGCATGGCCAGGAGAACCTAATTGAGAACTACAATGTACTTTACAATTGACCAATGGCAAAGTGGTTGTTGGGGGCAGGGTGTTCAAACTGCTATGTATAAAAGTGTGTGTGTGTGTGTGCATCCAATAAAAGGGATTTCCTGTTTGAACTTGCATACAGCCTGACTGGTGTGTGTTCTGAGCTATCACAAATGGATTAGAACGGCACATAGCTGTAGTTTGAATCCCGGAGCATCGGATGAACGAACCATCAGACGTTGCAATCTGATCCAATAGTAGAGGAGTGTCGAGAGTGGAACCGAGCGAGCAAGGGGCTCGTTACATTAGTTGGCAGCGCTGGGATTTGCTCTCCAGTTACTGGGACACTCCAAACCACCACAGTCAATGACCAGCTATGCAGCCTGCAGGAGAGCCACACTGAAAGACTGGAGAGCCGTGGAGGGACCGGTGGGACAAAGAGCAAGTCCACCCTGATCAGTGAGCTAGCTGAGATGGATCAGAGGGACGGTGATGCAGGACCCCGATCAGTTGAAGACTTGTTTCAGCAACGCGTTCCAGAGCAGTTAACATTATATGGTGCTAACCCATCAGAGACCGCCATTAGAGACATCCTGCTGCAGGATGAGCGACGAGAGAGAACTAGAGTGGCAACATGAGCGGCGAATGGCAAATACGGCAATCGGAGACAACACCTAAAGATGCAGCGCCTTTCCGTAAGTTGTCCTTTCGGGCGTTCAAACTATTTAAGGAAGGAGAGGAGGAAATTGAAGCGTTCCTGCAGGACTTTGAGAGACTATGCCAGACTATGCCAGATACATGAAGTACTATCCCGAGATTGGGTCGCCTTACTGGCGAGTAATTTAACTGGCAGAGCGGCGGATGTGTATCGGGCCCTGGAGGACGAGGACGCTAAAAACTATGACCGGGTAAAAGAAGCTCTGCTAGCCCAATTTGCCATTACTCCCGAAGCTAGCCGGATTAAGTTTAAAGAATCCTGGAAACAAACCAACATAACATACGTGGAGTGGGCACATCGTCTGCAGCGGAACTTTAAGGGCTGGTTCCAGGGAAGCCACGCTCATACCATAGAGGACATCACCCAGCTAGTACTCTTAGAACCGTTCTTTAACCACACCCCCCTGGTAGTACAGGATTGGGTGCGAGATAAGCGACCACGGACTGTACAGCAAGCGGCTACTTTGGCCGATGAATATCTGGACTCTCGAAGGTCAGGCGAAAGCGAGCGCTATCCACTATCTCGGCCCAGTTTACCAGCCTCTAACCCAACTTCAGCACCTCAGTGGTCTGCCTTTAGACCCTCAGCCCGACCCAACCCTCCTACCAGACCTAAGTGCTATACCTGTAACCAAACCGGTCATCTGCAGCGATATTGCCCTACCCGATCCACGAGGTACCGAGAGACTGCTCATCCATCCAGACCAGCGGCTCATCGCTTCAAGAACGAGCCCAACCATCGATGTTCAGTAAGAGTGCGGCAAACTTTTTGAGGCTGATCCTGTCCAAGCTGCTCCCGGAAATAATCGGCAGCACCATCATCGGGCAGTATGGGTCAATGGGCAGTCGGCCCAGGGACTCCGATTCTGGGGCTAAGATTACCCTCATCCAGCCTCGCATGATCCCCCAGTCGGCCCGGACCGGCCAGACTGTTGCTGTCCGTGTAGCAGGGGGCAAGGTGCTACGTTTATTCACCGCCCAAGTCCTCTTGGATTGGGGCTCAGGGGAGCGACAAGTGCGAGTGGGATTACTACGTGAGTTACCCGCAGAAGTACTTTTGGGGAACGATTTGGGGCATTTAACTTCCTCGTATGCCCCAGAGGCCACCATGGCTGTGACCACCCAACGTCAGAGCCAACTTCAGGGCAACTTTACTCCTATGGGGACCCAGACGCCTCCATGTTCGTGATGGGAGCTGTACTAAATCAAGTTGGTGATGACGGGAAAGACCACCCGGTGGCGTATTTCAGCCGCAAGTTGTTACCCCGTGAAGTTGGTTATGCTGCCGTGGAAAAAGTGTTTGGCCTTAGTCTGGGCTTTAGAGAAATTGCAGCCCTACGTGTATGGACGCTCTTTTACCGTCATGACGGGCCACAATCCCTTGATATGGATTAACCAGGGGGGCGTTAGAGAACGGACGATTACTAAGGTGGAGCCTGACTTTGCAACCGTACAATTTCACCATACAATATCTGCCAGAGCCTCAAAACGGGAATGCGGATGGGTTATCCCGGCAGACGAACCTGGAACCCTAAGACTACTTTTCCAACATCCTCTTTTTGACCCGTTCGGGGTCCCATTGTGGCTGTTGAACTGTTTCCCAGGGGGTAGTCATGAACCTTGGAATACTGAAGTATTTTTCCTTTGAATCTATTATACAGTCGTGGGTCTTCTGCCCTGTCTTAAGGCTAACCCCCCCCCCCCCCTCCAGACGGCTCCATGGTCTGGAAGAAAAGCATTGCTCTGTGTTTGACTGTTAGTTTATGTACTTTAATTACCCCTTGGGGCTTCTGTGTCAATACACATCTCGGTCCTGCTATTCAAGTTATCGGACCAATCCCTGCTGACCCTGTTTCAAGTCCTCATTTGCATGGCCAAGAGAATCTAATTGAGAAATACAATGTACTTTACAATTGACCAATAGGAAAGTGGTTGTTGGGGGCAGGGTGTTCAAACTGCTATGTATAAAAGTGTGTGTGCATCCAATAAAAGAGATTTCCTGTTTGAACTTGCATACAGCCTGCCTGGTGTTTGTTCTGAGCTATCACAAATGGATTAGAACGGCACATAGTTGTAGTTTGAATCCCGGAGCATCGGATGACTGAACCATCAGATGTTGGAATCTGATCCAATAGTAGCAGAGGAGTGTCGGGAGTGGAACCGAGCGAGCAAGGGGCTCGTTACACAATGGTTTTCCTGGGTCTTGTATATTCTCTCCCTCCTTTGCTCCCCTGGGGGGAAAGCAAAGGAGCCCTTCAATACTCTCCCTGGAAACTGTTACGAGAGAGTTTTTTTGTTGTTCCAATGGTGGCTCAGGGGGTGAGTCACTAGGAAAGCTGTGATTTATAAATGCAAGTGCTAAAGTGTTGGCTCTTCACTTTTTTTTTTTTTTTCAGCTGGTTAAGAGGGGTTAAAGGTTATTTCCTGCTGTATATTTTAAAAATTGTTTTAAAAGTAGTATGGTGTTGGTGTATTTCAGCCTAAAGACAAGACCAAACATTCCTCCCCCTCCTAAGAGGAAATGTCCGTCTTGCAAAAACACGCTTATGGACACATGGCCCAAGGCGTTATGCAAGACCTGTATAGCAGAACTGTTAAGAGGAAACTGCCTCAGCTACAGCTGCTACTCAACCAGTAGAGCTATTAAGCTCCTTCCGAAAGGAACTAGCGGACACTTTTCAGTCATTCCGTTTCTTTTTGGATAGACGTCCGGTGGCCCAGCCAAACAGTAGAGGCAATTCGACTTCCTGTTCCCATCCTAGTACTTCTGCACCCAGAGGGGTCAGTGATTCAGAGGATAAGGAGAAAAATGTTGCCACAGGTTCAGAGGAAGAAGAGGATGAAGAAAAATACATTTCTAATTCTCGCTATAGTTTATCCCCGGAGGAAGTGGACAATGTATTAAAGACAATACACACAACTTTAAATATCAGATAGGATAAGACGCAATTATCCATGCACGATAAGATGTTCCAAGGCATGGGAGAAGTAAAGCATTGGGTGTTCCCAGTACATAAGTACATCTCCGAGATGGTGAAAAGAGAATGGAAGGATACAGAGAGGGCCCCTTTCTTCAAATCTCTCAAAAGAAAATTCCCTTTTGAGGATGATAGCGAGCACGTTTGGAATAAAAAGCTAAAGCTTGACGCAGCTTTTTCGCAGGTATCGAGGAATACAGACTTGGCCTTCGAGGATATGGGCGCCCTAAAAGACACCATGGACAAGAGGGCAGACTCCCTATTTAAAGAAGCATGGGATTCAACTCTAGCCAATTTAAAGCCAGTAATGGCATCAACCGTAGTGGCGAGAAACCTAGAACACTGGCTGGAGCAATTAAAGAGACATTATTGAAGCAGGAACTTCTCGTAAGGACTTGTTGGACACGCTGCCCATACTTCAGAAGGCTGTAGGGTACATGGCAGATGCCTCTGCCGAATCTATCAAAATGTTGGCAAGATCCGCAGCCCTGGTCAACTCGGCCCGTAGAGCTTTATGGGTTAAGACGTGGTCAGGGGATACAGCCTCAAAGACAAAATTATGTAGTTTGCCTTTTCAGGGTGACTTGGTAATTGGCCCTGATCTGGAAGCTGTACATAATAGAACGGCTGATAAGAAGACCTTCCCAATAAATAGTGATTCCTCAGGGCAAAAATAATTTTCGGCAAACCGAGGATAAGGACACGGGTTATAAAAGACACCCTGGAGGTCCCAGAGAGGGAGGGCAAAGTCAGGGGTACTATTCCGTCATCCTGGCCAAACCACAAAAAGCCAGTAAAAGTCATCCGACGGTGGGAGGAAGGTTACAGGCCTTTCTTCCACAATGGAAGACAGCGACCTCCAGTCCATTAGTCCTCAAGATAATAGCAGAGGGCTACAGACTGGAGTTCTCGCAACCCCCTCCAAACCGCTTTTACGTAACCCAGGCTCCCAGAGACCTGGAGAAATCTCTAGGGATGTCATCTTTACTAGAAGAACTCATCCAACAGAAGGTGATAATGGCTCTTCCCCCCGAAGAGGAAGGGAAAGGGTGCTATTCCCACATATTTCTAGTAAAGAAACCATCAGGAAAATTCCGGTTTATCTTGAACCTGAAAATACTAAACAAATCCATCAGATACAAAAACAAGATGGACAGAATCTTTTCAGTAAAACATCGGATGCCAGGTTGTTTTATGGCATCCATAGACCTGAGGGATGCGTGCCTACATGTTCCTATAGCTCCAGTATCGCAGAAGTATCTACGATTAGCTGTGAAGACGGGAGACTCAATTTCACACCTGCAGTTCAGAGCCCTCCCTTTCGAACTACCATCCTCACCAAGGATATTTACAAAGATCATAGCAGAGGCTCTGGCACCGCTCAGATTAAAAGGGATATCAATAGTACCATACCTGGACGACCCCTTGCTGTTTGCCAGAACAAGGGATCTATTGGAGAAAGATCTAAAAGACATCTGGAGAGTCTTGGACGGATCATAAACCAAGAGAAATCAAATATGATCCCGTCCCAGACGATAAAATTTCTGGGATATACACTAAATTCCATACAGGAAAGGATTTTTCTACCAGAGGAAAAAATAGAGAAGCTCCAGAGGGCAGTAAAGGGGACTCAGACAAATCTGCCAATGACAATCGGAGCAGCCATGTCAGTCCTAGGCCTACTCACAGCGTCAATACCAGCGGTACAATGGGCACGTCTCCATGCGAGAGATCTAAAGCAGACAATTCTCAAGAATTGGTCCTATGGAGAGTCGCTGGAAAAATTGATCAAAATGCCTCTAAGTTCAGAGAAAGCTGTGGTGGTGGAGAAAGCAAGCAAACTTGAACAAAGGCCTGCTTTGGACTTTCCCTATAGAACACAGACTGACAACAGACGCAAGCTTCTGGGGGTGGGGTGCCTATATGGATGGACAGATGGCCCAAGGAGCATGGACAACCAGAGAAGCCCGCAGATCCTCCAATTGGAGAGTTGAGGGCCATTCTCCTGGGACTATGGGCTTTCAGGAAACAAGTTCTAGGTCACCATATTCAGGTGATGTTGGACAATGCCACAGCAGTGGCTTTTATAACAAGACAGGGAGGCACGAGGAGCACAGTGTTACTATTCTCAGCCCTCCAGATTATGTCCTGGGTGGAATCCAATCTAGCCTCCCTGACGGCGGTACACCTAAAAGGTGATCTGAACCAAATGGCAGACTTCCTAAGCCGGGAAAGGGTACTGGAATCCGAATGAAGTCTGAATACAGACATGTTCCAGAAGATAACAGGAAGATGGGGAATTCCCCAAATAGACCTGTTGGCATCCCATGCCAATGCGAAGGTGGAAACTTATTTCTCCCTAAACAGGCGAGAAGAAGCGGAGGGACTAGACGCGCTAGCACAACCATGGACCTTCCACTTGTGCTACGCATTTCCCCCCTTTCAAATGATCACACTGGTTGTCAAAAAGCTACAGAGGGAGTCTACAGCAGTAATCTTGGTAGCCCCATTCTGACCCAAAAGGACTTGGTTCTCAACCATTCAGATGATGGCAGTGGAACCCCACTGGTTTCTTCCTTTACAGAAAAACCTTTTAACACACGGTCCCTTACAACATCCCAATATCAAGCACCTCGGATTAGCTGCCTGGTTACTGAGGAGCAAATCCTAAAAAATAAGGGCTTGTCCAATAAGCTAGTTTCAACATTATTAGACGAAAAATGGTAACTAGAGCAATTTATTTCAAGACAGGGAAATGTTTTAATTCCTGGTGCACAGATAGTCTGTTCACCAAAGGAAATTATCTCAGTGTTGGAATTCCTCCATGAAGGAATGGAGAAAGGGTTGGCGATTAGCGCCCTAAAAGTTCAAGTGGCCGCTCTATCGGTATTCCTGGAGAGACAACTATCTCAGGATCCGCTTATCGTAAGATTTTTTTAAGGCACTGACCAGAGCTAGGCCAGTACTAGTTTTTTTCCAAAATGGGACTCATCTCTGGTATTACAGGGTCTGACAAAAAGACCCTTTAAACCTCCGGAGGAAGCAACAATCAAGTTTTTGGTCCCTCAAGGTAGCACTCCTAGTGGCAGTTACTTCAGCTAGGAGAGTGAGCGATTTACAGGCCCCTGTCCATTATAGAACCTTTCTTTTCTATATTTCCAGACATAGTAGTGCTGAGAACTGACCCTGGCTTCCTACCAAAAGTTGCAACAGTATTCCACAGGTCATAGAAAATAGTTCTCCCTACCTTCTGCCCTACACCAGTGGGCACGAAAGAAGAAGCCTTTCACAGCCTAGATGTAAGGAGGTGCATACTGCACTATCTAGAGATCACAAGTGAATTCAGAAAATCGAACTCCCTGTTTATACTGTTCTCTGGGCCACGTAAAGGTTACGGTGCTTCTAAGAACACCCATAGATAGGTGGCTACGAATGGCTATCAGCAAAGCCTATAAAGCTTCAGGGATAGAACCTCCCGCAGGAGTAGGGGCCCATTCAACCCAGGCCGTAGCAGCATCCTGGGCAGAATGGGCAGGGGCTTCTCCGGGTAGAATCTGCAAGGCGGCTACGTGGACAAGCTTCTCCACCTTCACCCGCCATTTACAGGTTGGATTTGCTTTCTGCATCAGAACAATCATTTGGCAGAAAAGTCCTACAGGCAGTGGTCCCACCCTAGAGTAAGTACTCTTTTTTTTTATCCTCTCCAGGTGCTGTCCTGAAAGACTCGTAGAAATACAGTTTACCAGTAAGTCTAACTGAGGTTTTTTTTAATATAGGGGTACCCGGCAGGGCTGCCCTCTATCTCCAATCCCTTTTTGCCATCCATATGGAGCCTGTGGCAGAGGCTCTACGCACTTCATCTTCAAATATTAAAGGGTTGTGAATTGGCTGGCTGGAGCAGAGGGTAGCCCTGTACGCGGATAACGTGGACCCTCTTTGCAGGGGGCTCTTTGGATAATAAACTTTTCCTTCATCACAGGGCTGAAGGTTAACTGAACCAAATCTGTTTTTTTCCAATAGATATTGAAGCCTGTTATACAGCCCCTCTTGACATTCTATTGCAGTGGGTAGAGAACTTTAAGTATCTAGGAGTGGTCATTTCTCGACAGGCTTCTAAATTAATTTCTTTGCATTTGAACCAGTTCTTGAGACCTATAGCTGAAGCTGAAGGCATGGTAATCTCCACCGTTATCACTATTGGGATTGAAAATAAATTATTCTAAAATTTACATATTGCTTTAGAAATCCCCCCCCCCCCCCCAGTGGATTCCTAGATCGTCCTTTGTAAGACTCAATCGATTTCTTTTTTTTTGGGGGGCCAAAGAGTCCTAGATACAAGTTGACCACCCTTATCTTTATACGTATTTTTTGGCTACTCCAGCTGGTCATGGCCGGTTGGAAGCTGCGGTGGTAGTCTATAGAAGCTCTTACGTTTATTTTATTTAGAGGCCCTCGGGGCCCCCTATCATTTGATTCCCCCCTCCCCCCAATGCTTACTACCATCTGAGCTTGGGGGAGGGGGTCTGGTCTTGAATGTGAGCATTACCCTAGAGCAGCAATCTCTCCAAATGCCCCCCTCTGGTTGAACCCTACCCTTCCCCACTTCTATAAACTACCAGAACCTATTGCATGAACTAAATGCAATGTTTAATTGGTCTCTTTGGTTGTCCCTTTTCGGAGGCTATCCCCTTTTTCTTTACTTGCCTCAACTTTTATTATACCCATCTGTTAGATGATGCCAGCTCTCCTATGCCTTCCATGCCCAGTTCTCACAAGCTAAACCAATGATTAAACAATCTACCTTGGAAATTGTACTTTCTTTATCGTACATCATGGGACACAGAGCCTCATAGTAATTAAGTGGGTTATATCTCACCTTCAGGTGATGGACACTGGTGTAATCAATTAGGAAAGAAGTTTCCTCCCTATATAACCCCTCCCATACCAGGAGCACCTCAGTTTTTTCCCCAGTGTCTAAGGTGTTGGTCACGGTTAAAGAATGTGCTAAGAAGCTCTGCTGAGGGCCGCTGTGTGGGGGTTAAAGGAGCTACACAACCTGATCCATCCAATAGGGCCAGATTTTTCACCAAAATGGATGGTACCCGGGCCTCGCGGTAGAGCGAGGTTTTGCCTGTAATGTCTCTCTTGTATGACTGGACTCTGGGATCCAGCACTTTGTGGCACGTATTAAAAATGCCCAAAGGTTTCTGGCAGAATGCTCTACAGTTCCAGGAAGAGGCCTCCTTTAAGTAGTAACCCTGAAGGTTGGCACAACACTACCCGCCGTGATGGGTGAAGGTTGGATCTGTCTGGTCTTCAGCAGTTTCCTGCGGCGGCGATAAGGTAAGTGAAGACAACCCTGTGAAATTCCTGATGCCAGGAGACCTGTAAAGCGAAATGACACATCAGCTTGTATGGGGCACGTAAGCACCTGTGTGGATTGGATTCAGGCATACTAAAGACACCTACTCAGCATCAGGCTGTGCAGATTAGAACGCATTTTTTTTTTTTTGCCAGACTAGGCTCAGCAGTTGATGCACTTGTGTTGGTCCTAAGCACAAAAGCAGAGGTACTATGTCTCCCCGTAAAAGGGGTTCAGGGGCAGGAAAAAGGGGCACTAAAGTGTTGCAATCTGGATCTAGGGTTTCTAGACATGCCTTTATACCAGCCTCCCCTGAGAGACCTGAAGCAACCGCACAGGAATGCGCAATTGCCCCTGTCAGGCATTGCAGCCTCTCCCAACATTGCAGCCCTGCATATGTCATTGAGGACACTCTTTGAATTTGCATTGGTTGGTTTACAGGAGAGGTTAGCTGTTTTAATCGCAGCAACCTCAAAAAAGAACAGAAAGCGGGGTAGGTCCCCTTCCCCCTGTTCTAATCAATCAGAGGATTAGCAGTCTGATGAATGATCACCATCACGGGACAGGGAACAGGTGCAATCTGACGAGGCGGAGGTATCAGAAGCTTCACAAGCGCTGAAGTCGCAGCTGCAATCTTTTTCAGAGATTCATGTTGCATATAACTTGCCCTCAGCCCAGATGTCCGAAGCCTCTGTCTCCTCCTTTGGGGTCTTTGAAATTCCCATAGGCTTCTTGTACCTTCCCAGTCCATCCGTTACTGGAACAGTTGGTTTATGCTGATTGGGCACCCGCATAAGCTGTTTTTTTATCCTCCTATGTTTCCTTACCTTGTCCGAGGAGTATTGGTTGCTAGAAAACCTCCACAGAATCCTCATGCAGGTGCTTGCTTACAAGCTAGACAAATGCACGACTGCTGGGATGCACAGTTGCTGGGGCACATTGTTGCTAATGCACAACAGCTAAATCTCATGATTGCGGAAACACGTTTGCGGAGGATAACTTCCTCTTTGCCAGTCCACGGGTTTGCATAAAATACATGAGTATGGAATGTACAAAATGCATGTGGGGTAAAAACAAGTAACAAAACATATTTATTGTTCACATAAAGATATATGTTTTTGTTTGTATGGATATACATGGCTTTTACATAGTCGCATGAGGATGCTTGGTCACATTAAAGTGCTTAGTTGCATAAAGATGCTTGATCGCATAAACATGCTTGATCACACGAGTCCTTTTTTACTCAAGGATACTTGATCACACAGAGGCTTGTTTGCACAGAAATGCCTAAAATCGCATAAAAAGGTTTGATAGCTTAAAGATGCGGGATCGCACAAAGGTGTTAGATCACACAAGAGTCCTTGGTCACACAAGGGTACTTGTTCGCACATTGGTGCTTAAAATGCATAAAATAAAAAGAGAAAAAAAATGCTGAATTACATAATGATGCATGATTGCCTAGATTGGCATGGTTGCATGATGAGGCATGTTAATATAGGTTTCCTTAAATATGCAGGATTCCTTACGTTCACAGAGGAATACGTGTCTGCAACACGTTCATAAATGCATTATTGCTTGCAAGTTGCCTGTTCCATAGCGCACGTTCTACATTTATGCATGTATACAGCACACACTTTTATGTTTTGCCTAAAACATATATGTAGGAGTTCATACTTCCATGAAAGTACGCTTTCATAGACATATGGCTTTTTGCCACATACACATATGGGGAGCTATTTGTATATGTAGTTATTTGGGATTACAAGGGTTGTCTCTGTTTCGCAGGGGAACAGAACCTCTTCCAGTTGGTGGTCTTGCCCTTCGGGTTAGCCACCGTGCCCCGGGTTTACAGAGTGCTGGTGCCTGCCTCTAGCAGGACTAAAGGCTCAGGGTATAGCAGTAATGGCATACCGAGGCAAGCTGCTGATAATAGATCAGTCAGTAGCACGGCTGGACCGAAGTGTGTCAAGCATGGTCAAGTATCTGGAACACCTGGGTTAGGATCCCAGTCTAAAGGTACATTCTTACGTTGGGTAAGAAGCTTTGGAGTGTTTGGGACATGAGCCCAAAAAAGTTTCTCTTTCGTTAATGGACCGACACAGCTTCTCTATTGACAAAGTGGGTATTATCCGTTATTTAGGAGTGACTAGGCAGAAAAAACTTGTAAAAAGTGTTGCATCACACCTTCTACAGTACCGCCCAGGGGGCGGACCCCCCGGGTATATCCCCTCACTCTGCATCTCGCAGATCAGATTTTTTCTGTCTAGCAAGGAATAGGACATGGCTCCCTTCGGGCCCATTGGTCCAGGAAAAAAGGATTTTTTTTTTATATATATATATATATATATATTTTTTGGTTCCTGCGATCTTCGATCAACTGCCGACTGGGTGACAGGCTGGGTCCTCGATCCTTGTAGTCCCCCCAGTTTCGGCCATGGAGCATGTGCCGACGCTAGCTACACGCTGGGTTTTCCACGACATACCCGTCGCTCTACGGGTGGCCGGTGAGCCTACGCTCCAGGGCCTGCATCGGACCGCTCAGCTTTGGCTGACCTTACGGCCGAGTCGCAGTAGCCTGTCCGGTGAGCTTACGCTCCTAGGCTTGCATCGGACCGCTCAGCTTCGGCTGACCTTACGGCTGAGTCGCAGCAGCCTGTCCGGTGAGCTAACGCTCTATGGCATGTATAGGATCGTTCCCCAGGTTTCAATCACAGCATGCCTGGCCGACAGTCGCCTCCGTGCGCAGATGATGATCTGTCCGGAATGTCTTCCAGCATGAGACATGCAGGAAGGGTAAGTAGCTCCCCCGCTTTGGCAGGGTGACATTGGCTGGACATTCTCGGAGAGATAAAAAGTAAGTGGTTTTGACCCCTCTCTTTCCTCTCTCCCTGCCTTCCCTCCTCCCTGGGCTCTGAGCTAAGGTTGCTGGGTGCTGGTCACCATTGAGGGGGGCTCCACCTGGAGCGGGGCTGCGCTTTGTTCATCATTTAAAAATAATGTAATTTTGCTTACGTGTGTGTGTGTGTGTGTGTGTGTAGTTGTCCCTCCATGCTGTCGGCCATTTTGCGATTGGTTCATGCCTATTTCGGCCTCTAGTGAATGTCCGGCAGCCATTTTCTTGTAGCCTGCGCCCGCTTTGGCCTCTACCGACTGTTCGGCGGCCATGTTTGTTAGGATTCTCGCCTGTATGTATATACTGCCGCTCGGCCATTTTGTTGTGGTCCACGGCCGCTTTTTGCCTCTATATTCAGGCTCGTCGGCCATTTTCTTAGAGCCCACATTGTTATATGCTTGGCGGACATTTTGCGGTAGTCTCCGGCCTCTAGGGTGCATTTCTCTGGCGCAAATTTTCACAGTAGACGCTGATAAGATTTAGACTGACAGACAGCGGTGGGATAGCATCACAGGCGCAGCACACGGCAGCATAGCAGTACCGTTCCAAGGGTGGTGAGTTCTCCGGGAGACCCTGCATGCATCTCTGTATCAGCTAGGAGGGTGGCCTATTAATACCTTGCCTAGAGCCCTGTGGGTGTCAGCGCATGGCGTCTGAAGCACACGTTTCTTCCCCCAAAACGCCTGATTTGGTGGCTGGTGTCCCTGATGTTCCTATGGACGCTATGTCGGCAATCCTAGAGGCTTTTGCTGCCAGGGTGGAAGCAGCACACGGGAACATGGGGGGTAGTAAACGCTCCCGTCCCCTGCAATCTTCCGGCGATAATTCTGATGCAGAACCAGGCCCAGCTATGGCTCATGTCCCGGATTCTGATGCATCAGAGACTGCAGACCGTGACCAAGCGGACAGTGAGAATGGGTCCAGGTCAGTACGCGAAAAGGCTTTGGTATTTGACCTTATTACTGCAGTGCGGGCTATGCTAAAGTTGGAGAATACTGCAGAAGCAGCAGAGACTCCGATCGCCTTTTGGATTCCGTAAACCTACCCGCACTACTAAGGTGTTTCCTTGTGTGTCTTATTTTGATAAGCTCTTATACAAGGAGTGGGAGAACCCATCAAGGCTTTTTACGCCCCCAAGGAATCTTGCGGTACGGTACCCCTTTGAGGAGAGTTTTCTGAAGAAATGGACCTCTCCCCCGATAGTGGACCCTTCGGTGTCCAGACTTAAGAAAGCTACCACAATTCCAGTGGAAGGGGCTCCTGTTTTCAAGGACCCCGTGGATAAGAAAGCTGAAGCACTCACTCGCTACCTATACACAGTGGTAGGCTCAGCGGTGCGCCCGGCATTGGCTGGGGCCTTAGTGTCTCAGACACTTACTGAGTGGGCAAAATTGCTGCTCCAGGGGTTAAAGGAGCGAGATGCTCCTAATGAGATAACTTTGGCTGACCAGTTGGTACAAGGCCTTAAAGGGGTTGTAAAGGTTCGTTTTTTATTTTCTAAATAGGTTCCTTTAAGCTAGTGCATTGTTAGTTCACTTAACTTTTCCTTTGATTTCCCTTCTAAATATTTTTTTTCTTTGTTTTCTTTGTCTGAATTTCTCACTTCCTGTTACTCCTCAGTAAGCTGTTCAGTAAGCTGTTCTGGCTGACTCCACACCACTCGGATGATGGTGTGAAGTTTAGTGAGGAGAAACAGGAAGTAAGAAATTCAGACAAAGAAAAAAAACATTTAGAAGGTAAATCAAAGGAAAAGGTAAGTGAACCAACAATGCACTAGCTTAAAGGAACCTATTTAGAAAATAATAAACGAACCTTTACAACCCCTTTAAGTTTGTCTGCGAGTCAGACATGGACACTATCCCCTTGCTGTCCAAAGCTTCGGTTTATGCGGTAGCTATACACCGCCTGATCTGGCTAAAGGGCTGGTCTGCGGACCAGGCTTCCAAGAAGGCCCTGTTGGATCTGCCCTTTAAGGGCGACAGACCTTTGGAAGCCTCTCCTGATGACATCAAGGATGCCACAGGAGGTAAAAGCACATTGCTTCCTCCAAACCATAAAGGGTAAGGGACCAGGGCAAGGGCCCTCCTTTACTGCACGCAAGCGTTTTTTTCGTCCACCTAGGGCAACAGAAAAAAGACCCCTGGCCGACAAAGCGCCTGCGCAAGGACACAGACGTTCTTGGTCCCGCAAGCCCAACAAGCCTGCAGACAAATCTGCGTCTGCATGAAGGTCTGCCCCCACCCAGTTCTCGGGTGGGGGGACGTCTTTGCAAAATTTCGACTCAGTGGACATCTCTGATCTCCGACCAGTGGGTTTGCGAAGTGATCTCAAGCTACAAGCCAGTTTCAGAGCTCGACCCGTGTCTGCCCCTTCTAAGACAGAGGGGCATCACTATCATGGGCTACTAGGACGACCTTCTTCTTCTGAAGGCCCCTCCAAGCTCAGAATTAGGTTTTGGACACGCTTACCTCTATCAGACTCTCCGAGACTGTGGTTGGGTATAAAACACGCAAAGGTCAGTATTGGTGCCGACTCAATGCCTAGTGTATCTGGGGTTGATTCTGGATTCCTCAGAGGTAGCTTCCTTCGAGACGGTCCCATATGCTCAAGATCACACTCGAGTGTTACAGAATCAGGTTCTGTCAAGATGCCCATCAGCTTTGGATTATCTAATCCGGGTAAGCCACCTAGTCAGGAGATCCCTGATAGGGTGGCCGACCTCACCAGCTCTCTTGGTCGGGAGGTCATTCCTTCCCGTTCATTGGATTGTAATCACGACAGACGCCAGCCTTACAGGAGCCCGCCTGACGGTCAAGGCCCTGGAACTCCGGACGATCAGGCGGCGCCTCTTCAGATGGTTTCAGAGGCTGCAAGGACGTCCAGTCAGGATCCAGTCAGACAACGCCACAGCGGTGGCAGATGTCAATCATCAGGGAAGAACAAGAAGCTCAGCTGCAGCATCGGAGGTCGCTCGCAGCCTGAGGTGAGCAGAAAGGAGCGTACCGGCACTGTCGGCCGTGTACATTCGGGGTGTGAAGTATTGGCAGGCGAACCACCTAAGTCGCCAAATGCTGGACCAGGGAGGAGCGTCCTTACACCCGGATGGATTCCAGCTCCTTTGCTAAAGAAGGGACACGCCACGCATAAATCTTTTGGCGTCCCGACTCGGGAGGTATTTCTGCTTCGCAGAACAGAGGCAGCGAGAATTCCAAGGATTCTCATCACCCCAGATTGGCCTCAGCGTCCTTGGTGCGCTGACCTAGTACGTCTGGTAGCAGACGTCCCCTGGCGTCTACCTCTACAGAAGGACCTGCTATCGCAAGGTACCTTACTCTGTCCTGCTTTACAGTCTCTGGCTTTAATGGCAGGGCTATTGAGAACCAGGTACTGAGACAGGGGCTTGTCAGATTCAGTAATCTCTACTATGAGAAGTGCTCGGAAGCCGTCCTCTAGGAAGGTTTATCATCGCACTTGGAAGGCCTACATTTCCATGTGTGAGGAAATGAAGTGGCATCCGCGTACTTATTTGGTTTCCAGAATCCTGCTGTTTTTACAGCATGGGGTGGACCAAAGGCTTGCCTTAAGTACTATTAAGGGGCAGATATCTGCCCTGGCGGTCTCTTTTCAGCGACCCCCCCTGGCGACTCACTCTCTCGTGAGTACTTTCGTGCAGGGGGTTCGTCATGTGGCCCCTCCGGTCCGTCCCCCGCTACCTCCGTGGGACTCTCTGTGCTTCAGAAACCACTGTTGGAGAATATTAGGGATATTCCCTTATTGACACTTTCTCAGAAAGTGGTCTTTTTGGTGGCTGTTACATCAGTTAGACGTGTTTCTGAGCTGGCAGCCTTGTCCTGCAAGGCTCCCTATCTGATCTTCCACAAGGATAAAATGGTGCTGCGGCCGCAGCCTTCCTTCCTAAGGTCATTTCGGCTTTTCATCTCAACGAGGACATTGTACTTCCATCCTTGTGACCTCGCCCGTCTAATCCTAAAGAGTCGGTGTTGTATTCCTTGGACGTTGTCCGAGCTTTGAGAGTATACCTATCTGCTACTTCCCTGTTCCGGAAGTCAGACTCGCTGTTTGTTTCGGTGGCTGGTCCCAAGAAGGGCCTAGCAGTCTCATCGGCCACCATCTCTAGATGGATCCGACAGATAGTAATCCAGGCCTACGCCTTAAAGGGCCAAGCGCCCCCCTTTCCTGTCACGGCGCATTAGACCAGGGCAATAGGTGCCTCTTGGGCTTTCCGACATCAAGCGTCTGTTTCCCAATTATGTAAAGCGGCGACTTGGTTGTCCGCTCACACTTTCACAAAATTCTACAAGGTTGCTGTAGGTGCATCTTCAGATGCCTCTTTCGGCCGCAAAGTTTTGCAGGCGGCTGTTTAGAGTTGCAACTCCTCCGTTGGAAGAGTGCTGTTTTGTGTTTGGGGTGAAGTTTACTTTATGCTGTTACCACCCCTCGTTTTTTTCTTTGACACTGCTTTGGGACGTCCCACTTTGTCAATAGAGAAGCTGTGTCGGTTCATGAAAAGGATTTTACGGTGAGTAAAAAATCCTATTTTTTTTTTTGTTTACCTGAAAGTCAGCGCTTTAAGAAAGCTGGTCTATGGTTAAGGCAAAGAAGAGTTCCTTCCATTCACCTTTTTTTGCTTAAGGTGCTGGGGAAGATGGTAGCTTCATTCAAAGCAGTCCCCTAGCCTGGAACAAGATCCTAACCTGGCATTGTCCAAAGGATCTGGGTCCCAGGGATATGCCAGTCTCAGTTGATGGTTCTTAACCAAAAGGTGGGCAGAAAGGAAGATCCTTCATGCCAGTTACCTGGGAGGTGGTGAATATTAAGCCTGGTCTCTAGGGATGGAGACCAGTCCTGGAAGAGACCACTGCCCAGGGGAAATGGTCAAGCTCCATGAGTTTTGTCCATCAACATTCTAGGGCTTCGGATGGCAGGTCTGGCTTAATGGCCTGGACGTTTTAGGTTGCAGGATTATTCTGTCAGAGTACAATTCGACAATGCCACCAGTGGTTTACTTTACCAAGGAAGCACTAGAAGTCACACAGCCGGATGGAAGTGAACCATGTACTGGCTTAGGCAAGGCACAAGCTCCTCTGCCCATCGACAGTCTTCATCCATTTCATGAAGTGGAGAGTTGGCAGGCAGTTCTCTGGAGCCATCAACAATTGTTCCCCGGAGAATGGCCTCCACATCCCAACTTTTTTCTGACCAGATGCCAGAAAAAGGGTACCCCGGACATAAAAATTTTTGGCGTCCCAGGTTTATCAAGTAGTTGGACAGCTTTGTGTCAAGGACATAGGATCCACTCGCATACGGGACAGATGCGTTAGTGACCCCCGTGGGAACAGTTGTCACTGGTTTATGCGTTCTCTCCCCCCAGGGCCGTGACTACTGCTGCTTCTATGCAACATCAGAGGGGAACGGAAGCAGGCCTAATAGCTCTGGCATCGTAGGGTGGTAGTAGAGAACCCTGGGTCCCTTGCATCTCGTCCAGACCTACTTCCAAAGGGCTGGTATTCCATCCTGTCTTGTAAACACGGAAAATAATGGTTTGGCTGTTTTAGCTCACTTTCTTGAGGATTGGGGCTCTCAGGATCACTGGCAATTACCCCGATTCATACAGGAGAGCTGTCCTCCATGATCATGTATTATGGGATCTGGAAGGTCCATGTTCCTGGTGTGAAACCAAGGGATGGCATCCTCGAAGTATGTCATAGGTAGAATTCTTACCTTCCTACATTAGAAAAGGAGATGGAGCTAGCCTTAAGTTCCATCAAGGGTCGGATCTCGGCCTTGTCAGTGTTTTCAAGGGCCGCTTGCTTCGCACTCTTTGATCCGGGCCTTTATACAAGGGGTAACACGTATAAGTCCGCCAGTTAGGTCGCCCTTGTGCCCAGGGGATTGAGTCTAGTTTTGTCAGCTTACAAGGACTGCACCTTTCCCTTCATCCTAACAAGGGATTGGTGTTCTTGGTTGCTTTTTTTTAAGGATAGGGTGATGTTGAATCCTCACCCAGCCTTTTTTCCTAAAAGGATCTTTTTTTTTTTTTTTTTTTTAATCCAGATGTTTTTGCCTTCCTTTTTTTTCAGAACCTTGTTCTACGGAAGGAAATGTATTTTTCTCTCAATATAGATGAGAGCAGTTATAAGTCTGTCTGAAGGTTTCAGATACTGGAAACTGATGTTTTATTGTGCTGCCAGAAGACCCTAGAAATGGGGAGACAGCGTTAAAATCGTTAAACAAAAATAGTTACGCTCTCTCGTTATAGTAAGAGCAATCAAGGCCTATCTGAAGCTGCTGCTCAGATACGGAAACTGATGTTTGTTGCGCTACCAGGAGGCCCCAGGAAAGGACAGGCAGCGTCTAAATCGGCTGTTTTAACGTTGGTTCATCAGGTTATTTTTCAGGCTTGTGGTTTAAAGAGGGTTTCCCTCTGTTTTCTTTTAGAGTGCACTCTACCAGGACAGTAAGCGCTTCATGCGCGGTGCATTACCCTACCTTTTTATGACTCAGATTTGCAAGGCCGCAACTTGGTGGTTGGTGCATACGTTCACTAATTTCTATTAGGTGAATGTAAGATGGCAAGAGGATGCCGCTTTTTGGCAGCAGTGTAGGTCCTCACGTCTGGCGGTCTGCGTGATTTGTGTCTCCCTCCCCTCAGTAGGCATTGCTCTGGGACATCCCACTTAAAAATTTACTATGAGGCTCTGTGTCCTGTGATGTACGATAAAAAAATAGGATTTTTTTATTACAGCTTACCTGTAATTTCCTTTTTCTTGGAGTACATCACAGGACACAGAGCTTCCGCCTCTCTTATTGGGGGATATATATAATATATTGCTTTTGGGACACTTATTGCTTTGCTACAAAAACTGAGGTGCTCCTGGTATGGGAGGGTTATATAGGGAGGAAACTTACTGTCTAATTACACCAGTGTCCATCACCTAAAGGTGAGATATAACCCACTTAGTAATTACTATGAGGCTCTGTGTCCCGTGATGTACTCCAAGAAAAAGGGATTTTTATAACAGCTTACCTGTAAAATCCTTTTCTTGGAGTACATCACGGGACACAGAGCGACTTAGTCATTACTAATGGGTTATATAGATACCTTCAGGTGCTGGCACTGGCAACTTCCAAAACCGGAAGTACCCTTCCCTATATAAGCCCCTCCCATCCGGGAGTACCTCAGTTTTGTAGCAAAGCAATAAATGTCGCCAAAAAAGAGGGGTGGGAGCTCTGTGTCCCGTGATGTACTCCAAGAAAAGGATTTTACAGGTAAGCTGTTATAAAAATCCCTTTTTCTTTTTCGTACATCACGGGACACAGAGCGACTTAGTCATTACTAATGGGACGTCCCAAAGCAATGCCAAATGAGGGGGGGGAACACTATACATAAGCTGGGCGCCATCAGGCATGAGGATCTTTTGCGGCCTGCAACACACTGCGCCCAAAGGCGACATCCTCCTGACTTCTAACGTCCACCTGGTAGAACCTAGTAAACGTGTGTACTGAAGACCATGTTGCGGCCTTACAGATTTGAGCCAGGGAGGCCTGGTGATGCACTGCCCATGAAGTTCCAACTGCTCTTGTGGAGTGCGCCCTAACTTTGAACGGAGGCGGTCTCCTTCTCAAGCCATAGGCTTGTATTATGACCTGTCGAATCCACCTGGCTAAAGTAGATTTTTGATGCTGCCTGACCCTTTCTGGGGCCTTCCGGCAGAACAAACAAAGTATCCGTTCTACGAATCTGAGCAGTGGCTTTTAGTTAAGCTTTAACTGCTCTTACTACATCCAAAGAATGCAATAACTTTTCCTCTACCGAGGTAGGTTTGGGAAAAAAAGAAGGAAGAACCACATCTTGGTTCAAATGAAACCTCGATACCACCTTAGGAAGAAAGGCTGGATGAGGACGTAATACTACTCTGTCCTTATGGACAACCAGATATGGCTCCTTACAGGACATGGCGGCTAATTCCGATACTCTTTTAGCCGAACAAATGGCTACTAAGAAAATCAATTTCCTGGTGAGAAGAACCAAGGAAATGTGCTGCAATGGTTCAAACGGTTGTTTCTGTAGAACCGACAGAACCAGGTTTAAGTCCCATGGACATATGGGAATACTAACCGGAGGGCTAATACGCATCACTCCTTGTATGAAAGCTTTGACTAATGAATGCAAAGCCAAGGGCCTTTGAAAAAATATTGACAAGGCCGAAATCTGACCCTTGATAGTACTCAAGGCAAGCTTCCTATCCACAGCCCACTGTAGGAAGTCCAGAATCCTGCCTATTACGTACTTACGCGGATGCCATTTCTTGGCCTCACACCACGCGATGTACGCCTTCCAGATTCTATAGTAGATCTGCCTGGATACCGGCTTCCTGGCATTGATCATGGTAGATACCACCGGATTAGAGAGACCTCTCTTTTTTAGAATGTGGGCTTCAATAGCCAGGCCGTCAAACCTAGGGCTTGTAAGGAAGGGTGGTATATCGGTCCCTGCGAAGGCAGGTCTGGACGATGTGGGAGGGTCCAAGGACTCCCCACTGACATCTTTAGGATCTCCACGTACCACGCTCTTCGGGGCCACGCTGGAGCCACCAGAATCACTGGTTTCTTTTCTACCCGGATTCTGCGGATTAATCGCGGTAACAATTGTGGCGGTGGGAATGCATATATCAGCTTGAACTGATCCCAAGGGAACACTAGGGGATCCCTTTTGCGAGACACAAATCTGTCTACCTTTGCGTTGAATCTGGATGCTAGCAGATCTACATCCGGTGTTCCCCACCGCTGGCATATTGCCTAGAAAACCTCGGGGTGAAGAGACCATTCCCCCGGGCATAATTGCTGGCTACTTAGAAAGTCCGCTCTCCAATTTTCCACTCCTGGGATGAAAACCGCGGATATGGCTGGGACATATCTTTCTGCCCATTCCAGGATGCAATTCGCTTCCCTCTGGGCTACACGACTCCTGGTGCCACCCTGGTGATTGATATATGCCACTGCTGTGGCATTGTCTGATTGAATTCTGACAGGGGACCCTTGGAGTTTGGATGTCCATGCTACTAGGGCATACCGGGCTGCTCGTATCTCTAAGAGATTGATGGGCAGGGCCTTCTCTGCTTCTGACCACTTGCCCTGGAGAGACCATTGCTCCAGTACTGCCCCCCAGCCTATGAGGCTGGCATCTGTAGTGACCACCTTCCAAGAAACCGGACTGAAGGGTTTCCCTTTTTCCAGATTCTGGGGCACCAACCACCAATGGAGGCTCTTGCGAACGGAAGGGGACAGGGACATTGGTAAGTCTAAAGCCTGAACTTTTTTGTTCCAGGCTGATAGTATGGCCCTCTGCAAGTTCCTTGAATGGAATTGACCGTAGGGTACTGCTTCGAATGAAGCCACCATTTTTCCCAGCAGCCTCATGCACAGGCGTATGGATGGTTTTCTTTTTGTACCCACTAAGTGGGTCAAATCTTTCAAAGACGACGCCTTCTCTGGAGGTAAGAAAATCTTTCTCTGATTTGAATCCAGCCTTAGTCCCAAGTATTCAAGACTTTTGACTGGTCTTAGAGCTGACTTGTCTCGTTTGATAATCCAACCGTGATATCCCAGATACTTGATTGTCTCGTGAATAGCTACTTCCAGTTTTTCCACTGAGTGGTCTATTAGTAGCAGGTCGTCTAAATATGCCATTATCGTTACACCCCGTGTTCTTAGATTGGCCAATAGTGGGGCCAGAATTTTTGTGAACACTCGTGGTGCTGTGGCCAGACCGAAAGGTAAGGCTCTGAACTGAAAATGGCGCCCTTCTACTGCAAAGCGTAGAAATTTCTGATGGGCCGGAAAGATGGGAATATGCAGATAAGCATCCTTTATGTCGATCGAGGCTAACCATTCCTGCCCTTGTAGGGCGGTGGCCACTTATCGGATCGACTCCATCCGAAAAGTCCTGATATGTAGGAATTTGTTTAGCCCTTTTAGATTTAATATGGGCCTCTTGTCCCCGTTTGGCTTCGGGACTGTGAAGAGGTTTGAGTAAAACCCGAACCCGCATTCTTCCAAGGGAACCTTCATGATTACACCTTGGAGCAATAGTTGTTCTAGTGCCAGAAGGAGGGATCCTCTCTTCTGGGGATCGCTTGGCACGTTTGACCTCATAAAATGGGCAGGAGGAGTGTCTTTTAACTCCAGCTTGTATCCCAGACTTACTGCGGAGATCACCCATCTGTCTCTGATGGTGTCCCGCCAGGTCTCTGTGAACAACTGAAGTCTTCCCCCCACCCGATTGAGTGGGGGCAACCCTTCATGACTTGGGGGGAGGTTTCGTACCTCTCTTGACCCAGGGTTTCTTGTTACCCTGTGATTGTCCCTGATTTCTGCCCCCTGGATTTGACCGCAGAGGCCGTCGGAACTGTTTCACAGCCGATGTGCCAGGGACTGGAGAAGTAGGCTTCTTAAAAGAAGGACTTCTAGCTTTGTTCTTAACCGGCAAGAGTGTACTTTTACCGGCAGAAATTTTCTGGATATACTTGTCCAGATCTTCCCCAAATAAGCGTTCTCCATGAAATGGGAAGCTGATCAGCAATTTCTTTCAGGGAGCCTCAGCAGACCAGTTTTTGAGCCACAAAAGCCTACGCATATGTACTACAGACAGCGTAAAGCGGGAGGCCTGTTGGATTGTATCCTTTATGGCGTCCACCGCAAAACATAAGGCTCTGGGTAGGTCAGCTAGGGCAAGAGCCTGCTGATCTAGTAAGTCCCTTAAGACTTGTTTCAACTGATCCTTCACTGCTTGGCAGACCCCAATAGCTGCTACTGCAGGTTGGGTCACCATGCTTGCTGTAGAGAAAGCAGATTTTAGTAAAGACTCCAATTTTTTATCTATTGGGTCTTTGAACATTGGAACATTATCTACTGGACATGTCAGTGATTTATTCACACAAGAGATGGCTGCGTCCACTTTGGGCACCTTCCATTTTTGTATGAACTTATCCTCCATGGGATAGATCACCGGAAATCTCTTGGGGGGAGTAAATATTTTATCAGGATGCTCCCAATCCTGGTAAATAAGCCCTTCCAATAATGGGTGGATTGGGAAGGAACAGACAGTCTGGGGAGCTTTTAGCGACCCCAGCGAGGAGACAGTAGTGGTTGATGGCTCCGCAAGAGGCATTTTAAATGCTGATCGGACCATGTTAGTCAGAGACTGAACCCATAATCTTTCAGCCTGAGATGCTGAGAAAGGTTCTTCCACTGTTGATTCCTGTATAACCGAATCAACCTCATCCTGATCCCCTTCAGGTAGGTCGATCTCTGTGTGGGGCTGTTCCTCCACTAACAGGCACTCTGAAGGAGGAGACGGAGATCGGACGCGCTTTCCCTGTGACAGGGAAGCAGCGATCAATGCTGTTCATCTCTCTTCCAATCCTCCCAGAGTTGAGGAAAAAACCTCCTCTGTTATATATACAGGAGCAGGTGGACTGGGGGCAGCCACAGCACCAGGTACTCCTGCGGGGTTCCTACGGCTACTAACCTCTGAAATTTCAGGGGAGATTGGTGCAGTACAAGCATGCCCAAAATCCTCAGAGCCCGATGGAGACCCCTTTCGCTTCTTGGAAGATTTATTTCCAGAGCGTCTGGACGACATATCCTTTAAGCACAGAGCTGAGGTATTCCCGTCGTCATACACCACTTTTACTGGTAATAGTCTAGCACAGTTGCTGCTATATACCAGCTGGTGTCCACTAAAGTGTCTTTCTATGGGGATGCCTGCATCAACCGCCTCTGTGTGCCACCGTTTTGTTGCTAGCTCTGTTTGCATCCAGCTGACACTTGTACTGTGTCTTTTATCCATGCTGGGACGCCTGCACATGCGCAGAAGCGCCGCGGCGCGCATCGAGCGTCATCCACCAGCCCCGCCCCCTTTTTTCGCTCATCTCTACATAAGAGGCGCGTGCACGCGCGCGCCCGTGCGCCTTCGGCGCTTTTTGCCAGGGCCCTTTTTGCCGGAGGGCCTGTGCGGTGGATGAGTGCAGCAACAGGGCAGAGGAAGTGGATTCCCAGAGAGAACTTACCAACTGCCTGGATCTTTTGACTTAAAAAGAAAAAGATCCACATGACAATGGACCACAGCGGCCTCTAGTGGTTTAACACAGGTACCGCGGTCTCCTTGTTTTTTTTTTTTTTTTTTTCTTGACTACTATTAAAATTTACATTTTCCAGTAGTTACAGGCATGCACAGATATTTAGCGGGAATACCATTAGGTAACAGCCAGACAAATTAGGCGTGGGGGTCCCCCAATAGAACCAAGTTCCTGGGGGCCCCCACTTACCTCTTCCCCGCCGCAGGACTCTGTTTGGTCCACAGAAGCCCAAACTTCACCTATCACGGCAGGCATTGTAATTAAACCTTCAGGGACCGGGTTCCCAAGGATTCCACTCCCCTGGACCTGTATAGCACCCTGCACAGAAAACATCTTGGTCGTGGGTATGACCAGAGCTCTGGATCCCAGGGTCCAGCCCTCCTAAGAGAAGCATTACAGGCAAAACCTTGCTCTTCTCTTGCAAGGCCCGGGTACCGACCGTTTAGCTATGAAGCTTTTTTGGTCGGATCCGGAATAGCTTACTGAGGCCCAAAAGAACCTGTACGCAAGCTCAGTGAAAAACACATGTTACTTCTTGGCCAACACCTTAGACACTGGCAAAAAACTGAGGTACTCCCGGATGGGAGGGGCTTATATAGGGGAGGGTACTTCCAGTTTTGGAAGTTGCCAGTGCCAGCACCTGAAGGTATCTATATAACCCATTAGTAATGACTAAGTCGCTCTGTGTCCCGTGATGTACGAAAAAGAAAGAATTTACAGGTAAGTTGTAATAAAAAATCCTATTTTTTGGTAACTGTTTCTCTCCTGTTGTTGGAGGGCCTTGGGGCTTGATGGTTGCGGGATATACCAGATTTAGATAATGGCTGGGACAAATTGTGGGACTTCCCATTTCGATCCTTGGTCTCACTGGGAGACTGATTCAATTCAAATTGGTGCATAGAGCTTACTTTACGCCATATCAACCCCATAAGATGAATCCTACCTGCTCTTGCGATTGGTTGTGTGGCTCCGGGGGACTTATCGCACATATTCTTTACACATAGTAGGTTTTTGGACGGAAGTGATGGCTTTTAAATTTCATTACTTCCGCCACTTTGCCTATTTTAATGTCTGTATGCCTGTTGGGTTTGGTTGAGGGTATTCTTCCTGTGGGGGCAGAGCGGACGTTTGCCAATATTACGTTTTTGTTTTTTTTATGCCAGAAAAGCAATTGCCCTGTACGTGGAGAAACCTTCCCCGCCCTCACTTTTATATTGGAAACAATTGGTCTAAGACAGCTTACCATCGCATAGAAATACCTATGTGAACAGGGGTTGCCCCCGTAAGTTTGATAGTTTGGGCTAAGTGGTTGGCTGAGCCCTGTACAGCCTCTGATGCTCGCATCAACTTTTGGATGATACTGTTACATTTATTGTCTTACAGAGTATATGGACTGTCACTGATGCGAGCTGTTATAGTTGCATTTTATTTTTTGCTGTGAGTTGGTTGTCATTACGGTGACTGAAAGGACTCGTACACTAGTCGTAATCGTTGTTATCCTTTTATCCTGACTGCTGATATACATTTGTTAGGAGACTGGAAATGTTCGGTGAGGGTTTCAATGATGTTTAATATTTGCTCAACGTGTATTGTGTTTGTATTTTACGTTGGTTTTGTTGATTTAAAAATACGGTAACAAGATTTCTGAAAAAAAAAACTGATGTCCGTTCTGGGTCTGACTTCGACAATCCCGGCCGTTCAATGGGCCTGGTTTCACCAAGCTTTTTTTCTGCAAGAACAGGAGGATTTAGACAGAACTCTGCTACTTCCAACTACAGTAAAAAAAAAAAAAAGCACCGTGGTGGTTGAGAAACAAAAATGTTTTTTTTTATTCGCTAAACCCACAAGACCAGGCTTTGGGGGATAGACTCACTTAAAAATCCCTAGAATTTCAGGATGTTGTGCCCCCTCTCCTCCTCCCCTACCCCCCCCACATTGCATCTGATTTCTTTAAGTTTAAAAAAAATTCTTACAGAAATAAACAAGACTAATATTTTCTGCTCTACAAGACTCTGGTCTGGCCGCACCTGGAGTATGCTGTCCTGTTTTGGGCTCCAGTCCTCAGGAAGGAGGTGCTGGAAATGGAGCGAGTACAGAGAAGACAGCAAAGCTAATAATGGCCCTGAGCTTATTCTCTCCTGAGAAGAGACTCTTGAGAGGGGATATAATTTCAATGTACAAATACCGTACTGGTGACCTCACATTAGCGATAACATTTTTCCACGAAAGAGCATTTAACCACTTCGCACCCGGGCAATGCTCAAAAGACGTCTGCATTGTCCATGGACGTCCTCCTCTTTCCTCCCCCCCCCCCCCCCCCCCGCGCGCATCGGGGAAAATCTGTGTTGGCCGTGTCCCTTGGACACAGCCAATCACAGATCGTGCTGAATGGCCAATCAGAGGCCATTCAGCACTCGATCTCACTGTCCAATGAGAGGTGATCTCAAATGTAAACAAATGAGATCTCTCATTGCCGGCTTTCTCTCCTCACACAGAGACAGCGTGTGAGGAGAGAGAGAGAGATCTGTGCTGCAGCTTGTCATAGTGAGTGATAAAACATACACACAAGTAAAAAACAGTGCCCACAGTCCCCGCCTGTGCCGCCAGTCCCCGCCTGTGCCGCCAGTCCCGCCTGTGCCGCCAGTCCCGCCTGTGCCGCCAGTCCCGCCTGTGCCACCTGCCATCAGTGCCACCTCATCAAATGGCTAAAAGAGTATTCTCAGCCGAGAAGGCGTACGAAATTCTTGCCGCCGACGGGAGCAACGGGGAGCTCTCCGATTCGGATTCCTACGCATATTCAGGGGAGTCTGACGTGGACTACGAGCCTGTCATAAGCAGTGGATCAATGACGGAGGAGGAGGAGGAGGTAGAAGAGGAAGAGGGCCCGCCCGCCAGACGAAGGCGTTCTGCTGAGGAGGCAGTGCCATCCACCAGCACCGCAGTGCCATCCACCACCACCACTGCAGTGCCATCCACCAGCACCGCAGTACCTCAGGAAGCAAGGCCACGTACCAGTGGGGTGTCACCTCAGCCCCAAAGGGTTAGGTCCCATGCCAGCCTTCCCTATTCCCTTCTGTACCCCTTGTGGCTTCCTCCTAATTCAGGAGAAGCCAACATTCCCCCTTTCACTGCCCAGCCAGGAGTCCAGGTGGATACAGAAAACTTTTTCCCAATAGATTTTTTTAATTTAATTTTTACTGAGGACATGCTGGCAACAATTGTGGCCCAGTGCAATTTATATGCCCAACAGTTTATAACCAGCAACCCAACGTCCTCTTATGGCCGTCCCTACGTGTGGAGAGCCCTTACAGTGGAGGAGTTTAGAATTTTTTTGGGCCTCACATTCTGCATGGGACTAAATGGAAACAATCAATTGCGTTCCTATTGGTCATCCCGCCCCATCTATCACATGCCCATCTTTTCCTCAGTAATGCCCAGAACCAGATATCTAATTATGAGATTCCTACACTACAATGATAATACCCAGTGCCCTCCCCAAAATGACCCAAATTTTGATAAGCTTTATAAAATTCGGCCGCTACTAAATTATTTTTCTTAAACCTTCCCCCAATTGTTTACCCCAGACCAACATATATGTGTGGATGAGTCCCTTATCAAATTTTCTGGCAGGCTGGGCATAAGACAATTTTATACCCAATAAAAGAGCCCGCTATGGGGTGAAGCTGTATAAATTGTGCGACCGAGCAACTGGGTATGTGTATGAAGGGAAGGACACCGAACTGCACCCCCCTAATTGCCCAGACTATATAGGAACCAGTGGGAAAGTAGTTTGGGAACTCATAAACCCACTCCTGGAGAAAGGATACCACTTGTATGTGGACAATTTTTATACAAGTTTGCCCCTGTTCCGAAACCTACATAGAATGAAGACTCCCACATGCGGCACCGTACGGACGAACCGGAAGGGCTTTCCTTAAAGCCTGGTCACCAAAAAATTGAGAAGAGGGGAGACGGCGAGTTTGAGGAATGAGAAAATTTTGGCTGTGAAGTGGAGGGACAGAAGAGATGTCTACGTACTTTCTTCCATCCACAACAATGAATTTGTTGATCACCAGGAGGAATGGCCGGATCCAAAAACCCAAATGCATCTACGAGTACAATAAGTTCATGGGGGGTGTCGACTTCAACGACCAGATGCTCGAACCCTACCTTTCCACAAGATCATACCAGTGGTATAAGAAAGTTTCCATTTATTTATTTAATTTGGCCATGTACAACTCCTATGTCATCTATCGGAAATCCACTAGAAGACCCAAATCCTTCCTTTTCTTCCAGGAGGAAATCACCACTGCCCTTTTATACCCGAACAGCCCACCAGTAAACATTAGATCCGATGTCATTAGCCGACTCTCCGAGCGCCACTTCCGAGATAAAATCCCTCACAGGCCAAAAACGCCAGAAAAAATGCCGGGTGTGCACCAAAAGAGGAGAGAGAAAAGACACCATTTTATTATTGTGCCCAATGTCCTTCAGAACCAGGCCTCTGCATAGGCGACTGCTTCCGCCATTACCATACCAAAATAAATTATTAGTTCACTTCCTGCCATTTATCTTCACACCCCTTATGCCTCTGCTTTCTCTGTTACTGACCCTGGCTTGTTATTTGACCAAGCTTCTGCCTACCGATTCTGTTTATACCTCTGCCTGATCTGGAACTGACCCTGGACTGTTTGACCATGCTTTTTGCCTGCCTCTTGGACTGATCTTGTACCCTGCCAGTGGACTAGTGGGGTTCATAACACAGGGGTCTCACATATGTGAGGGGCTCCAGAGTTGTTTTTCTGGATGAAGAAAACAATTGTTTTTGTTTTTCTCATTCCCAGATTGGGGTCTAGAGACTCGGAGGCTTCAAAGAGATTTGGGTGGGAGAAGCCTCTACCCCTGTCCCCATTCAGTCCTGAACGAGGCCTTACTTCTGCCAACTGCCTGTAGGACCTATGCCATCATGCCTCTGCCTGTCGCATGAACTGACCACACCACATGGACCTTCCTACTACCAGGACCAATATTTTGGTACTGCTGACAATATCTCTGACTGCACTGACCCTGGACTGTATATGGACAGTATCCCTGCCTGCTGCCTGTACTGACTATGGACAGTATTCCTGCCTGTTGCCTGGACAATTGCATTCGCTTTTGCTGACTAAGTCCCTGCCTGCTGCCTGGACCAGTTCTATCCTGTGGAAAACTGTGCCACTAAAACCACAGGTAATCTTTTGTTTACCATTTGCTCAGCAGAATGTATTTTGGGGTGTAATTCTTGGTATGTTCATGCTATGTGTCCCTAGAACACCTGATGGTGTACCTTGCATGTTGGGCCTCTGTATGTGGCCAGGTTGTATAAAAGTCTCTCACATTTGGTATCGCCATACTCAGGAGGAGTAGCAGAATGTATTTTGGGGTGTCATTTTTGCTATGTACATGCTATGTGTTGGCAATATCTTATAAATGGACAACTTTGCGTAAAAAAAAAAAATGCGTTTAAATTTTTTTCCCGCATACTCAGGAGGAGTAGCAGAATGTATTTGGGGGCGTCATTTGTGGTTTGCACATGCCATGTGAGAGAAATAACCTATTACAATGACAATATGGTTGAAAAAAATTCCTAGTGGCTATTTCTATGGCCGACAGAATAGGAGAGTTACAGGACCTATCAGTCAGAGCCTTTCCTAAAGATTTATGATCCAGGATTTATACCTAAAGTAGTGTCAGCCTTCCACAAATCTTAGGATGTAGTGCTGCCATCATTTTGTAATTCACCTAGCAATAGTAGAACAGGAGCTAAACCTACTGGACGACAGGAGGAGCTTGCTGAAATACGTACTGTAGAAATCACAAGTGAATTCAGATCCTCAGAAGCCCTATTCCTCCTATATTCTGGAAAACAGAAGGGTTAACGGGCATCCAGAAATACACTAGCAAGATGGATTAAATCGACCATTTTGGAGTGCTATGGAATTATGCAAGTAACTACTCCCCAAAATCTTATAGCTCATTCTACAAGGGCTTCATGGGCGAAGAAGGTGGGAGCTACCCCGCAACAAATTTGCAAAGCGACAAGTTGGTCCAGCTTTTCCACTGCTTTTTTTTTTTTTCCGACATTAACTGGATCTGATATCTAGTCGGGACCAGGCTTTTGGTACAAAGTCCTCCAAGCTGTTGTCCCACATTAGTCTAGTGAGTACTTGGTTATACTCTCAAGGGCTGACCTGAGAGACTGGGGGGAAAAACTGAGTTAGTCTTACCTGTAACTCTTTCTGTAGTTTTCCAGGGCAGCATGATCCTGCCCTAATGTTTAACCTTGTGGGTTTGTGGTATTTGTCTTTTCAGATTCTTGCCTTCAGGTCTCTTTGACTGACTAGGGACCCTAGGAACTGCTTTTAAAAAAAAAAAAAAAAAAAAATCGGCATGTTTTTTCCTTTTTTGGATGGAAAAGCTCTATCTCTCAAGGGCTGCCCTGGAAGACTACTGGAAACCTGAGTTACCGGAAGACCAAGGCAGTTTTTCTGGAAGTGGTCCATTTGAGCTTTTTTAATGTATTTAGAACCCATCAGGGCCTAAGGTGCCAGGGTTGGGTTCTTGGAAAATACCCAACAAAGAATCCTTTCCGTTGCATCCTGATACTGAATAGGTCCTGTATGAGGACTGGGCACATTCAGACATGGCATAGGTTGGACTTGATGGACGTGTCTTTTTTCAACCTCACCTACTATGTAACTATGTAATTTGCGCCTCCAAGCCATTCGCATACCCGATGAAAGGTGGTTTCCGCAAAGAGTAGGTAGTCTGTGCTATGGTCCTTGCGGTGTCTTACTTGAATAAGACCCTTACAGTGTTGGTGAATGATGTGTCAAGGTTTAGGGACCCTGTGGAGAAAAGTTTGAGTCTCTTAAGGCATCTTTTTCTTGGTCAGTGTGGCCATGCTACCTGCCATTGCATCACTTGGGGGTTTGCCAGACTTTTTAGGTAAAGTCTAAACATATGCTGAAAGAACCTGAACCTTTTAATTCAAATCATCCGTCAGACAACACTTGGAGCGCTTTCCTGAGTTGTCTTGCCCCTTCCACACTTCATGCTGTCGCATGTGCGTATTGCACATAAGTGCAGCCTTGTTTGTTGTACTGGACACTAATAGTCACTGTTCCAGTACTGGAAAGTTTTTGCTTTTACTATTACAAGCTGTTCACTGTACCCAAGCCAGATGGCAATGTGCTGCCCATTCTGGACCTGAAGCTCTTGAACAAGTTTTTACATGATCAAAAGTCCTGACTGGCATCTGTAAGGTCAATGGCGGCTTCCTTCCATTTGGGGAATTTCCTGATGCCTACCTCCACATCCCTCATCTCCCAAAACCTCTGAGGACCGCATCTAAAAGATTATAGCTCCTCTAACCAGACATGGAAAACCCTTCCACCTTCAGAGTTTAAAAAGGATGCTTCTCCCCACAGCTCCTCCGTTAGGGCTGCCCTGGAAGTGTAAGGTCCCCCATTTTAATTTTTTGCTTTTTTCAATGTTCTTTTTTTTTGTTTTGGGTTTCTAAGCATCCCTTCGGTATGGGTAGAGGGGTGTGTCAGCTCCTTCTCCCCTGTCTGTACTCGGGGAGAGTGTACTGCCTGAAGGTCTGACCCTCTTTTTGCTGGTGGGGCAGATACTGCTGTTTATATTTACAAGGGATATGTCAATAGACACATCAGCGAGACTCTGGAGCGTACCCGCATGGTTGCCTCCATGGAAATCTGCTTTGAGGGGGCAACCAATGACAAGGAGGGGCCTGGAGCGCCAGCGGGAGACCCCAGAAGAAGAGGATCAGGGCTTGTCTGTGCAAAACCTTTGCACAGAGCAGGTAAGTATAGACATGTGTTTGTTATTTTTATACAAAAAATGTATTCAAGGTTTACAAACACTTGATGAGCCTAGAGGATGTCCGGGAAATATTAAGGCCCGGGGCGACTCGTCAGGCGACTCGGTCGCCTAACGAGTCGCGTCCCACGCTGTTCAATGGAACCGTTCTAACAGGAGAAACTCGGGTCGCTCCGACTTAGAAAAAGGTTCCTGTACTACTTTTGGGGGCGACCCAAGGCAACCTGCATTGACTTCTATACAGAAGTCTTCATGCAAATCGCCTCGGCGGGCGTCTCAAGTCGTCTTGAGATCGCGCCGCCGAGGTTACCCCCGAAGTTGTGCCGCCCCTGTGTGAATGGGGCCTAAGCTTCTCCTATAAGCAAATTTCCTTGCGCTTAAAAGCACAAATATAGCTCTCTTGTATAATGCCCGGAAAGCGCGCTGGTTTTGTCTCTAAGTAACACACAGATTCTGGTATCACGTTGAGCTTAGCAGAAAATCCTCTAGCATCAGCAGCTGCTTTTATTTATACTGTCAACATGAGTAACAAAAGAAGGTGGTGGCTTCACAATCAGCCATTTTGTATTCTTTCAAAAGAACCAATCAGACATGTATATATTCAAATAGAATACTAGCAGTGACGTGTGCAAACGGTCATGTGCAGAACCATGCGACATGCAAACTGAGACAAAGGATGTCTCACAATTTGAACACTACAAAGATGGTTCTGAACATGACCATGTGCACACTAACTCACTGCATCCAATGACGCAAACCATACCTATCATGGCTCAATGGGCCATAATTTTCGTATAGTTATGCTATAGTTCCCATGTACGCAGATCTGTTTGCTCAAAGTCATTATATGTAGTTGCCAAGAAGTGGCCTGTCTCTTGGTGAGGCATAAACGAACATCCCTAAAAAAGGAAACATATCTGCTTTGTCCACAGGAAGGTTTTTGCAGCCAATGGTTTTCCACCATATGTGCGAATACGCTCGCATGAGTGCAATACAGCAAAACCGACACTGGGGGACATCTGACAACATACATTAATAAAAATTTCCACAACAAAGACAAGTGTTTTTGGTTTATCTTCCTATTTCCGACTCCATTTTTAAAAATAGCAGGATCTAGAGAGCCTTCCTTTTTTTTTTTTTTTTTTTTTTTCCCTCCTTGAGAAATCCTAAAACCCGTTTCCTGTTTTTGTGGGTGACCGGTTCACTATATGAAATAAAATGCCTAAGCTAGACGCTGCCTTTTCCCAGGTCTCAAAGTACGGATCTAGCTTTCGACGACATAAGTAACATTAGGGGCAGTGAATAAGCAGATGGATTTTCAGCTTAGTGTTGGTTAAGTCATTTGGCGCCCCTGTACCACCTGAAATACCTGGCTGATTCTGCCAGTTTCTGCCCTCCCCACTGTAAACTGACCACAGTGTATCATGGCTGCTGAGCCCTGGCATCGTGGTCAGTTTACGTGCCTCCGTCGTCTGTAGCCCTGCTCTGCCTCCTCTGTGCTCCTTCCCCCCCTCCCCTCCCTGCCTGTCAGCTCGTTAACAACCACTTTAAAAGGTCTTGACAGTCCTTTTATGGGTTACCTGAAGCTTGCAGTGGCAGCTACCTGTGTTGCTTGAACCTTGGAATATTGGCTATGGCTGGTACATCCAAAGAGGACAATTTTTGGTTTATTTTTTTAAAGTCTCTAAGGCTGCAATATATAGCGGATGACCCAGTCAAACCCAATAGCCTTCTGTATGACTAAAGACTTAGCCGGGAAATTTGGCCCCAAAGACAAAGATGTGCATCGTAAATGTATCATGTCAAAAAAAGGTACAGGCAGATGTTTTTCACCCTCCAGAGATCCTACAAAAAATCTGAGGAAAACGCTTGGACAGCCGCACTCCAAAAAAGGTTCTTTTATTTAAAACAAAAGCACAAACAACATGCCACAGCAAAAAAACAGCAAGTATGAGCTGACGTTTCGCACTGCGATTCAGTGCTTAATCATAGTAAGCTATGATTAAGCACTGAATCGCAGTGCGAAACGTTAGCTCATACTCGCTGTTTTTTTTTTTTTTTTGCTGTGGCATGTTTGTGCTTTTGTTTTAAATAAAATAACCTTTTTTGGAGTGCGGCTGTCCAAGCGTTTTCCTCAGATTTTTTGCATTGTCATATGCATTGCCTGCACCCACGGCTCTGGATCTTGTGAATGAGTCACCAGTCACATCTGAGCGGGTAACTCTCTCCTTCTGTTCTCCAAAGATCCTAGTCGAAGGACAAATCTCAGGGAAGGAGAAAGGCTTGGACCCCCCAAAAGTTCAGAAACAAAGAGCTGGGGGGGGGGGGGGGCGAGAGTCCTTTTCCAACTTATGCAATTCAAAAAGCCACAGTTGACTATTACCTTGCAATAGAAGGAAATTTGGCTCCTTCCTCAGTGGGAGGACATTACCTCAAATCAGTTTATTTGGGATATTCTCCCGAGCATACAGCATAGAATTTGTGGAATTCCCTTTTGAGAAGATTTTTTGATGGGTATTCCAAAAGACATGGTGAGGTCTCGAAGTCCCTAATTCAGGAACTGATGACTGTAACCGTGCTGTCAGAAGAGCGGTGGGAGTTTTACACCCATGTATTTCCAGTGGGAAAACCTTCAGGAAAAACTGTCCAATTCTCAATTTCAGACCATTGAAAAAAGCAGTTCTATATAAAGATTTTGGATTGACTTTCTATTTTCAGTAGGAATCTCCTTGTGCAAGGTTGCTACAAAGAATCAGTCAAACCTGAAGGATGACTACCTCCACGTTCCCAATAGTCATAGATCTCAGAAGTTCCTAAGGCTAGCGCTAAGATCAGGAGATCGGGTAGTGCATCTACAATTCAGCTCTTCTTTTTGGTCTTTAAAGAGGAAGTAAAATGCTGCCCCCCCCCCTTTAATGACCTGCAAAGTAAAGGCATAATGTGCTAGTATGCATTGCATACTAACACATGTCAAACTTGCCTGCAAACAAAGCCCTTGTAGTCACTGCTGGAGGCCGCATCCATCTTCGCCCGTATTTCTTCTGGGTCCGTGGACTCAGCTGTGTGACTGGCCAGAGCAGTGTGACATTACTCGTGCACAGGAAACGCTGGTCACATAACAGGGCTTTGGAGAAACTGTACGGGTGGCCGTTCCCTCAGAGCACATGCGCTGATGATGTAGCCCATGGGCTGCAGATGCACGTTTAGGAGATATTTACAGTATCTATAGGTAAGCCTTATTATAGGCTTACCTATAGGTACAAACAATCAATAGAAGTTTATTTCCACTTTAATTCACCTCACAATATTTACCAGGGTAATGGCGAAAGCAATGATCCTTATCTCCCCTTTTTCTTAGCTGCAAAAGAGATGTTGCAGTAGGATCTGTTGCTTGCTCACAACCATTTAGAGCAGTGGTTCTCAACCTGGGGGTCGAATGATGATTTTCCAGGGGTCACCGAATCCTGGGCTGTTCCTGAAGCCCGCTCCGCTCTCCCAGCCTTTTTTGCGGCCGCCCAGCAGGGCTGTCCTTAGAGCCCGCGGCCACCCACTCAGCCTCTTCACAGCCGCCCATTCAGTTCATGGCATGGCTGGGGGACAGTGACTAGAGGTCAGCTGACTGGTGAGGAATGTGAAGTTGGAGGGGCTGTATTAGACTTTATCTCCTGATTTCGGCACAGGTGTCACTGCTACAAGACACTACAAAGTCGGAGACACAGTGAGTAACACTACCTGTGATTAGAGTTGCCATTAAAAGTCCCCGCTACAGTTCTTAGATCAGCAGATGACCTTGATCAAGAGCACCTAAGTTGGCTGATCAGTACTTCCCCCAGCACTGCCACTCATTCCATTCTCCCCACCAAGGAATAAGAGAAGGAATAAAAATAAATACATGGAAAGGAGAGGAAAAGTGGGGGAGGAACCAAGAAAAAGGGAGAGAAAGAACAAGAAAGATGGCTAGTGAGAGGGATTGGGAAAAAAAAACAAGACATTAGGATAGAGAGAGATAAAAGGGAAAGAAAGGAGAACAAAGATTCTAAATGTACCATAAGGGGTTTTAATATCGTACGAGTGGAAGGAACTCTGGGAGTGCTAAATGTCCGTGGGTTAGGGGCACAAATTACTTGTCTTGCCTTGGTTACTGACAACCCACAATACGAAAATAATTTGATTGTTCGGGGTCCCCACAACTTGGGAAATTTTACCAAGGGGTCACGGCACTAGAAAGGTTGAGAACCACTGATTTAGAGAGTCTTGGCTGCATTTGAATTATACAAAAGTCAAATTTAGAATCGGCTAAGGATGTTCTATTCCTAAAGGTTAAAAGTGTGCAGTGCTAATGAGATTAATAATCAATATCCCCAAAAATTTATCCGGATTTGGTGAGTGAAACTTCAATCACATGTGTGTAAAATTCATAAGTCCATTAATTAATTAAAATTACTGAAACCGTTGATTTGTGAAAAAAATGAATCAGTGATGATTTAGTTCATAAACAGAGAAAATCCATAAACAAAAATCTCCTGAATATAGTGAATAAAAAATGAATAAAGAAAAATCCAAGGTGAAGTGAAGTATTCCAAGGAAAGTGGTAAGTGAAACTTCTTCCCAAAAGTGAAATGATGGTGACACCCAGGTGGAAAAGCTATATATCCTGCTTACCAGATATCCGTGACTGTATAAAACAGTCTCACTCAGCACAGGGAATAAGGTTTCCCCACAACCTTGTAGATCTCCATGGCGGTATCTCCTCATCCGACCTTAAGCTCAGATAGAAGAAAACACTTCCATAGTGTAATATATCAAACCAGCTTGGTTTATTTAAAAAAAGTATTGCACTTACAAAATCAAATACCAACAACGGCAATGATAGCGGTACAGCGATACAGCGGTAAGAGCTCCGGCGTTTCTCTGTGTCTCTCGTGTGGTTCCTGTGTGTTCCGCAGCACTACCTCTCGTTCAGGGAATGCGTGATGACGTCACCTTCAGATTGGAGGAGTTAAAATCTATTGCAATATCCTCATCTGTTTTGTTATGATTTTCAGGATCATCGTTCCTAAGTTTTGTCTGTCATCTTCATAGTGCTTTTCTGGCCTAAAAGAGCATAGTTTTCCACAATACTCCATCTGGCATCAAACCTTATCGGCCTCTTCAGTCAGACAAGACCTGCTTCTACAGGGTCCTTTGCATTTTTCAGAAGTAGCTGGAATTCTCCTCACAGCTTGGTTTCTGGGGAGAAGCTCTTACAAAAAAGGATTTCCTTAGCGTCTAGTTTCTACTCTTCTTGCGTGCTGAAAAAGGTGACTAGAGCCGTTTATGGAGAGTATACGATTCTTGTTGCAACTCTTGAGGTCATCAGTTGATGGACTTGCCACTTTTGGAATTTTTACTAGGAGGTGCAGACAAGTGTCTGGCAGTCAGTACCCTCAAGGTGCAGGTAGCTGCTCTAGGGGTGTTCATGGAAAACTCAGTTTCAGTAGTACTGTTGGTGTTAGGATTTTTCAAGGCTCTAACTTGTTCCAGACCCAGGAGAAAAAAATAAATGTATTCCTTGGATGTGAGAAGGGCAGAATTACATTATCTGGAGGTGACACAAAAATGTAGGCGTACAGACTCCAGAAGTCGACTAAGAGTTCCGTAGCCTGATGTCTAGATGGGTGTGGACCTCTTGCTGCGGATTCATGCACAAGTTTATCTTTCCTTCACCACTACAGACTGGACCTGTTATCTGCAATGGACTAGGCTTTTGGCAGGAATGTTTTACAAGCTGCTGTCCTTCCTAGAGTGGTAAGTTCTTTATCTTCTCAGGTGCTGTCCTAAAATAATTTTTGGGAAAATTAAAGTTAGACTTACCAGTAACTAGTTCTCCAGTAGTACTCTACTACAACTGAGGCAACCAGACTTTTTTTTTTTCACCTCTCTCTCTCTGAAGGTGGAAGTGTTTCCTATGTCTGGTGGAGGAAGCTATGATCTCTCATTTGACGTGTTAAAGTGGTTGTAAACCCCGGTACACTTTTTCTAATTTAAACATATTGTGGTGTTCTATATCTAGCTGATGCTTGTGCAATGTCTTATTCCTAAAAACGATGCCCGCAAATACCTTTTTTGTTTCTTGTCTTTTCTGTTCATTTCTGGGTATCCAAATTCCCATTGATACTCCTGTTGTTAGAAGCTAATACTGACGTCACTTCCACCCTTACTTGGTCCCTGGTTCTAAATCTCGCGCATGCGCCGTAACCATGCCTCGTTCTGGATAGTGGTTACCGCGGCAACAAGTATACCAGGAAATCTCAATGAATCAGTCTATTGTCATTACGGCTGGCAGCGGCTGGCTGTTTACAAGATTCGTTTCTCTCAACACAGCAATAATATAATAGTAAAAAAAGGTCTTCATTAATCTCTTAAAAAAAAAAATTATATATCAAATCGATATTGCCAAAAAGTCTCTCCTATATATATATATATATATATATATATATATATATATATATATATATATATATCTCTATCTATCTATCTCTCTCTATCTATCTATCTATCTCTCTCTATCTATCTCTCTCTATCTATCTCTATCTATCTCTATATCTCTATCTCTATCTCTAATCTCTAATCTCTAATCTCTAATCATATATTTGTTTGTTATAAAATTATATTTTATTATAAATTTGTTTTATACAATTAATTGTTGATAGATTAAACATATGAATATGATTTTGTTAAAAACATATTTTCTTGGAGTTTGAGGGACATGGGCCCAACCACCCCTGTGTGTGTGTGTTTTGAATTTTTATGGCTGTGTCCAAGCCTCCTGTAGTTGGCAGTATAACAGGAATGTAAAAAGAGTCCAATCTACTTGAAATAACGCCAAGCCCAAGAAACTTCTGTTTTCTCCACTGGGATCAATACAGCGACTGTGTCAGAATTTCTGTTGTGGTACAACTAGAGAAGTGAAGCTGGACACCAGCACTTGCCAGACAGTATGCAATCAGTGGGAGGGTGAGCTGATCATATCTTGATAAGGTGTTTTTTTTGTTTGTCCCATAGATCCTTGGATGTTGCGTTCAAAGAGCCCAGTTGGGAACCCTCAGTTGATACAGTTCAGTCGAGAAGTGATTGACTTATTAAAAAATCATCCCTCGTGCATTATGCCGGTCACCAAGTTTATTCCAACCTATCATCATCACTTTGCAAAACAATGTCGTGTGTCTGATTATGGCTACACTAAGCTGATGGAACTGCTTGAGGCTGTGCCACATGTTCTGCAGGTAAGCAACTTCAGAGTAGGGAATCTTAATTGCTTTCTTTTTAGTTATTTGCGTAACTAATCACACCTTCTTTCACATGTGAAGTTCAGCTTACAATTACACTGCTCTATCTCCTTGCTCAGAAAACTACCAACAAAGTGAAAGTGGAGGTGCTTGGGGGGTATACCATCCCCCAAGAGTGGGGTATTGATATAAAATGCATGAAACTGCGGACACACCTAAAATGCTTCTAAACTCATTTGCAAATCGCAACTATCTGTAGGGAATATTTTCTTTTCCTTTCATTTGCACGTTACTGGCCTTTTTTCCTGCTGTCAGATACAAATATATCTGTGTGAATGTCGTCCACAAAGTTTTTTTAGTTGATGGTTCCCCCCCCCCTTTTTTTTTTTATATATATGCTTTGTGGCAACTTTGAACCATGTTAGCTAATTGTAGCACAGTAATATTTGGCTGTAGTTGTATTAATTGTTTTTTCTGTTCAGATTCTGGGCATGGGCTCCAAACGTTTCTTGACTCTGACTCATAGAGCGCAGGTAAAGCGTTTTACACAAGATCTTTTAAAACTTCTAAAGTCCCAAGCCAGCAAACAGGTTATTGTAAGGGAATTCTTACAAGCTTACCACTGGTGAGTATGCGCAGCTAGTCATTTCTTTATCTTGTATTTTCTCTGGGTACAGGGCCGCCATCAGGAATTTTGGGGCCCCTTACACAGCTTCAGACATGGGGGCCCCCCCTGGAGCAGAGGAGAACCAGGGGGGGGGGTTCTGCCACCGCAAATTGAGACGTGGGGGGGCTGCCACGAATTGAGAAGCAGGGCGTTAGGGTGCTGACGAACACAAAAAAACAAAAAAAAGGGGGGTTGCCATCCAGGGCTCTGGGGACCTCCTGGGCCCCTTACAAAAAAAAAATAATTATAAAAAAAAAAAAAATAATCATTTTTATAAAAAAAAAAGAGGGAGGTTTCCATCCGGGGCCCTGGGGACCTCCGGGCCTCTGGGGACCTCTGGGCCCCGTACAAAATAAAATAAAAAATTTATAATTTTTTTTTATAAAAAATAAATAAAAAAAAGGGAGGTTTCCATCCGGGGACCTCCGGACCTCTGGGCCCCTTACAAAAAAAAAAATGGGGGGGGGGGGGGCCATCCGGCCCACTAGGGACCTCCGGGCCCCTTACAGGTGTACTGCCTGTACCCCCCTGATGGCGGCCCTGTCTGGGTATAACCATATTCTGGTCAATGAGACAAAGCGGTGTGAATGTGTTTACCCAAGTATAAATTGCATTAATTTTTTGTATAATGTAACCCTTTTGCTGCCATAACTTTTTTCTCCAATTTTTCACCACCAGTGACCAGACCATTTTTGCTTCATCTGAAAGCATAGAACCTGTAGAATTAAGATGGTGCTATTAACTTGTACGTCTCATGGTTGTTGCATAAATGTTTATCAAGACTATATGTTCAATAAAAACACACCACTTAAATATTAGCATGCGCGTGCACACACACATGGCTTCCTAAATATTGCAAAGATAAAACTATCCAGTGAAAATCGAAGGAAAACTGAAGTGTAAGTAAGCAACTTGTGTATTTTCACTTTATAATTGTGCTCATTCACATAGACGTTAAACAATGCTCACATTTTATTTGCCCTTTTCTAAACTCCAAAACTGAACATGTCTGATATAGAGAAGGGGCTGAAAAGTTTATCTTTACTGTGCTGGCAGGTCTTCTTAACCACTTCAATACAGGGCATTTTCACCCCCTTCCTGCCCAGACCAATTTTTAGTTTTCAGCGCTGTCACACTTTGAATGACAATTGCTCAGTCATCCAACACTGTACCCAAATGAAATCTTTGGTTTTTATTCCCCACAAATAGAGCTTTCGTTTGGTAATTGATCACCTCTGCGGTTTTTATTTTTTGCACTATAAACAAGACAATTTTTTACTTTTTGATTTAATAAATATAATTTTTTTTTAAAACATATTTTTTTCTCAGTTAAGGCCAATATGTATTCTTCTACATATTTTTGGTAAAAAAAAATCGCAATAAGCATATATTGGTTTGCACAAACGTAATAGCGTCTACAAAATTTGGGGATAGATTTATTGCATTTTTATTTTTTTACCAGTACTGGCGGCGATTTGCGATATTATTTATTTTTTTGTGACATTGCGACTGCACTGATTACTGTAAATGTGACTGTCAGGGAAGGGGTTAACACTAGGGGGATCAAGGTGTTAAATATGTTCCCTAGGGGGTGACTCTAACTGTAGGGGGCAGGGAATCGCAAGGGGAGGAGACCGATCTGTGTTCCTCTGTACTGGGAACACCTCTGACAGGACGTTTACACACACAGATCCACGGTCCTGCTGTGATCAGACAATCACGGGTGCCCGGCGGACGTCGCGGGCACGCACGCCCCCTAGACGGCCGGGAAGCCCAGATGGTCACCAGTCATCTCTGACTGTCGGAGGCCCAGCCGCGATGTGATGACGTCAAGACCGGGTTCCCAAAGGTAAACAAAGCTGCGATTGCGGCTGAAAGCATGAGATCTGTGACTTATTTTTCCCGATCTCATGCTTTCCAGCCTGGAGGAGAGATGTGGGGTCTTATTGACACCACATCTCTCCATAAAGAGGATCTGTCGCACACCATTCCTATTACAAGGGATGTTTACATTCCTTGTAATAGGAATAAAAGTGATCAAAAAAAGTGTAAAAAAAAAAAAAAAATTTAAAACATTTTAAAACGCCCCTTTCCCCAATAGCTCACGCTCAGAAGCGAACGCACACGTAAGTCCCACCCACATATGTATACGCTGTTCAAACCACATATGTAAGGTATCGCCGCGTGCGTTAGAGCGCGTGCAACAATTCTAGCACTAGACCTCCTCTGTAACTCTAACCTGGTAACCTGTAAAAATTTTCAAAGCGTCCTCCATGGAGATTTTTAAGTACTGAAGTTTGGCACCATTCCATGAGTGTGCGCAATTTTAAAGCATGACATGTTGGGTATCTGTTTACTCGGCGTAACATAAGCTTTCTTATTTTACAAAAAAATTGGGCTAACTTTACTGTAATGTTTTTTAATTCATGAAACCATTTTTTTCCCCAAAAAAAAGGCGTTATAAAAATGATTGCGCAAATACTGTGCAAGATAAAAAGTTGCAGCAACCATCATTTTATTCCCTAGGATGTCTGCTAAAAAAAACATGCATAATGTTTGGGGTTCTGAGTAATTTTCTAGCAAAAGAATGATGATTTGTACATGTAGGAGAGAAGTGCCAGAATAGGCCCAGTTTGGAAGTAGTATAAAAAGCCCTGTATTGAAAGGGTTAAAAAAAAAAATCATACCTGTCAGCATTTTTATTTTTTGTTTAATTATACTTTAATGAAGGAGGTGGTGTTTTGCTGACATCACACATCCAATTGTGCAAGCAAAAAATTTTTTTTTTAATTCCCTGCACATGATTGGCCATTCTTTGCCAAGTAAATCCTTATTTCGTTTTACCTCATTCTCTTACATTCACCCTGCAAAGGGAAAATGCACTCTGAAGGTTAACATGCTAGCTAATTGTAGAACATACATAGAACACATATACATTCTCAACATTTCCCCAAAAGAGGGAAGGAAAAAAAAAGGGGGGGGAAGGGGGGAGTGAGAAAAGAGAGGAATAGAGGGGGAAGGGGGCGATATCCTCCTGAGTGTTTTATGATTTCATTATGTGTTAAATCTCTAATATGAGTGTCCTGTTAAGTAAAAATCCATAGTGTAAAGTGACAAAAAGTGATTCCAAAAATTTCTTCAAAGCTAAAAAAAAAAAAAAATAAGTATCTCCTAGGTCTAACAGAGTGATTAAGGACATTTTGATTTTTTCCTTTTTTCACATATAAGTTTGGTCATTTTTTTTAAATATAGCCAACTGCAGATTAATCTCTCAGTTCCTTAAATAGTTTAATAGATTTTAACACTAGGATTCTAATTGGAAGTAATCATGGGAATCGCTTCATCCTAAAGGATGTCTAGGGTATCAATATTAGAATTTCACTACACAAAATATTGGGGGGAGAAAAAGGGGACTTTACTCCCCTATCCCCCCCCCCTTACACAACCTTTCACTTCTTCTCCCTCTCCCCCCCTTTTTTTTTTCCCCTCACATATTGGCGAGGGCACTTGTCCTGGTTACATTCTACCCTTATATATATGTTTTGCCCCTTTATTCACATAGTCATTGGTACATTTATTTCATAGTCATTTATACAACGCAGTCATTTTTAATGTCAGTTTGTATTTATTAAAAAAAAAATTTGTACAAAATAACGACATCTATACAAAGCACAGCAAAAAAGGGATTTTTATAACAGCTTACCTGTAAAATCCTTTTCTTGGAGTACATCACGGGACACAGAGCGACTTAGTCATTACTAATGGGTTATATAGATTACCTTCAGGTGTTGGCACTGGCCAATTCCAAACCGGAAGTACCCTCCCCTATATAAGCCCCTCCCATCCGGGAGCACCTCAGTTTTGTAGCCAAGCAATAAGTGTCCCAAAAAGAGGGGTGGGAGCTCTGTGTCCCGTGATGTACTCCAAGAAAAGGATTTTACAGGTAAGCTGTTATAAAAATCCCTTTTTTCTTTTTCGTACATCACGGGACACAGAGCGACTTAGTCATTACTAATGGGACGTCCCAAAGCAATGCCAAATGAGGGGAGGGATACATAAGCTGGGCGCTATCAGGCATGAGGATCTTTTGCGGCCTGCAACACACTGCGCCCAAAGGCGACATCCTCCTGACTTCTGACGTCTACCTGGTAGAACCTAGTAGACGTGTGTACTAAGGACCATGTTGTGGCCTTACAGACTTGAGCCAGGGAGGCTTGGTGATGCACTGCCCATGAAGTTCCAACTGCTCTTGTGGAGTGCACCCTAACTTTGAACGGAGGCGGTCTCCTTTTCAAGCCATAGGCTTGTATTATGACCTGTCGAATCCACTTGGCTAAAGTAGATTTTTGATGCTGCCTGACCCTTTCTGGGGCCTTCCGGTAGAACAAACAAAGTATCCGTTCTGCGAATCTGAGCAGTGGCTTTTAGATAAGCTTTAACTGCTCTTACTACATCCAAAGAATGCAATAACTTTTCCTCTACCGAACTAGGTTTGGGGAAAAAGGAAGGAAGAACCACATCTTGGTTCAAATAGAACCTCGATACCACCTTAGGAAGAAAGGCTGGATGAGGACGTAATACTACTCTGTCCTTATGGATAACCAGATATGGCTCCTTACAGGACAAGGCGGTTAATTCCGATACTCTTTTAGCCGAACAAATGGCTACTAAGAAAATCAATTTCCTGGTGAAAAGAACCAAGGAAACGTGCCGCAATGGTTCAAATGGTTGTTTCTGTAGAACTGACAGAACCAGGTTTAAGTCCCATGGACATATGGGAATACTAACCGGAGGGCTAATACGCATCACTCCTTGTATGAAAGCTTTGACTAATGAATGCAAAGCCAAGGGCCTTTGAAAAAAATATTGACAAGGCCGTCTGACCCTTGATAGTACTCAAGGCAAGCTTCCTATGTACAGCCCACTGTAGGAAGTCCAGAATCCTACCTATTACGTACTTACGTGGATGCCATTTCCTGGCCTCTCACCACGTGATGTACGCCTTCTAGATCCTATAATAGATCTGCCTGGATACCGGCTTCCTGGCATTGATCATGGTAGATACCACAGGATTAGAGAGCCCTCTCTTTTTTAGAATGTGGGCTTCAATAGCCAGGCCGTCAAACCTAGGGCTGGTAAGGAAGGGTAGTATATCGGTCCTTGCGAAAGCAGGTCCGGACGATGTGGGAGGGTCCAAGGACTTCCCACTGACATTTTTACAATCTCCGCGTACCATGCCCTTCGGGGCCACGCTGGAGCCACCAGAATCACTGGTTTCTTTTCTACCCTGATTCTGCGGATTAATCGCGGTGGGAATGCATATATCAGCTTGAACTGATCCCAAGGGAACACTAGGGCATCCGAACCGCAAGCTAGGGGATCCTTTGTGCGAGACACAAATCTGTCCACCTTTGCGTTGAATCTGGATGCTAGCAGATCTACATCCGGTGTTCCCCACCGCTGGCATATTGCCTGGAAAACCTCGGGGTGAAGAGACCATTCCCCGGGCATAATTGCTGGCGACTTAAAAAGTCCGCTCTCCAATTTTCCACTCCTGGGATGAAAACCGCGGATATGGCTGTGACATACCTTTCTGCCCATTCCAGGATGCAATTCGCTTCCCTCTGGGCTGCACGACTCCTGGTGCCACCCTGGTGATTGATATATGCCACTGCTGTGGCATTGTCTGATTGAATTCTGACAGGTGACCCTTGGAGTTTGGATGTCCATGCTACTAGGGCATATCGGGCTGCTCGTATCTCTAAGAGATTGGTGGGCAGGGCCTTCTCTGCTTCTGACCACTTGCCCTGGAGAGACCATTGCTCCAGTACTGCCCCCCCCCAGCCTATGAGGCTGGCATCTGTAGTGACCACCTTCCAAGAAACCGGACTGAAGGGTTTCCCTTTTTCCAGATTCTGGTACCAACCACCAATGGAGGCTCTTGCGAACGGAAGGGGACAGGGACATTGGTAAGTCTAAAGCCTGAACTTTTTTGTTCCAGGCTGACAGTATGGCCCTCTGCAAGTTCCTTGAATGGAATTGACCGTAGGGTACCGCTTCGAATGAAGCCACCATTTTTCCCAGCAGCCTTATACACAGGCGTATGGATGGTTTTTCTTTTTTGTACCCACTAAGTGGGTCAAATCTTTCAAAGACACCTTCTCTGGAGGTAAGAAAATCTTTCTCTGATTTGAATCCAGTCTTAGCCCCCAAGTATTCCAGGCTTTTGACTGGTTTTAGGGCTGACTTGTCTCGGTTGATAATGCAACCGTGAGATTCCAGATACTTGATTGTCTTGTGAACGACCACTTCTAGTTTTTTTTTTTTTTCACTGAGTGGTCTATCAGCAAAAAGTCGTCTAGATATGCCATTATCGTTACACCTTGTGTTCCTAGTTTGGCCAATCGTAGGGCCAAAAAATTTTTGTGAACACTCGTGGTGCCGTGGCCAGACCGAAAGGTAAGGCTCTGAACTGAAAATGGCGCCCTTCTACTGCAAGGCGTAGAAATTTCTGGTGGGCCGGACAGATGGGAATATGCAAATAAGCATCCCTTATGTCGATCGAGGCTAACCATTCCTGCCCTTGTAGGGCGGTGGCCACCGATCGGATCGACTCCATCCGAAAAAGTCCTGATATGTAGGAACTTGTTTAGCCCTTTTATATTTAATATGGGCCTCATGTCCCCATTTGGTTTGGGGACTGTGACAAGGTTCGAGTAAAACCCAAACCCGTTTTCTTCCAAGGGAACCTTCATGATTACCCTTGGGGCAATAGTTGCTCTAGTGCCAGAAGGAGGGATCCACTCTTCTGGGGATCGCTTGGCACGTTTGACCTTATAAAATGGGCAGGAGGAATGTCTTTTAACTCCAGCCTGTATCCCAGACTTACTGCGGAGATCACCCATCTCTGATGGTGTCCCGCCAGGTCTCTGTGAACAACTGAAGTCTTCCCCTCACCCGATTGAGTGGGGGCAACCCTTCATGACTTAGGGGGAGGTTTTGTACCTCTCTTGACCCAGGGTTTCTTGTTACCCTGTGATTGTCCCTGATTTCTGCCCCCTGGATTTGACCGCGGAGGCCCTCGGAACTGTTTTACAGCCGATGTGCCAGGGACTGGAGAAGTAGGCCTCCCAAAGGAAGGACTTCTACCCTTGTTCTTAACCGGTAAGAGTGAACTTTTACCGGCAGAAATTTTTTGGATATATTTGTCCAGATCTTCTCCAAATAAGCGTTCTCCATGAAATGGGAAGCTAACCAGCAGTTTTTTACAGGGAGCTTCAGCAGACCAGTTTTTGAGCCACAGAAGCCTACGCATATGTACTATAGACAGCGTAAAGCGGGAGGCCTGTTGGATTGTATCCTTTATGGCGTCCACCGCAAAACACAAGGCTCTAGGCAGGTCAGCTAGGGCAAGAGCCTGCTGATCTGGTAAGTCCCTTAAGACTTGTTTCAACTGATCTTTCACTGCTTGGCAGACTCCAATCGCTGCTACCGCAGGTTGTGTCACCATGCTTGCTGTAGAAAAAGCAGATTTTAGTAAAGACTCCAATTTTTTATCTATTGGGTCTTTGAACATTGGAACATTATCTACTGGACATGTCAGTGATTTGTTCACAGAAGAGATGGCTGCGTCCACTGTAGGGACCCTCCATTTTTTTATGAACTTATCCTCCATGGGATAGATCACCGGAAATCTCTTGGGGGGAGCAAATATTTTATCAGGATGCTCCCAATCCTGGTAAATAAGCCCTTCTAATAAAGGGTAGATTGGGAAGGAACAGACAGCCTGGGGAGCTTTTAGCGACCCCAGCGAGGAAACCGTAGTGGATGGTGGTTCCGCCAGAGGCATTTTAAATGCTGATCGGACCATGTTAGTCAGAGACTGAACCCATAATCTGAGATGCTGAGAAAGGTTCTTCCACTGTTGATTCCTCCATAACTGAATCAACCTCATCCTGATCCCCTTCAGGTAGGTCGATCTCTGTGTGGGGCTGTTCCTCCACTAACAGGCACTCTGAAGGAGGAGACGGAGATCGGACGCGCTTTTCCTGTAACGGAAGCAGCGATCAATGCTGTTAATCTCTCTTCCAATCCTCCCAGAGTTGAGGATAAAACCTCCTCTGTTATATATACAGGAGCAGGTGGACTGGGGACAGCCGCAGCACCAGGCACTCCTGCGGGGTTTCTACGGCTACTGACCTCTGAATTCTCAGGGGAGATTGGTGCAGTACAAGCATGCCCAATATCCTCAGAGCCCGATGGAGACCCCTTTGGCTTCCTGGAAGACCTATTTCCGGAGCGTCTGGACAACATATCCTTTAAGCACAAAGCTGAGGTATTCCCGTCGTCATACACCAATTTTTGCTGGTAATAGTCTAACACAGTTGCTGCTATATACCAGCTGGTGTCCACTAAAGTGCCTTTCTATGGGGATGCCTGCATCAACTGCCTCTGTGTGCCACTGTTTGTTGCTATCTCTGTTTGCATCCAGCTGACACTTGTACTGTGTCTTTTATCCATGCTGGGACGCCTGCACATGCGCAGAAGCGCCGCGGCGCGCATCGAGCGTCATCCACCCGCCCCGCCCCTTTTTTTTCATAGGAGGCGCGTGCCCGCGCCCGTGCGCCATTGGCGCCCTTTTCGAAATCAAACAGGGACTAGGAGCCAGGGCCCTTTTTGCCGGAGGGCCTGTGCGGTGGATGAGCGCAGCAACAGGGCAGAGGAAGTGGATTCCCACAGAGAAACTTACCAACTGCCTGGATCTTTTGACTTGAGAAAACCAAAGATCCACATGACAAGAAAAATGGACTACAGCGGCCTCTAGTGGTTTAACACAGGTACCGCGGTCCCCCTTTTTTTTTTTTTTTTTTTTCTTGACCACTATTAAAATTTTACATTTTCAGTAGTTACAGGCATACACAGATATTAGCGGGAATACCGTTAGGTAACAGACAGAAAGACAAATTAGGCTTGGGGGTCCCCCAATAGAACCAAGTTCCTGGGGGCCCCCACTTACCTGATCCCCGCCGCAGGACTTTGTTTGGTCCACAGAAGTCCAAACTTCACCTATCACGGCAGGCATTGTAATTAAACCTTCAGGGACCGGGTTCCCAAGGATTCCACTCCCCTGGACCTGTATAGCACCCTGCACAGACAACATCTTGGTCGTGGGTATGACCAGAGCTCTGGATCCCAGGGTCCAGCCCTCCTAAGAGAGGCATTACAGGCAAAACCTTGCTCTTCTGCTGCAAGGCCCGGGTACCGACCGTTTAGCTATGAAGCTTTTTTGGTGGGATCCGGAACAGCTTACTAAGGCCCAAAAGAACCTGTACGCAAGCCCAGTGAAAACGCATGTTACTCTTTGGCCAACACCTTAGACACTGGCAAAAAACTGAGGTGCTCCCGGATGGGAGGGGCTTATATAGGGGAGGGTACTTCCGGTTTGGAATTGGCCAGTGCCAACACCTGAAGGTAATCTATATAACCCATTAGTAATGACTAAGTCGCTCTGTGTCCCGTGATGTACGAAAAAGAAAAGACGCCATCCCATCACTGCACAGATCCATATAAAAAAATAACAAACTACAAATACATATCCGTTACAGGGTTTCTAAATAAATCTAACCAGCATTTCCATATATGGTCACATTTAAACATGGCATTGATTAGAAAGTGGATTTGCTGCTCATATGCAATATTCTTCATATATTGGACCCACTGAGAAATTGTAGGGGGAGAAACTGGGACCAATTAAACGATCAATGTTCGGGTGATAGAGTACTCTAGAAACCTCCAGGACTTTATACTCCGTCAAAATGCCCCAAAATACATGTCAGGGGATCTATAGCAAGTCTTGTTGCATTATTAACTACTTCCAGTCCAAGCGAATTCTTGCATTCCTCTCCTACATGTAAAAATCAGCATTTTTTGGCTAGAAAATTACTCAGAACCACCAAAAAAATTTTTTCGCAGAGACCCTAGGGAATGAAATGGCGTTGCAATTTTTTATTTGTCACGGTATTTGCGCAACAATTTTTCAAATGTGATTTTTTTTTTTGGGGGGGGGGGCAGAATTTTCAGAATAAAAAAAACAACCTAAAGTTGGCGCAATTACTTTTTTATATATAATGTGAAAGATGTTATGCCACGTAAATAGATACCGAACATGTCACACTTTAAAATTGCACACACTTGTGGCATGGCGCCAGACTTCGCTACTCTAAAAATCTCCATAGGCTACACTTTTTTTTTTTTGTTTTTACAGGTTACCAGTTAAGAGTTAGAGGAGGTCCTGCGCTAGAATTATTGCTCTTGCTCGACAGTTCACAGTGATACCTTGGGCACGACCTACGTATTTGTTGGCTTCTTTATGCTTTCCCCTAAAATTTCAGCCGCTTTGTTTTTACAGGTGGCATGAGGGAAACCCCACCCCTCATATTTTCCATAGAAAAAAACACGGACCAGTTGTGTCCGGCACCGGCAGATGCGAACACTGCCGTTTTTTTTTTTTTCAGCTGAGAAGTAGAGATTGTGTTTGTTTTTTTTGCCCTCCGGCTTTCGAGCCCAGAGGTAAGATCTGGGGACTAGTAGACCCCAGCTCTCACTGTAAAGAGGACCTGTCGTGTACTATTACCAGGTATGTTTACATTCCTTGTAATAATAAAAAAAATTGACCACTGTTAGTTCAAAGGGAAAGTGTAAAAAAAAAGAAAATAAACCATAAAAAATAAAGCATCACCATCCCCTTGTGCTTCCATGCAAACGCATACGTATGTCGTGTCTGCATATGTAAACGACGTACAAACCACGTGAGGTATCGCCGCAAACGTTACAGCGAGAGCAATAATTCTAGCACAAAAGACCTCCTCTAACTCTAAACTGGTAACCTGTAAAAAAATAAAAATAATTAAAGCGTAGCCTATGGAGACGAATGAGCCGTTGCTTCAGTGCGCGTGTGCCAATGATTATTATAGGCTTGATAGGAAAAAAATGTTTAAGTGGTTGTAAACCCACTTTGTAAACAAACACCTACAGGTAAGCCTAGATTAAGGCTTATCTGTATGTGCAAGAAATATCTCCTAAACCTACACGGTTTAGGAGATATTTGCAAAAAAAGACATGCACCGATGTCTACGGCGCATGCGTGCCGTAGACAACGGTGCATTCACAGGGTTAATCCCATTCACAATTCCGGCTCTGCCGGAATAGACGGCTCCCGCGCGCATGCGCGGAGTGACGTCTTTGCCGCTCCGGCCAATCACAGCGGCGCTGTGATTGGCTGGAGCGGCGATACCCGGAAGTAACCTTCCGGGTATCTGAGGAGCGATGGCTGCGGACGGAGCGGGGGACGAGGATGGCTTCGGGGGTCCCGATCTAAGGTAAGTGATGCATAATGAGTTAGTATGCTAGTCATACTAGCTCATTATGGCTTCGTCTTGCAGGTGATTTAAAAAAAAAGAAATTTTAATCTGGGTTTACAACCGCTTTAAAAGATGGATCTCTTATTATAGGCTTGCCTGTATTGAGAAGTGGTTTGTAAGGGTTTACAACCACTTTAATGTTCAATTTCAGGCCATCTTTTGCGCGCTCCTTTCACCTGAATTAAGACTCTTTTTAGTTCACACTCTGCAATTAGTGTGGTATTGTCTGCATATCTCGAGTTTTCTCCCTGCGGACTTAATTACAGCTTGTGATTTATTGATCCTGGCATTTCGCATGATGTACTCTGCATATAAGTTAAATAAGTAGGGTGACAATATACATCCTTGCCACATTACTTTCTCAATTTTGAACCAGTCAGTTGTTCTATGTCCTGTTCTAACTGTTGCTTCTTGACTTGCATACAGGTTTTTCAGAAGACAGGTGAGGTGGTCTGGTATTCCCATTTCTTTCAGTATTTGCCACATCTTGATATCCACACAATCGGAGGCTTAACTGTAGTCAATAAAGCAGAAGTAGACCACCTTCTGGAACTTCCTTGCTTTCTCCATTAGAGGTCGACCGATATACCGGCCGATATTTGGCTTTTTTTTAAAATAAATCCGCATCGGCTGATTATTATGTAAATTTGGCCGATTACTGACCGCACCGTGCCAGTCGACCCACACTACATTGGCAGAGCGTCACTTGACAGAGCCGCTCAGTGTGTGAAACTGACATATGCACAATGCAGAGAGAGACCAGCTGTCAGAATTTAGTGTTGATGTCGGGGGGTGGGCTTATCGTCAATGGCCTGATGCAGTCTCTCTTACACTTTACACGTGGGTTATGTCCCTGCTTGCAGGAGAAGACCTAGGCAGAATGTGAAATGTTATACATACATTCTAAAAAGCCAGAGCTGAACAGCCCTGCCCAGGAGGGCTGTCCCTCCGGACATAACCCTCCCACTGCAGTCAGCAGACCTCAGTTTTTTTTCTGCCTAGCAGAAGAAGACGTGGCTCTCTCAGGAGCCAGTCTCCTGACCTAATTTTATTCCTTTTTGGAATTTTTTCTTTTATTTTTTGATACCTTCTATCAACTGTCGGCTGGGCAACAGGTTGGGTACAAGATATCCTCGTAGTCTTCCCTGTCCGACCATCGAGCGTGCTGATCCTCGCCTTGTGTGCGTGAGACTCAGTTCACGACATGCCCACGACTCCAGGGGTGGCCGGTGGGCTTTAATGCTCCGCGGTCCTCAAGATTGAACAGTCCTGCTGTATCTCTCGCGGTGGACCGGGCCAACAGCTACTCGGTACTGCACTGTGCTAGTCCTGTCAGAAACACACCTGCGGGTCCCTCAGGGGACAGCTAAGTAGCCTTTCCTGCCTGCAGGTGAGTACATGCTGTGTGTTTGTGTGGGGGATTTTCCCTGTCTCCCCCTGTTTTTTATTGTCACTCTCTGTCACCATTGCTGACGCTGTGCTGTGTGGGGTGCCTGGGGGCCATACTGTCCTGGGGGGGGGGGGCTCATGTTGGTCTCCATATCGCTGGGGCTTTTTTTTGAGTGTTTGGGGGCCTGGGCGCCATGTTTGTGTGGTTACATTTACTTCGCATTGGCGGCCATCTTGCCGTGGATCGCCTGAGCACATTGCGGCAGCCCTTTTCTTGAAGCCGCGCGCTTTTTAAACACTTGTTTGGCCTCTATCGCTGCTAAGAACGGTGCGAATCTCCTCTCAGCTCACTCACGCTGATACAGCGCGGCGCAGAGGGACAAGGCTTCGGAACAGAACGGTCCTGGTCCGGGTTGGTGAGTCCCCTGGGCATTCCCCTACTCAGTCAGCACAGTCTGAAGGTGGACTTTTTTTTCTCAGGAGTCTCAGAGAGGGACAATATGGAGTCAGTGTCACCAGCTTCCCCTTACATGCCAGAGGCAACAGGCAGTGCTCCAGCACCTGCGGTCCCTATGGACCAGTTGTCGGCAGTCCTGGAATCATTTCTGACCAGGATGGAAGTGGTGTGCGAGCGCAAGGGAGCAAAAAAGCGCCCTCTCCCCACATTATCTCCACAAGGGGAGTGCGCTGATTCAAATATGGGCCTAGCTGCTGCGTCTCAGGACCCTAGCTCTGAATATTTTGATGGTTTTGAACTGGACATTTCTTGTGAGGAAGACTCCAGTTCTGAGTCAGTAAATGACAGGGCGCTTGTTAGTGAACTCATTGATGCTGTGAGGGACACTCTCAAGCTTGATGCTGCGGCTGCAGAACCTCAGGCGGAGGCAGTCTCCTTTTTGGTTCTTTTAAGGCCAAGCCTTCTAAAAAGGTTTTTCTTTTTCGTACATCACGGGACACAGAGCGACTTAGTCATTACTAATGGGTTATATAGATACCTTCAGGTGCTGGCACTGGCAACTTCCAAAACCGGAAGTACCCTCCCCTATATAAGCCCCTCCCATCCGGGAGCACCTCAGTTTTTTGCCAGTGTCTAAGGTGTTGGCCAAGAAGTAACATGTGTTTTTCACTGGGCTTGCGTACAGTTTCTTTTGGGCCTCAGTAAGCTATTCCGGATCCGCCAAAAAAGCTTCATAGCTAAACGGTCGGTACCCGGGCCTTGCAAGAGAAGAGCAAGGTTTTGCCTGTAATGCCTCTCTTAGGAGGGCTGGACCCTGGGATCCAGAGCTCTGGTCATACCCACGACCAAGATGTTTTCTGTGCAGGGTGCTATACAGGTCCAGGGGAGTGGAATCCTTGGGAACCCGGTCCCTGAAGGTTTAATTACAATGCCTGCCGTGATAGGTGAAGTTTGGGCTTCTGTGGACCAAACAGAGTCCTGCGGCGAGGAAAAGGTAAGTGGGGGCCCTCAGGAACTTGGTTCTATTGGGGGACCCCCAAGCCTAATTTGTCTTTCTGCCTGTTACCTAAGGTATTCCCGCTAATATTCTGTGCATGCCTGTAACTACTAAGAAAATGTAAAAATTTTTAACAGTATACAGGAAAAAAAAAAAAAAAAATGGTAAGACCGCGGTACCTGTGTTGAACACTAGAGGCCGCTATGATTCTTTTTCTTGTAAATGTGGATTTTTTCTTCTGAAGTCAAATCCAGGCAGTTGGTAAGTTCTCTGTTGGGAAGCTGTCTCCTCTGCCCTGTTGCTGCGCTCATCCATCCCCGGGCCCTGCGGCAGGGACCCTGGCTCCCATCTAGCTCCTTGTTTTTTCAAAAAAGGCGCCAAAGGTGCACGTGCCTCTCTATATAGAGGCGATCTGGAAAAAGGGGCGGAGCGGGTGGATGATGCTCGGTGTGCGCCGTGGCGCTACTGCGCATGTGCGGGCGTCCAGCGTGTTTAAAGGCACAATCACAGCTGGCTACTAAAGTGCACAGACAGAGCTAGCAACAGTAAAAAGGCACACAGAGGCGGTTGATGCAGGCATCCCCTAGAAAGGCACTTTAGTAGACACCAACTGTTATATAGCAGCAATTGTGCTAGACTATTCTCAGTAAAAGTGGTGTATTACGGCTGGAATACCTCAGCTTTGGGCTTAGGAATATGCCGTCCAGAAGCTCCGGAACTAAAGCTTCCAGGAAGCGAAAGGGGTCTCCATCGGGCTCTGAGGATCTTGGGCATGCTTCTGCTGCACCAGTCTCCCCTGAAAATTCAGAGGTTAGTGACCATAGAGACCCCGCAGGAGTACCTGGTACTGTGGCTGTCCTCAGTTCACCTGCTCCTGTGTATGTAACAGAGGAGGTTTTTGCCTCAACTCTGGGAGGACTGGAAGAGAGATTGACTAAATTGATCGCTGCTTCCCTATCACAGGGAAAACGCGCCCGATCTCCGTCTGCTCCCTCAGAGTGCCTGTTAGCGGAGCAACAGTCCCTTGCAGGGATCGACCTACCTGAAGGGGATCAGGATGAGGTTGATTCTGTTGTAGAGGAATCAACAGTGGAAGAACCATTTTCAGCGTCACATGCTGAAAGATTATGGGTTCAGTCTCTGACTGATATGGTCCGATCAGCATTTCAAATGCCCCTTGCGGAGCCATTAACCACTACTGTCTCCTCGCTGGGGTCGCTAAAAGCTCCCCAGACTGTTTGTTCCTTTCCAATCCATCCTTTACTGGAAGGACTCATTTACCAGGATTGGGAACATCCTGATAAAATATTTACTCCCCCCAAGAGATTTCCGGTGGTCTATCCCATGGAGGATAAGTTCATCAAAAAATGGAGGGTCCCTACAGTGGACGCAGCCATCTCTTGCGTGGATATATCACTGACATGTCCAGTAGATAATGTCTAAATATTCAAGGACCCAATAAATAAAAAATTGGAGTCCTTATTAAAATCTGCTTTCTCTACAGCAAGCTGGGTGACACAACCAGCAGTAGCAGCTATTGGGGTCTGCCAAGCAGTGAAAGATCAGTTGAAACAGGTCTTAAGGGACTTGCCAGATCAGCAGGCTCTTGCCCTAGCTGATCTACCTAGAGCCTTATGTTTTGCGGTTGACGCCATCAAGGATTCAATCCATCAGGCCTCCCGCTTTACGCTGTCTGTAGTACATATGCGTAGGCTTCTATGGCTCAAAAACTGGTCTGCTGAGGCTCCCTGTAAAAAATTGCTGATTAGCTTCCCATTTCATGGAGAACGCTTATTTGGAGAAGATCTGGACAAGTATATCCAGAAGATTTCTGCCGGTGAAAGTACACTCTTGCCGGTTAAGAACAAAGTTAGCAGTCCTTCTTTTAAGAGGCCTACTTCTCCAGTCCCTGGCACATCGGCTGTGAAACAGTTCCGACGGCCTCCGCGGTCAGATCCAGGGGGCAGAAATCAGGGACAATCACAGGGTACAAGAAACCCTGGGTCAAGAGAGGTACGAAACCTCCCCCCAAGTTATGAAGGGTTGCCCCCACTCTATCGGGTGAGGGGAAGACTTCAGTTGTTCACAGAGACCTGGCGGGACACCATCAGAGACAGATGGGTGATCTCCACAGTAAGTCTGGGATACAAGCTGGAGTTAAAAGACACTCCTCCTGCCCATTTTATGAGGTCAAACGTGCCAAGCGATCCCCAGAAGAGAGGATCCCTCCTTCTGGCACTAGAACAACTATCGCTCCAAGGTGTAATCATGAAGGTTCCCTTGGAAGAATGCGGGTTCGGGTTTTACTCAAACCTCTTCACAGTCCCCAAACCAAATGGGGACGTGAGGCCCATATTAAATCTAAAAGGGCTAAACAAATTCCTACATATCAGGACTTTTCGGATGGAGTCGATCCGATCGGTGGCCACCGCCCTACAAGGGCAGGAATGGTTAGCCTCGATCGACATAAAGGATGCTTTTCTGCATATTCCCATCTTTCCGGCCCATCAGAGATTTCTACGCTTTGCAGTAGAAGGGCGCCATTTTCAGTTCAGAGCCTTACCTTTCGGTCTGGCCACAGCACCATGAGTGTTCACAAAAATTCTGGCCCCACTATTGGCCAATCTAAGAACACGGGGTGTAACGATAATGGCATATTTAGACGACCTGCTACTAATAGACCACTCAGTGGAAAAACTGGAGGTAGCTATTTCCAAGACAATCAAGTATCTGGGATATCACGGTTGGATTATCAACCGAGACAAGTCAGCTCTAAGACCAGTCAAAAGTCTGGAATACTTAGGGCTAAGGCTGGATTCAAATCAGAGAAAGATTTTCTTACCTCCAGAGAAGGTGTCATCTTTGAAAGATTTGACCCACTTAGTGGGTACAAAAAGAAAACCATCCATACGCCTGTGCATGAGGCTGCTGGGAAAAATGGTGGCTTCATTCGAAGCAGTACCCTACGGTCAATTCCATTCAAGGAACTTGCAGAGGGCCATACTGTCAGCCTGGAACAAAAAAGTTCAGGCTTTAGACTTACCAATGTCCCTGTCCCCTTCCGTTCGCAAGAGCCTCCATTGGTGGTTGGTGCCCCAGAATCTGGAAAAAGGGAAACCCTTCAGTCCGGATTCTTGGAAGGTGGTCACTACAGATGCCAGCCTCATAGGCTGGGGGGCAGTACTGGAGCAATGGTCTCTCCAGGGCAAGTGGTCAGAAGCAGAGAAGGCCCTGCCCATCAATCTCTTAGAGATACGAGCAGCCCGATATGCCCTAGTAGCATGGACATCCAAACTCCAAGGGTCACCTGTCAGAATTCAATCAGACAATGCCACAGCAGTGGCATATATCAATCACCAGGGTGGCACCAGGAGTCGTGCAGCCCAGAGGGAAGCGAATTGCATCCTGAAATGGGCAGAAAGATATGTCCCAGCCATATCCGCGGTTTTCATCCCAGGAGTGGAAAATTGGAGAGCGGACTTTCTAAGTCGCCAGCAATTATGCCCGGGGGAATGGTCTCTTCACCCCGAGGTATTCCAGGCAATATGCCAGCGGTGGGGAACACCGGATGTAGATCTGCTAGCATCCAGATTCAACGCAAAGGTGGACAGATTTGTGTCTCGCACAAGGGATCCCCTAGCTTGCGGCTCGGATGCCCTAGTGTTCCCTTGGGATCAGTTCAAGCTGATATATGCATTCCCACCGCCACAATTGTTACCGCGATTAATCCGCAGAATCCGGGTAGAAAAGAAACCGGTTATTCTGGTGGCTCCAGCGTGGCCCCGAAGGGCATGGTACGCGGAGATTGTAAAAATGTCAGTGGGGAGTCCTTGGACTCTCCCACATCGTCCGGACCTGTTTTCGCAAGGACCGATATACCACCCTTCCTTACCAGCCCTAGGTTTGACGGCCTGGCTATTGAAGCCCACATTCTAAAAAAGAGAGGTCTCTCTAATCCGGTGGTATCTACCATGATCAATGCCAGGAAGCCGGTATCCAGGCAGATCTATTATAGAATCTGGAAGGCGTACATCGCGTGGTGTGAGGCCAGGAAATGGCATCCGCGTAAGTACGTAATAGGTAGGATTCTGGACTTCCTACAGTGGGCTGTGGATAGGAAGCTTGCCTTGAGTACTATCAAGGGTCAGATTTCGGCCTTGTCAATATTTTTTCAAAGGCCCTTGGCTTTGCATTCATTGGTCAAAGCTTCCATACAAGGAGTGATGCTTATTAGCCCTCCGGTTAGTATTCCCATATGTCCATGGGACTTAAACCTGGTTCTGTCGGTTCTACAGAAACAACCGTTTGAACCATTGCAGCACATTTCCTTGGTTCTTCTCACCAGGAAATTGATTTTCTTAGTAGCCATTTGTTCGGCTAAAAGAGTATCGGAATTAGCCGCCATGTCCTGTATGGAGCCATATCTGGTTGTCCATAAGGACAGAGTAGTATTACGTCCTCACCCAGCCTTTCTTCCTAAGGTGGTATCGAGGTTTAATTTGAACCAAGATGTGGTTCTTCCTTCTTTTTTTCCCAAACCTACCTCGGTAGAGGAAAAGTTATTGCATTTTTTGGATGTAGTAAGAGCAGTTAAAGCTTATCTAAAAGCCACTGCTCAGATTCGTAGAACGGATACTTTGTTTGTGCTGCCGGAAGGCCCCAGAAAGGGTCAGGTAGCGTCAAAATCTACTTTAGCCAAATGTATTCGACAGGTCATAATACAAGCCTATGGCTTGAAAAGGAGACCGCCTCCGTTCAAAGTTAGGGCGCACTCCACAAGAGCAGTTGGAACTTCATGGGCAGTGCATCACCAGGCTTCCCTGGCTCAAATCTGTAAGGCCGCAACATGGTCTTCAGTACACACGTTTACTAGGTTCTACCAGGTGGACGTTAGAAGTCAGGAGGATGTCGCCTTTGGGCGCAGTGTGTTGGAGGCCGCAAAAGATCCTCATGCCTGATGGCACCCAGCTTATGTATAGTGTATCCCCCCCCTCATTTGGCATTGCTTTGGGACGTCCCATTAGTAATGACTAAGTCGCTCTGTGTCCCTGTGATGTACGAAAAAGAAAGGGATTTTTTTAACAGCTTACCTGTAAAATCCTTTTCTTGGAGTACATCACGGGACACAGAGCTCCCACCCCTCTTTTTTGGCGACACTTATTGCTTTGCTACAAAACTGAGGTGCTCACGGATGGGAGGGGCTTATATAGGGGAGGGTACTTCCGGTTTTGGAAGTTGCCAGTGCCAGCACCTGAAGGTATCTATATAACCCATTAGTAATGACTAAGTCGCTCTGTGTCCCGTGATGTACTCCAAGAAAAGGATTTTACAGGTAAGCTGTTAAAAAATCCCTTTTTCCATATGCACCTTTCTTTGACCAGTTCATTGACCAGGTTTGGGAAAAGCCGCAGAAGACTTTTATGGTCCCGCAGTGTTTGTCTATCAGATACCCCTTTGAAGAAGCCCTACTTAAAAAGGTGATAAAGAAGGGGGAATGGTGGGACTTTGAATTGGACAGTTGACAGGTAGGGGTTGATAACAAGTCAAATTTAGTACATGTGTGTGTATATAGTGTACTATTGCATCACCGTGGAAAAAGTTGGCAGGAGCAAGTGCACATGACATAACCTACAATTTGTATGTACATAACAGTCAACATGATAAACCTGGCAAATTTGATAGTAACAATAGCATTGTATGGACTGAACAACACATAGCAATAGGGTATGCAAATGGAATAAATAAAATTGTATATAAATCAGAGTAATAAAAGTCCTAATAGCAAGTAGCTACATCCTAGGTGCCCGACGCCTTTCTATGAATAACACTTCATCAGGGGTGGATGTTGAAGGACATCTGAAATAACAGAGTATAGTACCGTAAGAATTTGATGTACAACCAGCAGGCACAAAGTGTCAATTCTGGGTACTTATAATATACCGGATTGTGGTGTGAGTGGGAGCTGGGCCCAAAGAGGTGTCCATCCCAGGAGCTGAGGTGGCAACAAGAAAGCACGGAACCAGAAAGCACCGGTATCACTCCCAGAAAGCAAGCAGCTGTAAACCGCCATCTCCACAATATGTTCAATGATAGATCAAGATGGTGGATAAATATCTAAAATGGATGAGTAGGTCCATTAAGATAGTCAGGGAACATCAAAAAGGTGAATGAAGGAGTACAGAAACCTAAATACTTAGGTCCCAGAGTAGTTACCTTAGTTGTTCCTTCTACATGGGCCTTACAGAGCTATGGCGTCTAAACGTGTGTGGAGATGAAGGGCTACTTCCGGGAGGACGCCTTATGTGCGTCTCGCACGTACCATGTGATCACCACCAACGTCACGCTGGCCGAACACCACAGGGCAGGAACACAAGCCTGGGCGGTATGCAAACCCACCCACAGCCTGTGCCACAACGTCCAGCTGGGTCGGTTGCGATGGAAATGCTGCATGCCTCACAACGTCAAACCATGCCGTCAGATGTGTGGGCGGTGCGTGGCGCCGATGCGTTGAGGATACCCGCCAAATCCCCTTGGCACTCCCGCCCCCATCGGGCGGACGCGAAGGAGACAGGGAGGACACGCAGAGCGCATCGCATCGGCTCTTCGGTCCCGGAAGTCGTTCCTCCCCATTCAATGGACGATGATCACGACGGACGCCAGCCTGACGGGCTGGGGTGGAGTCTGGGCTGTCCTTTCAGCCCAAGGGCTTTGGACTCTGGACGAAGCCCATTTGCCGATCAATGTTCTGGAAATACGGGCAATCAGACTATGCCTCTCCTCGTGGTCGGAGAGATTACAGGGTTGCTCCCTCGTGATCCAGTCGGACAACGCCACGGCGGTGGCGTATGTCAACCATCAAGGGGGGACTCAGAGCTCAGCTGCGGCTTCCGAGGTCGCCGCATCCTAAGGTGGGCCGAAAGAAGCGTGTCGGCTCTGTCGGCCGTCTACATTCCAGGCGTAGACAATTGGCAGGTGGACTATCTGAGTCGCCAGACGCTGGACCAGGGAGGGAGTGGTCCTTGCACCCAGAGGTCTTTCAACTCCTTTGCCGACGGTGGGGCACGCCGGATGTGGACCTTGATGGCCTCTCGACTCAATCGCTAGGTGTCGAGGTTTGTGGCCAGGTCCAGGGATCCTTGGGCGGACGCCTCGGATGCGTTGGTGGCCCCATGGGGTCATTATCACCTGATATGTTTATCCTCCACTGCAGCTGCTCCCTTGCCTGCTGTGCAGGGTGGCGTCCGAGGGGATTCCGTTGATCCTCATTGCCCTGGATTGGGCTCGGCGTCATTGGTACGCTGATCTGGTACGTGTCGTCGAGGATGTTCCTTTTCGGTTGCCAATGAGGGAGGACCTTCTGTCTCAAGGTCCTATATTTCACCCTGCTTTACAGTCTCTGGCTTTAAGGGCATGGCTATTGAAAGCCAGGTGCTGAGACCGAGGTCTCTCGGATTCGGTCATTTCGACCATGTTAAGGGCACGGAAGTCTTCCTCCAGAAAGATCCATCACCGTACCTGTAAAGCTTACATCGCCATGTGCGAAGAGCTAGACTGGCGTACACGGAAGTATTCCGTCCCCAGAATCCTGCGGTTCTTGCAGCGTGGCGTGACCCAAAAGCTTGCTTTGAGTACCATTAAGGGTCAGATTTCGGCCTTGGCCGTTTTTCTTTCAGTGACCGCTGGGGGGTCATTCCTTGGTTAGCACCTTTTGTGCAGGGGGTTCGCCATGTGCTCCCTCCTGTCAAGCCTCCTCTCCCTCCTTGGGATCTGAATTTGGTGCTCTCGGTTCTCCAGGAACCTCCTTTTGAAAATATCAGAGATATTCCCCTCTTGACCTTGTCTCAGAAGGTAGAATTCTTAGTGGCCATTACTTTGGTTACTCTTTGCTGGCACTGGTGGGTACTCATTGCTCGCACTGTGGGGGCCTTATTGTAATCGGGGCACTAATGCTCTGTGCCCTGATTACATATCCAGATGTCCTTTGTGAGGAGATGCCGCTGATCGGCTCTCCTCGCCCCACACTCATTTGACGGTGGGCGGTGGGGCATGTGGTTAAACTGCATAGGGGGCTTTTCACTGTCAATAAGGATTTGGAACTCTCTTACACAATTGGTGTTGTCAGGTATTAGTGATTACAATATACAGGCATATGGTGTGTGTTTAAATGTTTTTTTTATTTTTTTGTACATGTGCACACACATTAACATGGGTTGAACTGGATTTGCTGGTGTTATTTAACCTTCCCAACTACAGTGGGTATAGGAAAGTATCGCTCCCCTTTTTTTAAATCACTTTTCTCTTTCTGTCCATGGACTGACACAGCCTCTTCATACTTGACAAGTGGGTTTATGTCCCTGCTCATAGGAGATGATTAGGCAGAATGTTAAATGTTGTAACATTACCAGAGCTGAACAGCCCCGCCCAGGGGGCGGTCCCTCCAGACATAACCCTCCTACCTGCAGCCTCAGTTTTTTTTTCTGGCAAGCAGAGAAGAAGATGTGGCTCTCTTCGGAGCCAGTCTCCTGAAGACATTTTCTTTTATTCCTTTGGGAAATTTTATTTTATTTTTGAGATCTGTTAACTGTTGGCTGGGCAACAGGTTGGGTACTTGGATATCCTCGTAATCTTCCCAATCCGACCATCGAGCGTGCTGATCCTCGCTCTGCGCGAGATCAGTTCACGACATACCCCACGGCTCCAGGGGTGGCCGGTGAGCTTTTGCTCCGAGGTCCGCATACGATTGAACAGTTCTGCTGTATCTTTCACGGTGGACCGGGCCGACAGCTACTCAGTACCGCACTGTGATATGTCTGTCAGGAACACACCAGTGGGTCCTTCTTGGACGAGTAAGTAGTCTCTCCTGCCTCCGCAGGTGAGTACATGCTGTGTGTTCCTATGTAATGGGAGATTTTCCCTGTCTCCCCCTTGTTTGTTACTCTGTCACCTTACTCTGGTGCTGTGCCGACTGGGGGTGCCTGGGGATCACTCTTTCCCTGGGGGGGGGGGGGGGGCTATGGGTGTCTGCATGAAGCTGTAGGTGTTTTGTTTTTTGTTTTTTTGGGCCTTGTGCGCCGTTCGACGCCATGTTTTGCCTTTTTTTTTCTGTTACATCGAAGCGCATGGCGGCCATCTTGCCGTGGATCGCTGTGGCGTATTTGCTATTACGGCGGCCATTTTCTTGGCGCCGTGCGCTCTTTTGTTCTGCTTGGGCCTCTATCGCTGCTGGAACGGCGTCATTCTCCTCAGTCTACTCACTGCTCACTCGCGCTGGAAGCGCAGCACTGCCAGTGGAACCGAGCGGTCCTCTCTGGGTTAATGAGTGCCCTGGGTAACCCCCCACAGTCAGCGCAGCCGGAGGGTGGGCTCTTTTTTGACAGCCTCAGAGAATGGTGAGTTATGGAGTCTGGTGCACCTGCTTCCCCATACATGCCAGAGACAACAGGCAGTACTTCTGCACCTGCGGTCCCTATGGACCAATTGTCGGCAGTCCTGGAATAATTTCTTGTCCGGATGGAAGAGGTGTGAGCGCAAGGGAGCTAAAAAGCGCCCACTCCATCTCCAGGAGAGTGCTCTGATTCAGATATGGGCCTGACTGCTGCACAGGACCCTAGCTCTGAATTTTTTGATGTTTTTGACTAGGACATTCCTTGTGAGGAAGACTCCTGCTCTCAGTCAGTACATGACAGGGCGCTTGTGAGTGAACTCATTGATGCTGGGAGGGACACTCTCAAGCTTGATGCTGCGGCACCTCTGGTGGAGACTGTCTCCTTTGGTTCATTTGAGGCTAATCTTTCTAAAAAGCTTTTTGCCTACATGCCTTTCTTTGACAGATTCATAGACCAGGTATGGAATAAACCGCAGAAGACTTTTGCGGTCCCGTAGTGTCTGTCGGTTAGGTACCCTTTTGATGAGGGCCTGCTTAAAAAAATAGGCCTCTCCTCCGGTGGTCGATTTCCCCCCCCCCCGGTAGCCCGGTTGAATAAAGCCACTACTCTCCCGATGGAGGGGACTAGTGCCTTTAGGACCCCACTGATAGGAGGTCAGAAGTGGTGAGCAGAGCCATGTTCACCATGCTGGGATCCGCGCTACGTCCTATTGTAGCAGCGACCCTAGTGTCTCAGACGCTCACGGAATGGGCTAAGATTCTGCACCAGACTGTGCAGGGGCATAATCTTCCTTCAGAATGCATTGCACTGGCCCACCAAATGGTGCAGGGCCTGGTGTATGTGTGCGATGCCACTATGGACGCTGCCCCCCTGATATCTAGGGCCTCAGTGTCTGCGGTGGTGTTGCGTCGTTCTGGTTAAAATGCTGACCTGGCGTCTAAGAAGCTTCTGACTGATTTGCCTTTTAAGGGCGGGCGGCTGTTTGGTGCTGCCCTGGATGACATTAAAGATGTCACGGGGGGGGGTAAAAGCACCCTTTTTCCCTCAAAATGCTAAAGGAAAGGAGCCCCACTGTAAGCCAGGCCCTTTTCCCACACAGAGTTTTTTTCGTCAGTCGGAGCCCAAGGGTAAGCCCTCCCAGACTGAAATAAGTGCGGCTGGTGGACAGAAGCGTCCCTGGGTGCTTAAGCCAAACAAGCCGGCTACCAAGCCCGCCACCGCATGAAGTCTTTCCGCCGCCCGATTCTGGGGTGGGGGGATGATTTCGCAGGTTCTCTGTGGACCTCCCGAATCTCCGACCGGTGGGTGTGCGAGGTGGTCACCTCAGGATACAGGATAGAGTTATTTTCCTGGCCACAAAACAGTTTTGTTTTTTTTTCCCCTCAAATGTCTCTCTCCTTCCAGAGCGTCGGACTGCCCTATTGGGGGCAGTGCAGGACTTGCTGAGGTCCGGGGGTAATTGTGCCAGTAGCGTCCAAGGAGAGGTTTCAGGGATTTTATTCAAATCTGTTTGTGGTCCCAAAGGAGGACGGAGTCCATCCAATACTGGACCTCAAGGCCTTAAATGCCTTTGTACAGGTTCAAAGATTCTGCATGGAATCCATTCGCACAGTGATTGCTGCACTCCATCCAGGGGATTTTCTGGCGTCCTTGGACATCAAGGACAGCTACTTGCATGTTCCAATCTGCGTGGGTCACCAGAAGTTTTTGCGTTTGGCGAAGACCACTATCAGTTTGTGGCCCTTCCCTTCGGCTTGGCGTCAGCACCGCGGGTTTTCACCAATGTGCTCGCCCCAGTTTTGGCTTTGCTGAGACAGCGAGGCATTGCCATCATGGGCTATCTGGACGATCTTCTTCTGAGAGCAGACTGTGGCTCAGAATTAGGAGACAATGTGACGATAGTCAGTCAAACCCTCCGAGAATTCGGTTGGCTGGTGAACACTCAAAAGTCGGTCCTGGTTCCGACTCAGCGTCTGGAGTATCTAGGTTTGATCCTGGACTCCTCGGCGGCTAAGGTATTCCTACCCTTGGAAAAATTACGGATTCTTCAATCTGCGGTACGGGTGCTAATGTCCCGACGATACTCGACGATCCGTTTCTGCATGAGGGTCCTGGGACTCATGGTGGCCTCCTTCGAGGCCGTTCCGTATGCCCAATCACACACTCGTGCCTTACAAAAGGAGATCCTGTCCATTTGGGACAAGTCCCCGTTATCATTGGATCGTCAGATCCAGGTGAGTCACCCGGTCAGGGCATCCCTGGCGTGGTGGTTGAGATCCCTGGTTCTTATGTCCGGGAAGTCGTTCCTTCCTATCCAGTGGACGGTGATCACGACGGACGCCAGCCTTACGGGCTGGGGTTGAGTTTGGGGAGTCCTATCAGCCCAGGGGCTTTGGACTCCGGACGAATCCCGTCTGCCGATCAATGTTCTGGAACTCAGGGCAATCAGACTGTGCCCTCTCCTCTTGGTCGTAGAGACTACAGGGTCAATCGGTCAGGATCCAGTCGGACAACGCCACGGCGGTGGCTTATGTCAACCATCAGGGGGGAACTCGGAGCTCAGCTGCGGCGTCCGAGGTCGCTCACATCCTAAGGTGGGCGGGAAGAAGCGTGCCGGCTCTGTCGGCCGTTTACATTCCAGGAGTAGACAACTGGCAGGCGGACTATCTAAGCGCCAGACGTTGGACCAGTGGGAGTGGTCCGTGCATCCGGAGGTGTTTCAACTCCTTTGCTGGCGGTGGGGCACGCCGGATGTGGACCTGTTGGCCTCTCGTCTCAATCGGAAGGTGTCAAGGTTTGTGGCCAGGTCCAAGGACCCCTGGGCAGACGCCTCAGACGCGTTGGTTGCCCCGTGGGGTAGGTATCGCCTGGTGTATGCTTATCCTCCGCTGCAGTTGCTTCCTCGCCTGCTTCGCAGGGTGGAGGACGAGGGGATTCCGGTGATCCTCATCGCTCCGGATTGGCCGCGGCGTCATTGGTACGCCGATCTTGTGCGTCTCGTGGTGGACGTTCCTTGGCGACTGCCAATGCAGGAGGACCTTCTGTCTCAAGGTCCCATACTTCATCCTGCTTTACAGTCGCTGGCTTTGACGGCATGGCTATTGAAGGCCAGGTGCTGAGGGACCGAGGTCTCAGGTGCGGTCATCTCGACCATGCTGAGGGCGTGGAAATCTTCCTCCAGGAAGATATACCACCGTACCTGGAGGGCCTACATCGCTATGTGCGAGGGGCTAGATTGGCGTACAAGGACGTATTCCGTTCCCAGGATACTGCTGTTCTTACAGCGTGGTGTGACCCAAAAGCTTGCCGTAAGCACCATCAAGGGTCAGATTTCGGCTCTGGCGGTCTTCTTTCAGTGGCCAATAGTGAGTCAATCTTTGATTTGCACTTTTGTGCAGGGGGTCCGCCATGTGCTCCCCCCTGTTACACCACCTCTTCCTCCTTGGAATCTGAATTTGGTGCTCTCGGTACTTCAAGAACCTCCATTTGAAAACCTCAGAGAGATTCCTCTCAACTTTATCCCAGAAGGTGGCTTTTTTGGTTGCCATTACATCTGTCAGGCGGGTGTCTGAATTGGCGGCCTTGTCTTGCAAGCTGCCGTACTTGGTCCTTCATAAGGATAAGGCAGTGCTGCGCCCAAAGTCTTACTTTCTCCCGAAGGTGGTCTCGGCCTTCCACCTTAATGAGGACATTGTTCTTCCATCCCTGTGTCCTCGTCCATCGCATCCCAGAGAGTTTGCGCTTCACACTTTAGATGTGATACGTGCTTTGCGAGTGTACCTGTCCTCTACGGCTTCTATTCGGAAGTCTGACTCACTGTTTGTGTCTGTGTCTAGTCCAAAACAGGGTCAGGCGGTCTCGGCTGCCACCATTTCTCGGTGGATCCGGCAGACTGTCATACAGGCCTATACCCTTAAGGGGCGGGCGCCTCCCTTTCCGGTTACGGTGCATTCAACCAGGGCAGAAAAAACATTTTTTTGGGAGGGATTGAGCAAATACTTGCTCAGGGATTTTTAAGCGGTGTTCATAACAAAATTGTTCATAAGAGAAAATTGAGTACAATATAACAACATTTTTATTGGTAAATACATAAAGAAACATGATAATATGCAAATTAAGAGGGAGACCATTAACAATCATAAAAGACAAAACGGTCACAGTGGATGACTAACGTTCTACGTCACTCTACTAGTTTCGCTCTTAAACAAGCTTCTTCAGGAGTTTGACATTACACATAGGCCATACTGAAAGATAAGAATTTGCATATATGTGAAAAACAACATTAATTTAGGAACATGCCCACAATATATATATATGCCCATGCAGTTGGACAGACTGTACAGACAATTTAATGATGTCATATTGATGTAGAGTAAAAAGTATATATGTACATATAATATACAGTCAGGACCCAAGTTGCAAAACAAAACTCACCCAAAAGCCACAAAATCGCGCACACATGCAGAGGTCATATGAATGCACTAAACATTCAAAGTTCCCCAAATCAGACAGGACCGACCGCCAAGGAAAAAGAGAACCATCACAGAGTGTTCCAGGCCATAGAGAGTATAAGGCTGATAGAACCTATAAAGTAAATAGGATGAATCCTAGTGTTACTGAATGCACAAGAACATAGGGTATTGGACAATTGGCTCAAGATCACCATCCAATAATCACGCAAATAACTAAAGGAAAGAGAATGTAGAAGCCAAAAAACCTACCCGCTGCTTAGTAGATCAGATATCGATAGTGCCAGTCTAGTTTCTTATATACAGGCAAAAGTTTTTTTCATGTTGGACCACAGACATGGAATACTGTTACAAAGTAGAACAATCCCAGATGTAGAGTTTGCTCCCAAGAGGTGGGGGCAGACGCCCATGCTGCAACCAATAAAAAGAAAAGGGATTTCTTGCTAAATACTAATGATGTTTGTAAAGAATCTGAGTGTTTCAAAACTTCATAATGAATCAATAGAAGTTTGAGGTTTGAATAGCATCTGTCCCTAAATGCCATAAAATGGAGAGGAGAAGGCTTACCTATGGTGGAGGTCCACTGGGAATTCAATGGCGGCCTCTCCCTGTTAGCGGGAGTATGTCCTGACAATGGTGGCTATGAATGGCCACGCTCTTAGTCTCCATACCCGGCGGCATCCGACGTCACCGCCAGGAAGCGGACACTTGATATCTCTGTGCTGCGTGGGTCAAACGACCTGGATGGAAAGACAGCATTTGACGCGGGAGCGGCGCACAGCGTGTGTGTCGAATGATACGACACCTACCTGGCCGCAGCATCGAAATCCCGCGCGGCCATCTTGGATAAGGGAAAATTGCTAAAGATGGATAGACAGTAAGGGAAAAGACTGAGGGCAAGTGTGTTGGAATGCCCAATAGGTAGAAAGACCTGTCTTTCCTGAAGAAGTGTGTTAAAGTGGTTGTAAACCCACTTTTATTTTTTTTATTTTTTGGCCCACCTGCAAGAGAAAGGCATAATGAGCTATTATGACTAGCATAATAGCTCATTATGTTCCACTTACCTTAGATCGGGGCCCCCGAAGCCGTCCTCGTCCCTCACTGCAGACATCACTGCGGCGATAGCCGGAATGTTACTTCCGGGTATCGCCGCACCAGCCAATCACAGCGCCGCTCCGGCGCTGTCATTGGCCGGAGCGGCGGAGACGTCACTCTGCGCATGCGCACGGGAGGCGTCCCACTCGGCTACGCCCAGCGATTGCTGGGAAGTAGCCGAGTATGTGAATGGGATTAACCCCATAAATGCGCCGTTGTCTACGGCGCGCATGCGCCGTAGACAGCGGCGCTTGTCATTTTAGTAAATATCTCCTAAACCGTGTAGGTTTAGGAGATATTTCTTGCACCTACAGGTAAGCCTTAATCTAGGCTTACCTGTAGGTGCAAGTTGAAAAAGTGGGTTTACAACCACTTTAATACCAACCATTGAAAGACCCCCTTTGGCACAATGAGAAAAGGGGGGCTCTTTATCCCCACGTGACCGGCATACAACCTATGAAAGAGAGCCCCCCGGGCGTCCATATGACCGGGAACACTGGACGGGACCATTACTTCGGCGTGGAGCCCTAACTGGAGGGGGAACCAAAGTAAATACAAAAGGAATGTTGAAAATATATATAAAAATATAAACATATTGGGAGCTGTAGAAACATTCCCAATTGAATGATGATACACAACAGAATATATGGTATTAGGTGATCATGAATATCATGAAAACAATTCCTTATATATGAAGTAATAAACCATATTAACCTAGACTGCATGTGAATGGATAAAGAGGCAAAAACCAATTATTGTTACGGAAAAGCTTGCCAATAGATAGTATTGTAGATTAATAGGCTTGAAGGGTGTACTCCAAAACACGTTGGGTCATGACTAAAAAAGATATACATACTGTACATACAGAATCAACCCATAGATTTAAATGTAACAAATATAGTGGAGCAAATAAACAAAGAAAGGAAAAATAAAGAGAAAAAAACAAATGAAATTGGTTAAAGAAAGGGTTTAAAGCTGAAGGCCTCGTTCAAACCTGGAAATTTCAACGCCGATAAATTGTGGATCCACTTAGCTTCCCTTTGAAGAAGGACCTTGTCGTAATCCCCCCCCCCCCCTGTCACCGGGGGGGGGGGGGGGGGGAAGTACTGCAAGGCAGAGAAGTGCATTTTGGATGCGTCAAATGAGTGATAAAGGCCAATGTGATGGCTAATGGGTGTCTCCATCTTTTTCTTCTTGATGAGGGAAACATGGTCACGTATCCTGTGATAGAAGGGTCTTTTAGTTTTCCCTATATAGAATGCCTGGCATTCGCATTGCATGATGTAAACGATGCCTATTGATTGGCATGTCACAGAGAAATGCGGTCTGTAGGTACGTCCATTCGGAAGAACCACTGACTGGGCAGAATGGACGTATCTACAGAATTGACATCTGTGACATGAACTCGTCCCTCTCACAGATTGAGGGGATGGAGATTGAGAAATGTGGTAACTATGCACCAAACTGTCACGCAATGAGCGAGCCCTTTTATATGTTATTTCGGGGTACGATTTGATATGTTTGGATATCAAATCGTCACTTGTAAGTAAATACCAAAATGTATTCAAAATGGATCGAATTTGTTCATGTTGGCCAGTGAATTTAGTAATTAATCCAACCCCGTGTTCGATTTGCTGATTTTAGGGTCATGTAAAAGGGATTTCCTCTCACTTTGTTTGGCGCGTGTATATGCCCTTTTTAAACACCTGTTGCTGTAACCCCGGTCCTGAGCAACCCAGCTTGAATCTCAAAATCGTTGCTGTTACTGCAATTTCGACAAAGCCTTAGGTATTGACCATAGGGTATACTTGCAATGAGTGATTTAGGATGAAAGCTCTTCGCATGCAACAAAGAGTTGCAGGTGGAGGGCTTTCGAAAGAGGGAGGTGCCAATGGTGCCATCTTCCTGGACAAAGATCTCTATGTCCAGGAAATTCAATTTCACTTGGTCCATCTCTGAGGTGAACTTAAGGTTTTTTTTTATTTATTTTTTTCTTTCTTTCTTTCTCTTTCGTTTTGTTTTTTTCTCTAGGCTTGGGCTGGTTTATACTAACCATCATTCAAACTATTTCATCAGTATGTCAGATTACTATGGAAATGCCTTTGAGGGCCTCATGGACAGGATCCACAGAGCTCAAAACTCAGCTGGTGGGGGCCTGTCCATGGATCGGTTCATTCAGAGACTGCAGCGTATGTTGGAGAGGAAGTCAAGATTATTCTGGAATAGGTGGTATTTCCTTAAATATATTGAAGATAACATTGTCTCATGGGGTCTGAGAGTGCAGATTTTTCCCACTCTAAATCACATTGAACCGGAGTTCAAGGTTGAATGGGAAAATTTTTTACAATCAAGTTCTATACAAATGATGCAATTATTAATCAAACAATATACCATCGACTTGACTTCGGTTGATGTCGAAATTGGTAGCCTATAATGAGGCAAATCGATCTATTGTCCTGGAAGAATCTTTCCCCGCCAGAGAGGTTACTCTCAAGGTGGATCTTGAAAATTATGTTTTCAACCATTCTGAAAAACAAGGAAAAAAAGTTCACTAGGGACAAATTGGCTTATGATAACTCTCAGGCCTATAATTGGGGCAACGCTTCAATAAACCGGAGACGATTTAAAGGCAAAAAAACTCAGAATGAATCCTCAAATGATGCCACTGAATCTGACTCCTCTGTTTCTTCTCTCCCTGCTGCACAGGTATCGGATCACATCACTAGCACCAAAACTCACGTTTTTTTCAAACCCAAAGGTGGAAAGGGCGGGTCTAAATTCACCTCGTCTCAACACACAGTAAGTTCACGAGCACCTATCAACACTCGAGCAACCACGGCCAAAAAATCGTCTACCAATGCACCGGGTCACTCGGAATCACTCCTATCCACGGCCCTTCCCTCATCCCTATCGGGTTCTCTTTCACTTTTTCAATCGGGCACCAATTCTCTCACTCCATCCCAAACGGATTTTCATCTGGCCCAGATCTTTTCACAACCGGTGCAGGATCAGAGAGGAGTGGGAACTTTGGAGTCTCCGTTGCAAAAAGTTCCCAAACCAAACTGCAGGTAATTAACCTTTCATCCACAGAATTGTCATCTGAACAGATATCCATTTTACAACTAGGTTTAAACTTTTGTCCAATGGACAAAGTTGATGAATTTGATCTCATAAAGGATCTCAACCTCTTTGCACGGAGGTTATTATTTAAAGTCCTTTATGACAAACCCTAGCCCGCTGTCCAAACCACTGACTTTACAAATCCTCTATGGCAAGAGATGACCTTGGAGGACATCAAGGCCATGGAGGAATTAATGGAATTATGGGAGAAGGGTCATATTGACCCCAATGAATTGGAAGAGGCTGCTGTGTTGGATTCAGCTTCTTCCTCCCTATCCCCATGTTCTTCTTGTCCTTCGCCTGTCTTATTTTCACTGACTGCAGCTAAATCTCAACCCAAGGATTATAAGCCGAGGTCGAGGATGTTCCCTGCTTTTACAGGGGAACCCGAACATCTGGGCTTTCACCAAACAAGTTACGAAAGAGATTTGCCAGACCAAATGGTCAAATCTCTCTCAATCAAATCTCAATCAAAACCAAAAGCAGGCTTTGTCAGCTTTACAAAAAAACAAAGACATCATTGTAAAGCCATCTGACAAGGGGGGCAATGTGGTGGTGATGGACACCGTGGCTTATGAGAACATGGTTCTGGATATTCTGGACAATAAAGAATGGTACCGTAAGGTGTCAACCAGCCATCTTAGTCTGACCCAAACCCGGTATCGACACCTAATTGGCAATGCTTACCATGAGGGACTCATTAACAAAAAAAGTGGGAATTTCTCAACGTATCCTCCCCTCGAGTGCCCACATTGTACGCATTGCCAAAAGTCCACAAAAATCTGTCCACTCCCCGGGGGCGGCCTATTGTTTCAGGAAACAGTTCACTAACTGAAATGGCCAGTCAGTTGGTGGACGAATTCCTCCGACCGCATGTGGAGGGACTAGCCTCCTATCTCCAGGATACCATGGACCTTTTGAAGGCCCTGGATGGTGTCCATTTACCAAAGGGCTCATGGCTGGTTTCCCTAGACGTGGAGGCTCTCTATAACTCCATCCCCCACAAACTGGGGGTGCGGGTTGTGGAGGGCTTTATCTCGGAGGGACATGATACCTCCAAGGCATACAATCACTTTGTTTTGGACCTCCTGGAATTTATTCTTTCAAACAAAATTTTTTTGTTCAATGGATCCCACTACCTCCAGATACAGGGGGTGGCCATGGGGACCAAATGTGCCCCCTCCTATGCCAACTTGTATCTGGGGGGGTGGGAACGGGAGTTATTTTTTAGCGATACCTTCCAGCCTTTTTTTGAACACATTCCAGTGTGGCGCAGGTTCATTGACGACGTGTTCTTCGTCTGGAACGGCCCGCTAGATGCCCTTAGATCTTTCTTGAGAAATCTTGAGGTGAACACTTTTAACCTTAGGTTCACCTCAGAGATGGACCAAGTGAAATTTAATTTCCTGGACATAGAGATCTTTGGCCAGGAAGATGGCACCATTGGCACCTCCCTCTTTCGAAAGCCCTCCGCCTGCAACTCTTTGTTGCACGCGAAGAGCTTTCATCCTAAATCACTCATTGCAAGTATACCCTATGGTCAATACCTAAGGCTTCGTCGAAAAAATTGCAGTAACCGCAACGACTTTGAGATTCAAGCTGGGTTGCTCAGGACCAGGTTTCAGGAACAGGGTTACAGCAACAGGTGTTTAAAAAGGGCATATACACGCGCCAAACAAAGTGAGAGGAAATCCCTTTTACATGACCCTAAAATCAGCAAATCGAACACGGGGGTTGGATTAATTACTAAATTCACTGGCCAACATGAACAAATTCGATCCATTTTGAATACATTTTGGTATTTACTTACAAGTGACGATTTGATATCCAAACATATCAAATCGTACCCGGAAATAACATATAAAAGGGCTCGCTCATTGCGTGACGTTTTGGTGCATAGTCACCACATTTCTCAATCTCCATCCCCTCAATCTGTGAGAGGGACGAGTTCATGTCACAGATGTCAATTCTGTAGATACGTCCATTCTGCCCAGTCAGTGGTTCTTCCGAATGGACGTACCTACAGACCGCATTTCTCTGTGACATGCCAATCAATAGGCATCGTTTACATCATGCAATTCGAATGCCAGGCATTCTATATAGGGAAAACTAAAAGACCCTTCTATCACAGGATACGTGACCATGTTTCCCTCATCAAGAAGAAAAAGATGGAGACACCCATTAGCCATCACATTGGCCTTTATCACTCATTTGACGCATCCAAAATGCACTTCTCTGCCTTGGAGTACTTTCCCCCCGGTGACAGGGGGGGGGGATTACGACAAGGTCCTTCTTCAAAGGGAAGCTAAGTGGATCCACAATTTATCGGCGTTGAAATTTCCAGGTCTGAACGAGGCCTTCAGCTTTAAACCCTTTCTTTAAAGGAGCACTATACCTTTTTTTTTTTTTGCTTAAAAATAACAAACATGTTATACTTACCTCCACTGTGCAGCTCGTTTTGCACACAGTGGCCCCGATCCTGGTCTTCTGGGGTCCCTCGGCGGCTGTCTTGGCTCCTCCCCGCAAGGACTCCACACCTTAATGCGAGTGAGCTCGCATGGTGTGGAGTGATTGCGGGCGCGCTCCCGTGATACAGCGGCGGCCATAGCCGCCGACTGTATCACTCGGCCCCGCCCCCCGGCGTGCCGCGTCATTGGATGTGATTGACAGCAGCGCCAGCCAATGGCTGCGCTGCTTTCAATCTATCCAGTGTAGCCAATCGGCGGCCAGGCAGAAAAACGAAGAGGATGACGGGGACGAGCATGGGACTTTCGAGGGGCCAGGTAAGAAAAACGGGGGCTCGGGGGGGGGGGGGCGGTATTGTCGAATGTTTTTTCACCTTAATGCATAGGATGCATTAAGGTGAAAAAACATGTAACTTTACTACTCCTTTAACCAATTTCATTTGTTTTTTCTCTTTATTTTTCCTTTTTCTTTGTTTATTATTTGCTCCACTATATTTGTTACATTTAAATCTATGGGTTGATTCTGTATGTACAGTATGTATATCTTTTTTAGTCATGACCCAACGTGTTTTGGAGTACACCCTTCAAGCCTATTAATCTACAATACTATCTATTGGCAAGCTTTTCCGTAACAATAATTGGTTTTTGCCTCTTTATCCATTCACATGCAGTCTAGGTTAATATGGTTTATTACTTCATATATAAGGAATTGTTTTCATGATATTCATGATCACCTAATACCATATATTCTGTTTTGTTGTGTATCATCATTCAATTGGGAATGTTTCTACAGCTCCCAATATGTTTATATTTTTATATATATTTTCAACATTCCTTTTGTATTTACTTTGGTTCCCCCTCCAGTTAGGGCTCCACGCCGAGGTAATGGTCCCGTCCAGTGTTCCCGGTCATATGGACGCCCGGGGGGCTCTTTCATAGGTTGTATGCCGGTCACGTGGGGATTAAGAGCCCCCCCTTCTCTCATTGTGCCAAAGGGGGTCTTTCGATGGTTGGTATTAACACACTTCTTCAGGAAAGACAGGTCTTTCTACCTATTGGGCATTCCAACACACTTGCCCTCAGTCTTTTCCCTTACTGTCTATCCATCTTTAGCAGCTTTCCCTTATCCAAGATGGCCGTGCGGGATTTCGATGCTGCGGCCAGGTATGTGTTGTATCATTGGACACACGCTGTGCGCCGCTCCCGCGTCAAATGCTGTCTTTCCATCCAGGTCGTTTGACCCACGCAGCACAGAGATATCAGGCGTCCGCTTCCCGGCGGTGACGTCGGACCCCGCCGGGTATGGAGACTATAAGAGCGTGGCCATTCATGGCCACCATTGTCAGGACATACTCCCGCTAACGGGGAGAGGCCGCCATTGAATTCCCAGTGGACCTCCACCATAGGTAAGCCTTCTCTCCATTTTATGGCATTTAGGGACAGATGCTATTCAAACCTCAAACTTCTATTGATTCATTATGAAGTTTTGAAACACTCAGATTCTTTACAAACATCATTAGTATTTAGCAAGAAATCCCTTTTCTTTTTATTGGTTGCAGCATGGGCGTCTGCCCCCACCTCTTGGGAGCAAACTCTACATCTGGGATTGTTCTACTTTGTAACAGTATTCCATGTCTGTGGTCCAACATGAAAAAAACTTTTGCCTTTTATATAAGAAACTAGACTGGCACTATCGATATCTGATCTACTAAGCAGCGGGTAGGTTTTTTGGCTTCTACATTCGCTTTCCTTTAGTTATTTGCGTGATTATTGGATGGTGATCTTGAGCCAATTATCCAATACCCTATGTTCTTGTGCATTCAGTAACACTAGGATTCATCCTATTTACTTTATAGGTTCTATCAGCCTTATACTCTCTATGGCCTGGAAAACTCTGTGATGGTTCTCTTTTTCCTTGACGGTCGGTCCTGTCTGATTTGGGGAACTTTGAATGTTTAGTGCATTCATATGACCTCTGCATGTGTGTGCGATTTTGTGGCTTTTGGGTGAGTTCTGTTTGGGCCCTGACTGTATATTATATGTACATATATACTTTTTACTCTACATCAATATGACATCATTAAATTGTCTGTACAGTCTGTCCAACTGCATGGGCATATATATATATATTGTGGGCATGTTCCTAAATTAATGTTGTTTTTCACATATATGCAAATTCTTATCTTTCAGTATGGCCTATGTGTAATGTCAAACTCCTGAAGAAGCTTGTTTAAGAGCGAAACTAGTAGAGTGACGTAGAACGTTAGTTTGTCATCCACTGTGACCGTTTTTGTCTTTTATGATTGTTAATGGTCTCCCTCTTAATTTGCATATTATGTTTTTTATGTATTTACCAATAACATTTTTGTTATTTTACTCAATTTTCTCTTATGAACTATTTTGTTATGAACACCGCTTAAAAATCCCTGAGCAAGTATTTGCTCAATCCCCCCCCAAAAAAAAAAAAAAATTTCTATATATAACTGGGATAAGGTGTTCGAATATTTGTATGCAGTGTGGCCCCGACTTTATGATATATTCAACCAGGGCAATTAATGCTTCCTGGGCTTTCCGACTTCAAGCGTCTGTTGCTCAAGTGTCCAAGGCGGCGACCTGGTCGTCCGTTCATACCTTTTTCGAAGTTTTGTAAGGTTGACGTGGGTGCATCTTCTGATGCTTCCTTCGGCCGCATGGTTTTGCGGGCGGCTGTTTAATGTTGCAACTCCTCCGTTGAGCTCTGCTTGTTTGGGGTGAAGTTGTTTTTTTTCCCTCTCACTGTTACCACCCCTCTCTTTTGACACTGCTTTGGGACGTCCCACTTGTCAAGTATCAAAAGGCTGTGTCAGTCCATGGACAATAAGAGAAAATAGGATTTTTGTGCTCACAGATGGCAGCGTATGATGGAGGCACGTACACGGACGACGGTGTCAGGGCTCAGCAACCCTGATATATCGTGGTACGCGTACAGGGGGGGGTGAACTGTCAGGATCAGCCAGGTATTTCAGGTGATAGAGGGGGCCAAATGACATGGCACAAGCACTGTGCTGTATAACATGCTTTAAAGGAGCAGGATCTTTCTTTATTTTTTGAGGGGGGGTTAACGAACGCTTTAACTGTACTATTTTCTTAAAAAAAAAGTCTAAACACAACTCTTTTTTTTTTATTTGCATACGTACAGAACACAAAATATAATCCACAAAAAACCTGTACTGTACAGGATACAATGATGTACAGTGCCCAAAAAGTAAGCGTATACAGTAGACATTTTACGGTAGCATTTTAGTCCTTAAATCCTTCAAAGAGTGATGGTGCTTTAAGGTCATCAGTGTCGTCATTGGAGTTACCAGCAGGTTCATCAGTTGTAGATGAGGGAGAAGACAAGGAAATGATAGAACTGGTAAGAGTAGCTTGCAAGAAGAATTCTGTTAAGATGCTCTGCTTCGTAATTTTTCTTTTGCGTCATAAATATCATGATAACCTTGCATAAGTTCTTTCATCTGCCGTTCCACTTTAGAGAACCTCTCAATATTTGGGTCCATACTCTCTCTAATTGTAATAAAGCTGCATTCACTTTTGACAACACGCCAGCTACCCCCGACTGAACTTTTTGTACTTCTTCCATTGTTTCCTCCTCCTTTTCTGCCTCTTCCTGTTTTAAGTGCTGCTGTGCTTCCAACTCTATTAAATCTTCATTACTTGGCTCTCCCTCAACAAATTCCACAAATTATTTTAATATCTGTCACTTCAACATCTAAGTCAAGCATGTTGGCAGGTTGCACACTTTTTTTTGATTTATTACTTCAACATCTGTTTCATCAAGCCCTTCGCTATTCACAACATGCTTTAAAAAAAATTTCCCATATACCCTGCATTCACTTTTGTTACTCCCTCCCCAGCTGATGCAATGTTTTTTATGCAGTGTCAAATGTAAGCTTTCCAAAAATCACAAAGGGATAACTTCATAATTTTCAGTTGCTTGCTACAGCTTTGGAAAAGGTGGTGTGCAAATAGTAGACCTTGAATGTTGCTATTGCACCCAAGCTCTGGGTTGTAGGATATCAGTTATGTTTTTAAGCAGATACACCACATTTACGTCTGGATGTAGGTAATCAAGATGCTAAGGGTGGCCTTGGGGCATTTTCAAGCAGGAGGATAATTTTAAAGGGAACACCCTTTTGCTGGCAATGCTTGACCGAGGGTATGAAACAATTGATGAACTAGTCATCAAATAAAGCTTGTGTCACCCATGCCACGATAATAAACAAGTGGTGTGTGCTTACTAACCTTCAATGCACATAGGTTCTGTGAATGATAGATGAGAGACAACAACATGACCCTGTCTTAAAAAGCCTTAAAACCAGGCATTGTTTTATCATCGTGTATGTAGGACCATTCGGCCATTTGTTCCCCCAAAAAGTCCAGTTACTCTTTCGTTCATGGACGGAAACAGCTTCCTATTGACCAGTGGGTCTTATCCTTCATTTAGGAGTGACTAGGCAGAAAACTTGTAGAAAGTGTTAACACACCACACCTTATACAGCAGACCCTCTGGGTATAATACCTCTCTGCACCTCGCAGATCAGTTTTTATCTGCCTAGCATAGGCGAAGGACATGGCTCCACTTCTGGCCCATTGGTCCGGGGGGGGGGTTTTCTACGTTTTCTATGTTTTTTTGTTCCTGCGATCTTCGATCAACTGCCGACTGGGTGCCAGGCTGGATCCCAGATCCTTGTAGTCTCCCCAGTTTCGGCCATAGAGTGTGTGCCGACCCTACCTACGCGCTGGGTTTTCCACGACATGTCCGTCGCTCCACGGGTGGCCGATGAGCTTCGCTCTCCAGTGCATGCATAGGATCGGTCTCTATGGCACAATCACAGCATGCCGGGCCAACAGTCGCCTCCATGTGCGGATGATCTGTCCGGAATGTCTTCCAGCATAATCCACTCAGGAAAGGTAAGTAGCTCCCCTGCTTCGGCAGGAAGACTTGGCTGGACATTCCTGGAGAGATCAAGTAAGTGGTTTTACCCTTTCTTTCCTCTCTCCCTGCCTTCCCTCCTCCCTGTGCTCTGCAGCTAAGGCTGGGTGCTGGGGGGTCACCTGGGGGGCTCTATCTGGAGCGGGCCTGCTCTGTAGACTGTCATTAATATGTCAATTTGCTGCTTACCTGTGTGTTTTCTTCCTCCGTGCTGTCGGCTGCCATTTTCTTGTGGTTCGCGCCTGTATGGATCTACCGCCGCTCGGCGGCCATTTTCTTGTGGTTCGTCGCCGCTTTGGCCTCTGTTGACTGCTCAGCTGCCATTTTCTTATGGTCTAACTGTTCTAAAGCACGGCCGCTCGGCGGCCATTTTGTGGAAGCCTTTGGCCTCTAGGGTGCTTTCTACAGGCACGAAAATATACAGACACACACACTGACGAGATCAGACTGACACAGGCAGCGGTGGGACAGCATCTCAGGCGGGAGCAGACGGCAGCAGTAGCGGTACCGTTCTAAGGGCAGTGAGTCCTCTGGGAGACCTCTGCATCTCTGTAGCAGCTAAGGGGGTGGCCTATTGATACCTTGCCTGGAGTCCCTGTGGGTGTCAGGCGCGTGGGTCAGCATGACGTCAGAAGCAGACGTCTTTTCCCCTGAAACACCTGAGGGGCGCTATGTCGGCAATCCTGAAGGCTTTGTTGCCAAGTTGGAAGCGGCGCATGGGAACATGGGGGGTAGGAAATGCCCCCTTCCCCCGCCATCTTCTGGGGATAATTCTGATGCAGAACCAGGCCCGGCTGTGGCTCATGGCCCTGGTTCTGATGCCTCAGACTGCGGACCGTGACTGGTCAGACAGTGAGAATGACTCCAGGTCCGGGTCAACACGCGAAAAGGCTTTGGTATCTGACCTTTTATTACTGCAGTGCGGGATACGCTGAAATTGGAGAATGCTGCAGAAGCAGCAAAGACGGCAGTCCCCTTTGGGTTCCGTTAGCTGGCCCGCACTGCTAAGGTGTTTCCTTGTGTGTCTTATCTTGATAAGCTTTTATACAAGGATTGGGAAAACCCACAGAAGGTTTTTTTTGCAGCCCCGGTACCCCTTTGAGGAGAGTTTCCTGGAAAAATTGTCCTCTTCCCCGATGGTGGACCACCCCTATGTCCAGACTTAACAAGGGGGCTCCTGTCTTCAAGGACCCTGTGGACAAGAAGGCTGAGGCACTTGCTCACTACCTATACACTGTGGTGGGCTCAGCGGTGCGTCCAGCATTGACTGAAGCTTTGGTGTCTCAGACACTTGCTGAGTGGGCAAAGATGCTACTCCAGGGGTCTAAGGCACGGGAGGCTCCTCCGACTGAGGTAGCTTTGGCCGACCAGTTGGTACAGGGCCTTAAGTTTGTCTGCGAATCCGACATGGATACTATCCCCTTGCTGTCTAGAGCCTCAGGTTATGCGCTGGTGTTATGCCACCTGGTTTGGCTAAGTGCTGGTCTACGGACCAAAAAACTTCCAAGAGGGCCTCATTGGACCTGCCCTTTTAGCGGTGACGGTCTTTTTGGAGCCTCTCTGGATGACATCATTAAAGATGCCACAGAAGGTAAGAGCTTGCTGCTCCCGCAATCCAAAAAGGGTTAAGGAGCCACACCATAGGCTAGGGCTCTCCTTCACCACGCACAAGTGGTCTTTCGTCCGCCTATTGAGGCAAGTAAATGACCCCAGGCCGATAAAAGTGCCTGCTGAGGGACAGAAGCGTCCCTGGGTTCGCAAGCCCAACCTTGCTTGCCTACCGAACAGATTTTTTCCCTCTAAACTGCCAGCTTCAGCCGACTCGTCGGGAAGTCCTATATGGGGCGGTTCAAGACCTGCTGATACGCAGGGTGTTCCTTCCTGTCTCAGTACAGGAAAGGATTCAGGGGTTCTACTCTAATCTGTTCGTAGTGCTGATCACGCCCTGTTGTCGCTGCCCTCCATATGGGGGATTTTCCAGCATCCTTGGTCATTAAGGACGCATGCTTGCATGTTTACATATGCACCAGGCATGTCTGCGTTTGGCGGCCGGGGAAGACCACTACCAATGGTGGCTCTCCCCTTTGGCCTGGCATTGGCACCAGGGGTGTTCACCAAGTTGCTTGCCCCGTTTCTGTCCCTACTACTAAGACAGCGTGGCATCGCTATCATGGGCAACTTGGAAGTTCTTCTGAGGGCCACCTCAAACTCAAAATTAGAGGTGAGTGTGTTTATAACCTGTCAGACCCTCAGTTTCTTGGTTGGGTGCTGAACACTCAGAAGTCAGTATCGGTACCGCCTCAACTCCTAGTGCATCTAGGGTTGATAATGGCGAAAGTTTTTTTTTTTCTCCCTATGGGAAGGTTGCAGACCCTTCGGGCTGCGGTGCGGCAGTTGACATCCGAAAGACGGTTGTCACGCCACATTTTCAGGCGAGTCCCGGGCCTCATGGTGGTCTCCTTCACGGCAGTACCATATGCACTATTTCACACGCAAGTGTTACAGAAGGTAATTCTGTCCAGAGGGTCAAGTGCCCTTCATCCCTGGATTGTCAAAATCCGGATGAGCCACCTAGTCAGGACCTCCCTAGTTGGTGGTCGACAAACCCGGCACTTCTGTCCGGGAAGTCGTTCTTTCCTTTTTTTTTTTTTTTTTTTTTTACATCAAAGACTTTTTATTAAGAGCAAAAGAAGAGAAGTACAGCACATATGAAATATCAGAATGAAGGCAGGGATATAATACAGTATCTTTACAACAGTATCATACAGAAACATTCCTCTAGGGTACACACACAGATGAAACACAGTATGGTCAATGCCAGTAACAGTCAAATATTTCAAGGTGAAAACACAATATGCCGTTTGGGGTCCCGCTACAACCCCCCCCCCCTCACAGTCCCCCCCAAAGCCAAACTGAAAAATGAAGAGGGAGCTACACTAACCCCGTACAATCGCAGACATGTTTCAGAGGCCTTGAGCCACCTGTCCCCGATTTTTTTCATATTTGGAGGGGCACCCTCTATGGGAATACATAACTTTCTTATAGGGCAACACGGCATTAACCTCCGCAATCCATTGTGATATACCTGGGGGATCGGGTCTCATCCACACTCTCGCAATGACTTTCCGCACCGAGAAGAGTGTTTCATGCATAAATATCTTGGTAATTTATTGATATCTGGGTCCGGGAAAATTCCCAGAAGACACAGCTTTGGCTGGAGTGATACGGGGGAGCCCATTGTGTCATGCAGGAATCTCACCACTTGTGACCAGAACATAATCTGTATTTTGGGTCATTTCCACAAAAGGTGAAAGAAGGTGCCCGTCTCCCGATTACAAATAGGGCAAGCACTGGAATAGTTAACTTTATACCGTGAGAGTCTAAGTGGCGTGAGGTATGCTCTATGCGTTATAAAAATCTGGGTCAAGCGGTCAGAAAGTTTGGGAGAAGCCAGTTTGCATGTGTCTCGAGCATCACTCCACTCATCATTCGCAATGGGGCCTAGCTCTCCCTCCCACCTAGTCTTTAGTGCATATGCCGTCATTGTCGTCTGGGGGAGTGATAACATGATATAAAAGTGCGAGATGAGTTTTTTAGGATCAGGGTTTTTAACGGCTGCCATCAGGGGATTGTCACCCAGAGAGAGATCATCTAAGGGGAACTGTGCGCGGAAGGCATGCCGGAGCTGCATGTATCTAAAGTTTATTCCGTTAGCTTGCGATCTGAGTTCGCACTACCTATGAAAGGACTTGAGTTTACCGTTAGTGATGTGAGATAAGTAAAAAATTCCCCGGGAGCTCCAAACTTCACTGTCAGGGATCTGATTAAAGTCAGGGAGGGCAACGTTATGCCACAAGGGGGTGTAGTCATGCAGTGGTGGCAAGCGTAGCCGCTTAGCAGCTATGGCCCACACTTTCCTGTACTGGTACAAAAGAGTCCTGTGATCTACCGTCCTGCCCTCCCCCACCGCCCCCCCAGATATCGCTACCATGGAGTCCAGGGTAGGCCTGGACCACGGTGGACAAAGGAAGCGCAAAAACCTGTCTCTATCAGTTTTGTCTACGTGAAAGATTTGTGAGAGTTGGGCTGCAAGATAGTATAGGTTAAAGTCAGGTAAGGCCAGTCCTGCAAGGTCAGGTGGGTTTTTAAGTTTGTGCCACGGGAGTTTGTGCCTATTGTTGCCCCAGACAAAGGGCTTGAGAAGAGCTTCCAAGGCCCTGAAATGCTTAAGGACAAGATACACAGGGGAGTGCCATAACATATACAAGATTTTAGGTAGTAGGACCATCTTGATGAGGTTTATGCGGCCCGTGACACCCAGAGGAAGACGAGCCCATATCTGCGTCTTCTGCTTAAGCATGGCAAACAGCGGGGCTATATTCAGTGAAATATAATCCGTCAGGTCCCTGGTAGTCCGGATACCCTAGTACTTAATACTATCCACTCTCTGTAAGGGGAGCAGGTCTCTGTCTCTGGATGGAGGGAAACTGTCCAATGGGAGTATCTGGGACTTGTCCCAATTAATTTTCAGCCCGGAGAATGTGCTGACTCTTTCTATAAGGGCTAAAACCTGTGGCAGTGAGCTGACTGAGTCATCTAGGTACAGAAGCGTGTCGTCTGCATATGTGCTAATCTTTTCCATGACCCCTCCCTTGTGCAGGTCCATTATGCCCGTGTGAGCACGAATTGCTATCGCGAGTGGCTCTGCCGCCAGTGCATATAGCAGCGGCAACAGCTGACACCCTTGTCTAGTACCCCTTGAAAGAGAAAACTGATCCGACGGCCAGCCATTAGCCCAAACCTTGGCCACCGGGTTGTGATAAAGGAGTTGGATCCATTTTATAAATCTGGGCCCCAATCCAAACCTGCCCAAGCAGGACCACAAATACTGCCACTCGACAGAATCGAAAGCCTTGGCGGTATCCAAGGCGACTATCATCCTAGATCCCGAGTTGTCATGGGTAGTCTGGAGATTAATAAATAATCTCCGGAGATTAAATGTGTTTCTGCCTGGCATGAAGCCCGCCTGGTCTCCATGTGAGAGGATAACCTTGTTCATGCGGATGGCAAGCACCTTTGCAAGTATCTTAACATCCACCTGAAGGAGGGATATAGGGCGATAAGATTCTGGAAGGTGTGGATCCTTTCCGGGTTTGGGAATCAGCACTATGGTAGCCTCCCTCATGGAAGCTGGTAATTCCGAATGCTCAAATATGGAGTTGTACAGTGCCAGCAGCTTCGGGACCAGCAGATCTGAATAAGAGGAGTAAAATTCCACAGGTAAGCCATCCGAGCCTGGGGCTTTGGATGAAGGGAATTCAGCTATGGCTTTAGAAATCTCCTACTGTGTCAGAGGCTTCTCCAACTCCCTGGCTTGATCCTCAGTCAGCTGCGGGATCTGTATCCTGGCTAGGAAGGACTCCATTGAAGAGAGGTCGCCCAAGACAGTAGTCGCATAAAGGGAAGAGAAGAAGTTGCGAAACATCTTCGCGACCTGAGGTGGTTCAGTCACTAGAGTGTTGTCAGAGGTTCGGAGGGAGATCACCACCGGGGGCCTCTCTTCGCTGTGGACAAGATATGCCAGGATTTCCCTGCTCTTTTGCCGTGCTCAAACTACCTCTGTCGAAGGAAAAATAGTTTGCCTTTGGACTTTTCATATAGCAAGTGGTCTAGTGTCCTAGAGCGCAACCTGAGACTGCCTGCCTTTTCTACCGTGGGATTGTCAAGAAATTCTCTCTCCGCCGTCAAGTCAGACGTCGCTGTGTCTACGGCTATCGAGGAGGTTTGTTTCAGCTTGTTAATACGGTCGTGAGGGTCATTCGGGCGTGGATTTTAAAAGCTTCCCTTACTATCCGCGGTTGCGCTGAACCCTCATTAGTTGTAAAAAAGTGTTCCCAGTCAGTCACAAGATCGTCATCTTCTGGTAATAAAGTTAGCCAAAAGGGGTTTAGACGCCATGACGCCGGTGGGCGTGTATGTGCCAATGAAAGCTTAGCCCAGTAGGGACAGTGGTCAGAGAGTGATCTAGGTGAAAACCCTGTGTCAGTCAGCCTAGGGAGAAGTGATTTAGAGAGGAGTATGAGATCTATACAGGACATAGATTGGTGGGACGTGGAGAAGCAGGAGTATGCCTGTAGTGTAGGGTGGCTGAATCTCCACGTGTCTACTAAATTAAAATCAGTGAGAAGGCGAGCAAATCTCGTAGGGTGGGGGTGCGCTGGAGATTGGGAGGATCCAGTCAGCCTATCGAGCAGGATCTAAGACATTGTTGAAATCTCCTAACCATATTGCTGGTACAGCAGGATACAGCGCCATGAAATTAAAGCCCTCAGTCAACACACTAAATTGAAATGGTGGCGGCACATAAAATGCTAACAGGAGGACCATATCCCCATGTAACTTAGCCTTAATGAAGACGAATCTAACCAGGGGGTCTATCACTGAATCCTGGAGCTCAAAATGTGTAGATTTAGCAATCAAGAGGGAAACCCCCCCCTAGCGTGAGTAGTATGAACAGAGTGATGGGCCCAGCCTATCCAAGGCCGCTTGAGCGCCCTCCAAACTGGACCTTCAGCGTGTGTTTCCACCAGGGCCACCACATCAGCTCGCAGCTTTTTTAATTGCCCAAACACTGCCGACCTCTTAATGGGGTCCCTCACCCCCCGAACATTCCATGTAAGGAATTTCAATGTGGCCATGGGCACAGATACAAATAGGGTGAGACTCCAGGATACAGATTACCCCGAGGGGTGAGCAAAGTAGGCGGCCGTCCCCAGCCGGGGGCGATCTCCAGCAGTTCTATCACATCTATGCGGCACCAAGGAAAGTGAGTATGTGCTAAAACAAAAAGACTACTTTCAAACATTACAAACCCCATAACCCCCCTCCCCGCCCTGCACTGACCCCAACTGGTGCGGGCATTAACCCTTAACTGCCAACAGGGCATAAACAGTGCCCAACCTATGCAGTAGAAGCAAAGGAGTATTAAGCCATGTGTGCAGGCCCTCATGGCCGGTAGCCCTGCAACTGGCCACACTTTCCAACCCAGGTTAGACCTTATAGTACATGGGGCGAAACTTTGCTTTGCTATTGGACACATTTTAGGACCGTGCTCACCGACCAAAGTGAGCTGTCTTGCGAAGGTGTTCCCTCTGCCGGCAAAAGAGAACCATGGGGGTCTATTCCTGGATCCAGTAGTAACATTGGTGCGACCCTATGGCGGGTGCAGAGAACAAAACAAAGGGGGAAGGGAAACCCCCAGGAGTATGCAGGTTATTTTCAAAGGTACACGGGTTGCATCTTCCAGGCAAAGGGGGGCATCAGGATCAGGGAGCAATGTCATTATGCAGTCAGGTGCTCCCCCCGCCATACAGGAGATGAACAGGGACAAAAGCACTGAGAGCGCATGGACCAGTGGGTGTTGCTGAAGGAATGTGGCCACCTGAGCGCCATTCTCAATGCTAGTATACCGTTATAGGGTATTGGGCGAAGGGGCAACGAACACAATGAGCAATGTCAGTATGCAGTTCCTGGTCCGCTCAAGTGATGGGGTACAAGGATCAGTTATAAAAAAGAAACGGAGGGGGAGCACAAGAGGGCAGAGGGCACAGGTAGTTGTGAGATCACATGTATACTTATCTGTGTGCCTCCCGCTGCTCCAGCCACGCTATGGCTGCCTCTGGGTCCTCAAAGTGGGCTCTATCATCACCTTCCACGCACAGACGAGCTGGAAACAGCATGGTGTATCTCCTATTCTTGATCCGCAGGCAGCGTTTTACCTCTGTAAAGCTTTTGCGTTTTTTCTGCACCTCTGCGGAGAAGTCCGGAAAGACGGCGACCATCTTGTTACCAAATGGGATATTACCCTTTTCCCTGCTGAGATGGAGGATAGCATCCCAGTCTCTAAAATTCAGGAACTTTGCTATGAAAGTGCGAGGAGGTGCTCCAGCAGGAGGTGGTCTACCCGACATGCGGTGCGCCCGCTCTACCACAAACATGGGGCAGAAGGACTCCCTCCCATAGGCATCAGACAGCAGTGTCTCCAGAAACGTTGGGGGGTCTCTCCCTTCCACCCCCTCTGGCAGGCCGATAAAGCGGAGATTGCACCTGCGAAGTCTGTTCTCAGTATCATCTTGCTTTTGCAGGAGCCGATTTATCTGAAGCTGCATATTCTCAGTGGAGACCTGCAGAGGGGTGAGGGAATCCTCCACTGTACTCAGGCGGGTCTCCGCGTCCGTAACCCTCTCCCTGAGCTTTTGAAAGTCCTGTCTGATCAAAGATATGTCTACCTTTTACCTCTTCAATCCACGCTGTGAGGTTGGTCTGGCAGGATGTAATTGCGTCTTGGCAGGCTGATATGGCTTCCAGGAGTCTAGCCGTGTCTGTGCCTCGATTTACCACCTCCCCCTGTGCGGCGGCGCCATTTTGGACTCCGGGATTCCTCTCCACATGGCGATACTGAGCCAGCTTAGCGGTGGCTCCCGCACCTTTTTTCCCCGTTGGAGACATGATCCTGGAGGTCACCCGGTCTGGGGGGTATCCAAGACAGTCTTGTGGCAGGATGTCAGTAAAGGATTTTCGGCCGGCGGAGCTCAGGTCACTCGCGTCCTATCTCATGCCGCTCCAGGCCACGCCCCCCCCTGTTCTTTCCTTTTTTTACTGGATGGTGGTCACGGTGGATGCCTGTCTTCCCGTTTGGACAGGAGTCTGGGGAGCTCAGTCAACCTGAGTCGCTGGACTCCGGAGGAATCCCACTTGCTGATGATTGTCCTGGAACTCCGGGCGATCTGGCTTTGCCTCTCCACATGGTCTCAGAGGCTACAGGGGCGTCCAGTCAGAATCCAGTCGGACAAACACCACAGTGGTGACGTATGTCAATCATCAAGGAGGAACAAGCAGCTCTGCTGCAGCATCGGAGGTCGCTCACCTCCTAAGGGGGGCAAAAAGGAGCATACCAGGCCTGTCGGACGTATACGTTTTGTGTGTGGGAATCTGGCAGGGGAACTACCCGAGTTGCCAGATGCTGGACCAAGGAGAATGGTCTCTACGCCCGGAGTTGTTTCAGCTCCTTTACCAGAGGGGAGGCACGCCAGTCGTATATCTCCTGGATTCTCGACTCAATCGGATGGTATTGAGGTTTGTGGCCAGGTCAAGAGACCCATGGGCAAACACGACCGATGCGTTGATGGCACCGTGGAGTCAGTACCGGCTTATCTATGCCTTTCCTCCTCTGAACCTCCTTCCTCAGCTGCTTCGCAGACTGGAGGCAGAGAGGATTCCAATGGTCACAATTGCTCTGAATTTGCCTCGGCGTCCTTGGTACACCGATCTAGTGCGTCTAGTAGCAGAACGCCTTTTTGGTATCTACCGCTAAGAAGGACCTGCTGTCGCAAAATCCCATACGCCATCCTGTTTTTTACAGTCACTGGCTTAACGGCATGGCTTGAGAGCCAGGTGCTAAGAGACCGGGGCCTGTCAGACTCTGTGATCTCTACCATGAGGAGTGCTCGGAAATCATCCCCCTAAGAAGATTTACCATCACACTTGGAAGACCTACATATCCATTTGTGAGGAAATGAGGTGGCATCCACGTACTTATTTGGTTCCAGAGTCCTGCTGTTCAGCAGGGAACGGGCCAAAAATTTTACTTTAAGTACAATTAGGAGGCAGGTATCTGCCCTGGCTGTCTTTTTTCAACGACCCCCGGTAACTCGCTCTCTAGTGAGAACATTGGTACAGTGGGTTCGGCAGGCGGCCCCTCCGGTCCACCCTCCACTACCTCCGTGGGGCTTGTGTAGCAGACGTCCTTTTGGCGTCTACCACTACGAGAGGACCTGCTGTCGCAGGGTCCCATATGCCATTTTGTTTGCAGTCAATGGCTTTAACGGCATGGCCTCTAAGTGCTTCAGAATCCACCGTTTGAGAACATCAGGGAGATTCCCTTGTTGACACTTTATCAGAAAGTGGTCCTTTTGTGGCTGTTAGGCCAGTAAGACGGGTTTCTGAGCGGGCAGCCTTGTCATGCAAGCCTCCCTATCTGATCTTCCACAAGGATAGGTGGTGCTGCGTCCGCAGCCTTATTTTATTCCTAAGGTCGTTTTTGACCTTCCATCTCAAGGAAGATGTTGTACTGCCATCCTTGTGTCCTCATCCGTCGTATCCTAAGGGGACGACATATTTCTTGGATGCTGTCTGAGCTCTGAGAGCATCAAGCGTCTGTTTCACCAGGTGTGTAAGGCCAGGTGTGTAAGGCGGCGACCTGCTCGTCTGTTCACACGTTAACTTAACTTTTCAAGTTGATGCGTGTGCATCTTTGGATGCTTCTTTCGGCCGCAAGGTATTGCAGGCGGCTGTTTAGAGTTGCAACTCCTCCGTTGAGGAGCTCTGTCTTGTTTTGGGGTGAAGTTGTTCTAATGCTGTTACCAGCCCTCGTTTTTGACACTGCTTTGGAACGTCCCACTTGTCAATAGTAAGCTGTCCGTCCATGAACGAAAGAGTAAATAGGATTTTTGTACTCACCGTAAAATCCTTTTCTCTGAGTTCATGGACGGACACAGCACCCACCCCTCGTTTTTAAGTTTGTACTGCTTTTTGACGAACTGATCTGCGAGGTGCAAAGAGAAGGATTATACCCAGAGGTGGTGTGAACACTTTCTACAAGTTTTCTGCCTAGTCACTCCTAAATGAAGGATAATACCCACTTGTCAATAGGAAGCTGTGTCATGGATATGCAGTAGTGTTTGTCTGTCAGCTTACCTTCCTTCCCATGTGTTCATCTTAGAGGCCTGAACCCTTTCACCTGGCTTCCTTTATACCATGGATATGCAATTAGCGGACCTCCAGCTGTTGCAAAACTACAAGTCCCATCATGCCTCTGCCTCTGGGTGTCATGCTTGCTGCTGTCAGAGTCTCGCTATGCCTCATGGGAGTTGTAGTTTGGCAACAGCTGGAGGTCCGCTAATTGCATATCCCTGCTTTATAATCTCCTCCCAGCCTGACTCCACCCCAGGCCCTATCACAGAACACTATATTAACCTGTGCACTGCAAGCCTGCTTTGCTGATCAACGTGTTTGTTAGGCATTGTGTGTTTGGGTTCCTGCCTGCCGTGTGCTACGTCTGTCTCTCTGTTATGTTATTGGCTTGTCCGCGACTATCCCTGTCTGCTCGTGACCCTTGACCTTCGGCTTGTCTTTCGTTCTCCTTGTCTGCTTGTGGCCCTTGACTTTCAGCTTGTTATTCGTTACTCTTACATCTCGTGCTGCTGCTTACCCTCTTGTCCCCTTATCCTACGGAGCGTGAGCTAGGAGACTCTAGGGGCCGTGACCTGGACCCAGCCTGCAGCATAACATCCTCACCACTAGAGGCTCTGGAGAAGACCTGCTGGGTCTTAGACTCCGCGCCCTGGGGAATCTTGGCTCTAGCTTCCCATAGGATCCCGGTTGTGCTCCTCTGGTCCCGCTTTCCACAACCACCCAGTTTCCTATCCGCAGCAGTCAGCCATAGGGTTCATTACCTTGCGGTGCACTCCTCTCCCCCTACGGTGTGCATCTGTCACCTGGCCACAGGTGACCTGACACTGTGTCCGTCCATGAACTCGGAGAAAAGGATTTTACTGTGAGTACAAAAATCCTATTTTAATCCACATTAAATATCTGCTCTGGAGAGTAGCCACCTTTTTTTTTTTTTTTTTCGATTATTTTATCAAATTCAACCACAAATTTTTCAACTGCTTCCACATCTCCTCTTGCAGCCTCCCCACTGATAATTGAATTATGGAGGTTGAATCTCCCATGAAACCCTTGAAACCATCCATGGCTTGCTGTAAATGTTTCAGTTGATTCTTCGCCTTTGTGCACTTTAAAATTCCCAAAATTACTGCGTGCTTTGGTTTGAATCCATAAGGCTCATTGGCATTCTTTTTTTTCTATTTGGTCGTCAAGCTATACTGCCAGCAATTTTTCCATTTCATGAGTGAGGCCTTTGTCCTCACCTTCCAGGATGGCTACACATGAGAGATGAGGCTCCTCCCTACAGGAAGCACAATCCATTCACAGCTTTCCCCTTGTCCCTCAGTATTAATTGTGTTTCTCCCACAGTGAAACTTTTTTTTTTTTTTTTTCCATGACCAGAAGACTAAAGCTGGATACACACTAATACAATTTTCTGTAGATTTTTTTCCTTCAGATTTACCAAAACCATATAATATAAGGTCAAACCTTAAGAGTTACAATTCCAATCAGACAGGCCCTTGCACTACATGGTTTTGGTAAATATAAAGGAAATCGCACAACAAAAGTTGTATAGTGTGTATGGGGTCCAAGAGTCGGATGACAGCCCTGTGAGCCAGGTTTAGGAATGCCGGTGAGGGCAGCACTAATCTGCATGCCTTTAGAGGTTCTCACAGGTCCCCTTATGGTGTTCTACAGGCGGTCGGGACAGTGTGGGATCCCCTGCCAGTGTACACTGCTCAGCAGCTCAGCTCTCCCTCTGCCTTCCCCTGCATATAGCGAGCTCCATGCTGTGAAGGGCCAGGCTGGATAACGTTAGCAGCGACAAGGAGGACTTGTGTGCTCCAAGCCCCTCTCTAAAATGGGAGTTTCTGGCCAGAGCACAGCACAACCCAGAATGAAGGGAAGCACCAGAGGAGATGCCAGACCCGCATGGCTGCAGGAAGAGGGCATAGGACTTCAGTGACACTGAAGCCAGTGGGCTGCAAGGAGCCAAAGTCTGCCTGGAACCACCTCGTGGAGGAGGATGGAAGGGCAGCACAGGCCACTGCAGGCAAGAGCCTTTTCTAAGGTGAGTTCAGAAAAAGGCAGAATACCCTCGGAGGGACAGAAGAAGTGGAGAAAGGCTGTCTGATGGCCACCCCTAGCTTAATGGCCCCAGTCTCCCTGCTCCCTCTTCTGAAAGTTTGGATCCCAGAGGAGGTGTATATGTATGCTGCTGGTACAGTGTGAGGCACACAGCCTAACTTGGCAGCTCCCCAGTTGGGACAGCAACTTGGAAGGGGGTTTCCTCCTCTCATGCAACCTTGAGGATAGAAAAGCAAGCCCTGTTGCTGTGGTAAAGGGAAAAGATAACAGTGGTGAGTACTTCCCATTGCCATTTAAGATTAGCAGCAGAATCCGTTATAGCAGCCATGATGTTTCTGGGCATTGAGATGGGACTCCCTCAATACAGTGTGCTACTATTTTTTTTATTTTTTTTCCCCTGGTGTCTGGGAATAAATAGCCCAGAAGCTTTGGCTGTAGTTTGTGCAAAATTAAGTTGCCAGCCTCTCACTATAATCTAATCAATATGGAGAAATGTAGTGAAGAATTGAGACCTGTTGGACACAAATGGTCTCTTACAGGCTGTTTCTGCCACTGAATGAATTGGTTATTCCTAAAGTGTTTAATGCAATAGGGAAAATACTGCACTAAATAAATACACCATAAAGCGGCAGCTCTGCCGTGAGATACACACAGAAGTAGAATTAAAACCAAATTGAGCTGCGCTAATACTAAATATAAAAATGTAAAATAAATATTAAGTGAATAGGGAACACAATATGAAGTGAGTCCATGTGATCAGACAAATGGTGAATGTGGGTAGGCCCCTTTAAATCCTGGTGACATTAGAATATAAATCCTATACACCACGACAATAACACGCACCTCCACCACATAGATTGTGTGCTTACCAGATGGCAAGCTTAAAGCTTGCAGCCAATACCCATCCAGGGCTTTTATCCAGAGAGAGTCAGATGTCGGCTCACAGACAGACCCCATCCAACAGAAATAGGCCAAGCAGAGGTCACAGTATTCTCAAATGAACCAGGAAAGAACTCTAGTCAGTAGGCATAAACATCAGAACAGCCAAAGTGACCCAAAAAGAAAAAGCTTGCCATGGTGAGAAACCAAACACACATGAACCACCGTCCTTCTTGGATCATAAGAACGTGGTGACATGAGCACGTCGCTCCTCCCGATGTGTTTCATCACAAGCTGACATCGTCAGGGGTTAATTGGAAGGGGATCTGAAGTGGTCTACAGGAACCTGGTGATTCCAGGAATAATCTCAGACTCTCCCCTGGTCAGCAATGCACACCTGGTAATCTGAATGTATTAGGCCAGCTACTATGAATCTGGCATGTATCTCTAAGAGGGTGCCTTTACAGGTTGTTGGCTTTTAAAATCCTGCCTCCTAATTTTTCCCCATATGAGGGGGGAGGCACTGTAAGTGGTAGCCTTGGGAACATATTCCCCTTGTGGTGGTTGCTTGGTAGGTGTAACACCTTAACAAGCTCCAATGGATTAATTCCTCCTTACACTGCAGTTATATCTGTTGGTGTGTAAGAGTTAATCGGTGCCTCTTGTGGTTTTGCACAGAGTTGAAGTTTGCTAGTGACTTTTCTTTGGGTTATATGACTATACACTGTTGCTAATCAAAAATGCACAGCATTTAAAGTTTGTCAGCGACATTTCTCCATGTCTGTACCTTGTTGCTAATGGGTAATGCACAGCATTGAAGGTCGCTAGTGACATTTCCGCTGGTTGTATGATCGTACCCTGTTAATCAAAATGCACAGCATTTAAAGTTTGTTAGCGACATTTTTGTTGATTATATGACTGTACACTGTTGCTAATCCGAATTGCACAGCATTGCGGTTTGTCAGTGTCTTTTTGTTATGACCGTACCTTGTTGCTAATCAGAAAAGCACAATGTTGACATTTAGTACCTTTTCTGGTTTCATATTTGTTATGACTGTTCATTGTCGCATCAGCAATACACAGTACTGAATATGAAGTGTCCTCCTGTCTTTATATTGGTGTTGGATGACTCGTTTTGCTACACTTCAGAAATGGGTGGAGCCTACGATGGTGACGTCATTGCATTTTTCCTCTCAGAAGGTGGATGGGCAAACAATATAGGAAGTGAAGTGTAGCTGATGGAGACACCGTGGTTTTGATTTTAAGATATGCTGCTTTATCGCCATTGCATGGCTTCTGCTTTGTAAGTGCAATTCATTTGTTTTTATTAACCACTTAACGACCGCCCCATGTACATATACGTTAGCAGAATGGCACGGACAGGCACAATCGCGTACCAGTAGGTGCCTGCCTTTGTGTGGGAGGGAGGTCCGATCGGACCTCCCCCCGGTACTTGAGGTGGTCGGTATCGCTTCAGGAGCGATCCGGAATGAGGGGGCGGCCATTGGTTTCTGGCCACCCCCTCGCGATCACTCCCGGCGAATGAAATGCTTCCTCTGCCTGTGTAATGTAAACACAGAAAAAATATATATAGTCGCGCTAACTTATGACTGTGAACATAAGCCCACCACTGAATAATTGAAAAAATCCAAATACCAACAGTGATAAATCGTATAGATGCTCAATGAAGAACCATGAAACATCAGTGAAATATAAATAATGTTAAGGTGAGTGAACTATGATTAAACAGTTAATAAGATGATAGTCCACAACTGCTATATAGGACTCTCAAAGTTCATGTCTGGAAGTCCATGATAAACAGAACACCCGTGAATAAGTGTCCAAAAAAGCCACTGACAGAAAATCTTCTTATAATCCGTGACTTTCACCACCACCAGTAAGAATTCCTGCTTACCAGAAAACGATGGTCCCCTATGACGGAGGACCTAAAACAGCCTCAAATGATACTCGGTGGAACCTCCGGATTTCAGCAAATGGTCAACTTCAATGGTTTAGTAGCCCGACAACTCATACAGCATCATGCGAATGTTCAACATCAACTTCAACCATTACCAGGTTTTACACTATAGCGCAGTTTCTTTTTACTTTTTTCTAATGTAAACACAGGCAGAGGAAGTGATGTCATCTCTCCATGCGGCGCTCTTTTCGTCCAGAGCGCCGAGAGAAGACATAGTAAGTGCACCAACAGCCCACTGACACGTAGGTACACATAAGCACACATTTCACCCCCCAGGTCACCCCCCAGTCACAGTGCCACTGATTGCAGTTATCATTTATTAACTGATCACTGCATTTAGTGTCATCTGTGACCGTAAAAAGTTGCAGGGCAGTTAGGTTTAGGCCCCTTTAGGTCCAGGGTAGCCCCCTAACCCCCCTAATAAAGGTTTAAACCCTTGATCGCCCCCCTGGTAACCCTTTCACCCCCTATCACCAGTGTCACTAAGCGATCGTTTTTCTGATCGCTGTATTAGTGTCGCTGGTGCCCCTAGGTAGCCAGTTATTTTTTAAGGGTCGCCGCCATTGTTTTATAGCATCAAGTACCCCCATATACAACCCAATAGAGGTTTTAACCCCGTGATTGCCCCTAGAGTTAACCCTTTAACCAGTGATCACCGTATAAGTGTTAAGGGTGACGCTGGTTGGTTAGGTTGCTTTTTATAGCATCAGGGCACCCGCCGTATATAACCCAATAAAGGTTTAATCCCCTGATCGCCCGGCGGGTGATATCAATTAGGGTTTAGCGTCAGTTAGGGTCTGCCTCGCCCCAGGCAGCGTCAGGTTAGTTCCAGTAACTCTAACACCCACGTGCAAAGCATATACCTCCCTTAGTGGTATAGTATCTGAACAGATCAATATCTGATCAGATCTATACAAGCATCCCCAGCATTTTAGGGTTCCCAAAAACGCAGTGTTAGCGGGATCAGCCCAGATACCTGCTAGCACCTGCGTTTAGCCCCTCCGCCCAGCCCACCCAAGTGCAGTATCGATTGATCACTGTCACTTACAAAACACAACACACATAACTGCAGCGTTCGCAGAGACAAGTCTGATCCCTGCGATCGCCAACAGTTTTTTTGGTAGCGTTTGATACAGTTGCAGACAGTCGGGTGCCTTTTTACCTGTGAATCCTTACTAGTGTACCACTAAATTTAGAGCCCAAAATGGGAAATCGAAGGTACACTAGTAAAGAGGCCTACGAGATTCTGAGCATGACAGATAGTGAAGAGGAGGTCACGCATATGTCAGATTCCGGCTCAGAATACAATCCTGTAGAACAGTGGTCCCCAACCTTTTTGGCACCGGGGACCGGCTGCGTGGAAGAAAATTGTGCCGAGGACGGGGGCACGATTTTTTGTGTGCAATGGCTGGTGTTAGCGCTTCAATCATCACGGCACCATGGTTGTTATGGTGTTAGGATGATTGAAGAGCCAGCCCGATAGAAGTTTTCTATTATTACATTGTAGTAATAAATGAAATCGTTGAACTCACCATAATGCAGAATCAGTGGGAGCTCCGAGTGTGTCACTTGCCACGTCACCTGTCACCAGATGCGGAATGTCACTTGCCACATCACCTGTCACCAGATGCGGAATGTCACTTGCCACGTCACCTGTCACCAGATGCGGAATGTCACTTGCCACGTCACCTGTCACCAGATGTGGATAGTCACTTGCCACCTCACCTGCCACGCTTACTGCCACAAGATGTGGATTGCCACCTGCCACTCTGCCCTTCACCAGATGCGGAATGTCACTTGCCACACCACCTGCCACGTTGCCTGTCACCAGATGTGGAGTGAGTGGAGCGCCCCTTGTGGTATGTTAGGTAGACAGCTGAGGGGGTGAACTACAAGTCCCAGCACACCTCACCTGTACTCCCACACACAGCTTACCTGTCACTGATGACGTCACATCTCTGTGGGATCGCCCCTCTGGATGTAGCAGGGTGTTTCCCTCCTCATGCTGCAGCCAGTCACACCTGGCAGAGGGAGGATCCAGGACTCCTTCGGCTGTCACTCTCTGGTTCCACCGTTCTCCCATTCCTGATTAGCTGTCTGTGGAGGGGCGGGGGTAGAGTACAGGAGTACAGGCAATCTGCGCCGCTGAACAAGGAAAAGTTTTCACACAGCGAGGAGCCGCAGGAGAGCGGTGATGCGGGGCGGGCAGTATGAGATGTCATCTCTCTGCTCCTTGCCGCACCTCCGACACTGAGACAGAGCACTGGCTTTGAAGGCGGAGGAGCGATGCGAGGGGCGGAGAGATATCATCCCTGCTTGCCCGCCCGCTCGCTCGCTTCTTCCATCCACCCAGCGCTCTCATGCCGGCAGCCCAGCATGTCTCCTGCCGACCGCCCACACCCGCGGCCCAGCTGCAGAAGGGCCACGGCCCGGTAGAGGGCCGGGGACCGGGGGTTGACGACCCCTGCCGTAGAAGACCGCGGCTCCATGTCAGATAGCACGGACGACGAAGATGAGGTACCTGCTAAGGTCAGGTGTACCCGACCCCGATCTTCTGAGGTTCTTGAGGAGCAAGAATCTCAGGGCTCTCGTATTATGGAGTAGGGAAGTACTAGCGCTGCTATTCCTTCTGGTGAACTGGCAAGCACCAGCGGCCTAGTACACCCTGGACTTACATCCAGCACTTGCAGTATCACTTGGTGACGTGGCAAGTCCCATAAGTGCAGTTAAAGCTGGCGAGGTGGCAAGCACAAGTAGTGTCCCGCTGCCACCAAGAAGACACAGGCAGGCCCATCGTGCCCATAGTGCCCTTCCTGCAGGATTCGCCTATCCTGATTGGGTGCCCAACACTTCTGCAGAACCCGTACTTCCCCCATTCACTGCCCATCCCGGTATTCAGGTGGAAACAGCTGATTTACGCCACTTGATTTTTTTTCGCTGTTTTTCATGGAAGATCTCTATAGATCTATTGTGGACCAGAGTAATTTATATGCTGGTCAATTCATCGCTGCTAATCCCCTGTTGCCTTCGATTGCCAGAAATGGGAAACCAATTACGGTTTCCGAATTTAAAACCTTTCTGGGCCTTTCCCTCGACATGGGCACACATAAATTCTCGTCATTGCACGCCTATTGGTCCACACGCCCAATTGACCATATGCCCGTGTTCTGTCTCCATGTCCAGGAAACGATACGAGCAGATCTTGCGGTTCATGCACTTCGCCAAGGAAATTTGACGTTCACGTGGAGACCCTGAATCTGATCGGCTCTATAAAATTCGGCCCCTGCATAAACCACTTCAACAAACGTTTCGCAGCCTTGTTTACTCCCGATCAAGATGTCTGCGTTGATGAGTCCCTGATTACATTTTCTGGCCACTTGTCTTTCAAACAGTACCTTCCCAACAAGCGTGTCAGATATGGGGTCAAGCTCTATAAGTTCTGTGACAGGGCAACAGGCTATGTATGGAGCTTTATGGTTTATGAGGGAAAAGACAGTCGCATAGAGCCGGAGAACTGCCCAGATTTCATAGGGAGCGCTGGCAAGATAGTGTGGAACTTGGTGTCACCCTTATTCGGAAAGGGGTACCACTTGTATGTGGACAATTATTACACGAGCGTGCCACTGTTTAGTCGCTTGTTTGATCTTCAGATTGGAGCATGTGGCACCGTGCGACCTAATCGCTGGGGCTTTCCCCAGGGGCTTGTAGGTTCCCGTCTTAGGCTGGGGGAGAGAGCCTGCTTGAAGTGTATAATAATTTGCTCGCTGTGAAGTGGAGGGATAATAAGAATGTTTTCTTTCTTACCTGGTTATAAAAAGTAAAAATTTGCGCTAGGTGCAAAGTGATTTAAAAAAATAAATAAATGAATATGTCCCTTAAGGAAACCTGCTGCTAAACACCAAAAAAAAACTTTGATATAAGGTACAAACAAAGTGAGTATACAAAAATAGTGTAGCGCTGGAAAGAACTGTATATATCTATACAGTTAAAATTAAATACGTGAAAAAAGTATCAAAAACACTAATAAAACAATGCAAATAAACCAATCAAGTTCATAAGTGCCCGTGAAGAAAGAAGATTATCAAATAAATGTGTAGAGGATTTGACGAAACGAAACATGCCCCTGATGATGTCACATTTGACGAAACGGCGTAGGGTGACACGCACATGCATTGCGCACGCGCGAATCAGCCTTTGACAGAAACTCAGAGCTTTTTTATTTCCTTGCAAGGATTTTCTCGTTTTATCATTATTTTTATACCTATGTGAGAGCTGTTTTCTCTCCTGTTCATTTCTAATAAAACTTCCCTGATGAATGCTACACTATGGAAAGTTTTTCTTTCTTCTCTTTGGACATCGTTTTAACTGCTGAGGATTATTCACTCTGATCAAGAGTGTTTTTCATCTCCGATTTGGATCAGCTGTGCAGACACGTCTCTGGAGACTCGCCTATTGTGGATGAAGTGTCTTCACTGGAATTTCTCTGCCTTCCATGGAGTGAACATCGCTCTACTAAGCTTGTTTTGACCCCCCTGAGAAGGGCGGTCGCAGGCTGTTTGGTAAGCCTTCATTTCTCACTTTGGTGGCGGGATCTTCACTTATTGTTGGAATAGCACTTACCAGCTTCATCGGATATCTTCTCTGTGGAACTCTTATCATCAATATAGAGGAAATCCTCTACACATTTATTTGATAATCTTCTTTCTTCACGGGCACTTATGAACTTGATTGGTTTATTTGCATTGTTTTATTAGTGTTTTTGATACTTTTTTCACGTATTTAATTTTAACTGTATAGCTATATACAGTTCTTTCCAGCGCTACACTATTTTTGGATACTTTCTTTCTTACCTCCCTTAACGCAGACACGACAGTCGTGTTGGGGAGAAACCCCTCTGTGTCCACGAATATAACCAAAATATGGGAGGGGTGGACCTCAACGACTAGTTGTTGGCGCCGTATCACATTGCTCGTAAGGCGAGACGCTGGTACAAAAAAGTGTCTCTATCCTTATTTCAATTGGCTTTTCTGAACGCTCATGTGCTATACAGAGCTTCAGGCGGTACTTTATCCTTCCTTAAATTCCAGGATGAGATGGTCACAGACCTTCTGTATCCAGGCGGTTCTACACCTCCCCATCCCCAACCAAATGCAGTAAGCCGGCTGTATGAGAGGCATTTTCCGTATGTCCTCGAGAGTACCCCTACCCAACGAGCCCCCCAAAAAAGAGGTCGTGTCTGTAGCAAGTGCGGATTTAGGCGTGACACCCGTTATTTTTGTCCACTCTGTCCTGACAATCCTGGTCTGTGCATTGGTAAAGGTTTTGAGCACTTCCACCCACTAGTGAAGTTTTAGCGTAGGGTACAGCATTTCAGGCTAGGACACACTTACACAGGGTCTCCCAAGATTGCTTTTCAGGTATGTCATTTTTTGTTTTCAGGTGCGCCATTCAGCTGCAGCGCGGTTTTATTTACCCTGACAGCAAACAGCGTTTGATCCCACGATACATAAAGCCGTGACTCCAGTGCTGTAGGAGGTGATTTCACCACCACAGTTAAAAAAAAAAAGAGCATATATGCCGAAGCATGTGGGCAGCAGGGCGGAGGAGAGACTTTCCTCCTAATGCCGCGTACATACGGTCGAAATTCCGACTGAGGCTTGCCCGTGGAAAAGTCAGACCGTGTGTACGTGGCATAACTTTTTTGCGGGAGGATGCCCCCATGCTTCGGCATATATAAATGGTGCATGTATGCCCATCAGAAGTGGGTGGATGAAGGGAGGTATTCTAATGGTGGCCATACCCATCGATCAATCTCTCTCTTTCGTTCAGCCAACAGGCTGCATAAAAAAAAGATTACAGTACATGTCCAACAAGTACCAGCAACGTACTGGTATGTTGCTGGACTTTGGTTATACCAGAATGATGCCTGCGGGTTTAGGTTTCATCTTGGTATCATTCTTTTCAGCCAGCGGTTGGCTTTCATTTAAAAGCAATCCTAACGGCTAATTAGCCTCTAGACTGCTTTTACAAGCGCCCCCCCCCCCCCCCTGATATAAACAGCACCATTGGGAAAGCATTTTATCACACCGATCTTGGTGTGGTCAGATGCTTGGAGGGCAGAGGAAAGATCTAGGGTCTAATACCTCAATTTAAAAAAAAAAAAAAGTACCTGTCACTACCTATTGGGGATATTTACATTCCCTGAGATAACCATAAAAATAATAATAAAAAAAAAAATGGAAGGAACAGTTTAAAAATAAAATAAAAAAGCAAAATAAATAATAAAAATAAAATATAAAAACACCCCTGTCCCCCCCTGCTCTTGCGCAAAGGCGAACGCAAGCGTCGGTCTGGCGTCATATGTAAACAGCAATTGCACCATGCATGTGAGGTATCACCGCGAAGGTCAGATCGCGGGCAGTAATTTTAGCAGTAGACCTCCTCTGTAAATCTAATGTGGTAACCTGTAAAGGCTTTTAAAAATGTATGTAGTTTGTCGCCACTGTGCGTTTGTGCGCAATTTTAAAGCATGTCGTGTTTGGTATCCATGTACTCGGCCTAAGATCATCTTTTTTATTTAATCAAACATTTGGGCAATATAGTGTGTTTTAGTGCATTAATATTAAGTGTATTTTTTCCCCAAAAAATGTGTTTGAAAAATAGCTGCGCAAATACTGTGTGGGAAAAAAAATGCAACACCCATCATTTTAATCTGTAGGGCCTTTGCTTTAAAAAAATATATGTTTGGAGGTTCAACGTAATTTTCTTGCAAAAAAAAAAAATGTTTTCATGTAAACAAAGTGTCAGAAAGGGCATCGTCTTCAAGTGGTTAGAAGAGTGGATGGTGTGTGACCTAAGCTTCCTAATGTTGTGCATAAAATGCCAGGACAGTTCAAATCCCCCCCCCCCCCCCACAGCTATTTGCTGAGAGGTATGGTGAGTATTTTGCAGATCTCGCTTTTTGTCACAAAATTTTGAAAAAGTTTGTCATATTCCCGCAACTTGTGGCAAAATATAAAATATTCCATGGACTCAACATGCCTCTCAGCAAATAGCTTGGGGTGTCTACTTTCCAAAATTGGGTCATTTGGGGGGGGGGGGGTTGTGCTATTTTAGCATTTTATGGCTTTTGAAACTGTGATAGGTAGTGAGTGAAATCGGGAGAAGCAGCAAAATGTGTTTTTTGGGGTGCAATTCCACATATAACCATGGCATGTGTGAGCAATATATCTTTTAGTGACAACTTTTAGTAATTTTTTTTTTTTTTGTCATTCAATCAATTGGGACAAAAAAAAAAATTCAATGGGCTCAACATGCCTTTCAGCAATTTCCTTAGGGTGTCTACTTTCCAAAATGGGGTCATTTGGGGGGCTTTTGTACTGCCCTGCCATTTTAGCACCTCAAATAATATAGGCAGTCATAATAGGCAGTCATAAATTAAAAGCTGTGTAAATTCCAGAAAATGTACCCTAGTTTGTAGACGCTATAACTTTTTGCACAAACCAATAAATATACGCTCATTGACGTTTTTTTACTGAAGACATGTGGCTAAATACATTTTCGCCTAAAATGTATGACTAAAATTTAGTTTATTTGTTTTTTCTTGTAACAAAAAGTAGAAAATATCCTTTTTTTTTTTTCTAAATTTTCGGTCTTTTTCCGTTTATCGCAAAAAATAAAAATCGCAGAGGCAATCAAATACCATTAAAAGAAAGCTCTTTTTGTGGGAAGAAAAGGACGCACATTTCGTTTGGGTACAACATTGCATGTCCGCAATTTCCAGCTAAAGCAGCGCTGTGCCAAATTGTAAAAACACCTCTGGTCTTTAAGTTGCGTATTGGTCCGGGGCTTAAGTGGTTAAATTCATTTTGTTCAACATACTGCACTATGGGAGCATTTCTTCTTACGTTTTTGAGTACTACCAGTTTGGTAAGACTACCGTTTAGTGGACACTATCTGGTAAGCACGATACTCACTCACCTGGGTATAGAGTTGGATGCACGATATATGAAGGATTTCTTCACGATAAACTTCTTCTGCAGTTTTTTTTCTAAACCTACATGGATGGGTGTTATTACCTTGTCATTTATGGACTTGAATTTCAATGGGACTCTGCTTTAGTTTACTTTTTTTCACCTGATAATTTGAAGAATATCTTTTATTAGCGCTTTTTTTTTTTTTTTTTTTTTTTTATCTGTTTTGAGTTTGGTACTAGACTTTAAGGTGCTGGCAGCTTTTTCTATATTCATATTCGTTATTTTATATATTGTATTGTTTTCAAGAACAGCGTTAGCCCTTGGGCTTTCATTTTTTTACACTTCATAAATGCACAACATTGGAGGTTTTTTATATATTTTTTTAAATTTGGCTACGCATCAGAATACGCAACACTGAAGACTGGTTGTGTCTTTCCCATTTTTATATTTATTCTATATCCCAGTGTTTCTCAACTCCAGTCCTCAAGGCGCACCAACAGGTCATGTTTTTGGGATTTCCTGCAGATAAAACAGCTGTGATAATTACTAAGGCAGTGAAACTGCTCAAATCACTTGTGGAAATCAATGGAAATCCCAAAAACATGACCTGTTGGTGTGCCTTGAGGACTGGAGTTGAGAAACACTGCTATATCCATACATAGCTTGTAGCACTTTTGAAATGCACAACTTTGAAGTTCATGTCGTGTCTTCTCTGTGTTGGTCTATCTAGCTGCACTTCAGAAATACACAGCATTGTAGTCTATGCTCATGTCCTTTTTATGTCTACATCTAATTTCTGGTGCTGTGCGTCAAATGCACAATCTGTGATCTTTTATATTTGTGATATTAGTTATACATGTATCACTTTTATTTCATACCTTAATTTCCTATGTACATGGATGGGCCCGGAATTCTTGCTGTAGAAACTCAGATGTCAAAATTCAGTCCCTACATTCAGGCATGCCAAGAGGCATTTCCTGTGCTTGTAACACGGTAGGGTTGTATGACACTGGAAGACGGTTAAAAGATCACCTTTTTTGTACGAACTTCTGTTCATTTGAGTATTACCTGAGGATCCGGCATCAGAACTTTTCTGACCCGTATACCTAACTCAAGTAGGTTTACAGTTTTATATGTACAGTGCGTACGAAAAGTTTTCAGACCCCCTTAAATTTTTCACTTTGTTATATTGCAGCCATTTGCTAAAATCAATGAAGTTAATTTTTTGCCCTCAATGTAAACACAGCACACCATATTGACAGAAAAACACAGAATTGTTGACATTTTTTGCAGATTTATTAAAAAAGAAAAACTGAAATATCACATGGTCCTAAGTAATTCAGACCCTTTGCTGTGACACTAATATATTTAACTCAGATGGTGTCCATTTCTTCTGATCATCCTTGAGATGGTTCTACACCTTCATTTGAGTCCAGCTGTGTTTGATTATACTGATTGGACTTGATTAGGAAAGCCACACACCTGTCTATACAAGACCTTACAACTCACAGTGCATGTCAGAGCAAATGAGAATCATGAGGTCAAAGGAACTGCCTCAAGAGCTCAGACAGAATTGTGGCAAGTCACAGATCTGGCCAAGGTTACAAAAAAATGTCTGCTGCACTTAAGGTTCCTAAGAGCACAGTGGCCTCCATAATCCTTAAATGGAAGACGTTTGGGACGACCAGAAAGCCTTCCTAGAGCTGGCCGCCTGGCCAAACTGAGCTATCGGGGGAGATGAGCCTTGGTGAGAGAGGTAAAGAAGAACCCAAAGATCACTGTGGCTGAGCTCCAGAGATGCAGTTCGGAGATGGGAGAAAGTTGTAGAAAGTCAACCATCACTACAACCCTCCACCAGTCGAGGCTTTATGGCAGAGTGGCCCGACGGAAGCCTCTCCTCAGTGCAAGACACATGAAGGCCCGCATGGAGTTTGCTAAAAAAAACACCTAAGGACTCCAAGATGGTGTGAAATAAGATTCTCTGGTCCGATGAGACCAAGATAGAACTTTTTGGCCTTAATTCTAAGCGGTATGTGTGGAGAAAACCAGGCACTGCTCATCACCTGTCCAATACAGTCCCAACAGTGAAGCATGGTGGTGGCAGCATCATGCTGTGGGGGTGTTTTTCAGCTGCAGGGACAGGACGACTGGTTGAAATCGAGGGAAAGATGAATGTGGCCAAGTACAGGGATATCCCTGACTAAAACCTTCTCCAGAGTTCTCAGGACCTCAGACTGGGCCGAAGGTTTACCTTCCAACTAGACAATGACCCTAAGCACACAGCTAAAATAACGAAGGAGTGGCTTCACAACAACTCCGTGACTCTTCTTGAATGGCCCAGCCAGAGTCCTGACTTAAACCCAATTAAGCATCTCTGGAGAGACCTAAAAATGGCTGTCCACCAACGTTTACTATCCAACCTGACAGAACTGGAGAGGATCTGCAAGGAGGAATGGAAGAGGATCCCCAAATCCAGGTGTGAAAAACTTGTTGCATCTTTCCCAAAAAGACTCATGGCTGTATTAGATCAAAAGGATGCAAATACTAAATACTGAGCAAAGGGTCTGAATACTTGGGACCATGTGATATTTCAGTTTTTCTTTTTTAATAAATCTGCAAAAATGTCAATTCTGTGTTTTTCGGACAATATAGGGTGCTGTGTGTATATTGAGGAAAAAAAATTAACAAATGATTTTAGCAAATGTCTGCAATATAACACAGTGAAAAATTTAAGGTGGTCTGAATACTTTCCGTACCCACTGTATTCTTCATAATCGCTCGTTTAGCAGAACTGGTCATAGCAAACCAATGTGAGTGTTCTGCTCCTGCTATTGACTTAATCTCCTGAATTAGGTTTCTGCTTAATGTATCCCTCAATACCAAAAAGCACCCAATGGCGTGCATTCAGGTTTCAGACATCAGGTAGGACACCTGATATTTACGCAATAGGTACAAGCTGTTTACCAAGCTCCTTTTTGCTTGATTTTAATGCATTTGCGTTCAGAGGTATAGGGAGTCTGGGTATATAGAGCACTTTCACAGCTGACATGCCAGCATTCACATGTGAGGGAAGTCATAAGGTTGGTATGCTTGGGCACATACCTGTCCAGCCTTCTAAGCCCAGGGAATAACCTTCTCTTCTATTACCCTTAAGTGGGCTTTCCTTTACCCATCACTATGAAAAAGGAATAAATAAATTAAAAGGGACCTGCAAGGTCAGTCTGTCAAGGAGTCCTTTTTAAATCCTTATCCTGAACAGAGTAATGTTTAAGCCAGATCCTCTTTGGTGATCAAAGTTGTATCCTTGTTTCACAGAGCAAGTCTTTAATTGGTCCATTTAGTGGTCCTAAGAAGTGTTGCAGGCATGTTAAAACATTCAGGCGCAACCACAATTGAAAGCGCTGATCGGGACAGTCTTGAAAGGACAAACCGTCAAATAATTGAAACGTTGAATGAGATAAAAACGTGTCGATTTAAAAATATCTGATTGGATGTAAAATTATCTAGACATCTCCTTGTATAGATGGAACAACTACAAAGCGTGCTCCTCACTGTGACGGTACCTTAAGTAACAGTCCATGGTGGACTGGCTTGGTGGGGCAGTGCTGCAAAACCTTCATGTGTTCTGGATGTCACAAAGAGGGAAGCCAGGATGTGCAGAGCTGGATGGACAGTGTGGAGCCTTGATGGGTTTCCCAATGATGTGTGGCGGAATCACGCGGCAACCAGGATGCAAAGGGGGAACCGAGAGGCAGACAGAGCAACCACTGACCGGAGCTAGTGGAGGGGAACACCCGAACGTGACGTCATACAATCGAGGAACGCAGGTCCAAAACGAAGCTTGGAGCACAACAGGTGGAGAAAAAGCTGAGGAGAGTAGAGGGAAGATGGCTGTCGACTTGACTACACGTATTGTGGCGTGGCCCTTCAGGTCATGTGACAGACTGCAAATGGGGTTTAAATGGGGGCGGACCGCGGGCAGAATCACAAATTTAAAGGAACCATGATTGGTTTTTCCACTGCAGCATACCGCCATCGTTTAAACAACCTGATGACAAAGGCTTATTATACATACACTACAAACAATTAGACAAAGACAAGGGAATACAATACAATAAAAATAAGCAGGATGGACAAGAAACAATGGTTAGAATATGAATCCAATGTCTCAATTGAGAGATTATATATATATATACCGTTACCAGGAAGACTAACTGTTCAGTTTTCTCCTCTCGCCTTCCAGGACAGCAACACATGAGGATAATCAAGTAATCCGCAGGCCTACCTTAAGGTGGGACCACTTGCTGCAAGATGCCAGGTTCTGCAGCAAGTTTTACCTCCACTTCACTATGACTGAGAAAAGTATCTTAGCTGGATGAGGCGGCTGATCAGCAGGTTTGCTCCCTTCTCTGCTTCGAATGCAGGATCTATGTGGAGTGTTCTTTAAAGATAGAATCAGAAAACCTCTGAAATTGGCACAGTTTGACTGTCTCAATCATCTAGCAATTGTGGCCTAACATGCCTGCAATAACAGACAAAAACTATATATATATTAAAATGTTATATATATAAAATACTTGTATTTACACCCCTCCTGGTGTGCTCATCCACACACCTGCTCTTTTGGGCTCTTGCAGGACATTCACAAGGTTCATAGTGCAATAGATGTCCCAGTTTCCTGGCGCCATACTGTTTGGTTTTTGTCTGTTATTGCAGGCATGTTAGGCCACAATTGCTAGATGATTGAGGTGGAGACTCAGCTCCTTGCACAGATTGACTGGAGTAATGGCACTGCTGGGACAGTTAAAGGGCAAAAATGTACAAACCTATTACAGGACAATTTTATGGTCCAGTTCATTAAGGCCCCAACTAGGAATGATGCTCTGTTGGACCTGGTAATCTCAAACCATGCAGAGCTTATTACTAGTGTTAAGATAAAGTAACACCTGGGTAGCAGTGATCATAACATGATTTCTTTTGATGTTAGCTGTAAGCAAGAAATGCATACGGGAAAGATAAAAACGCTTAAATTCAAGTGCAAATTTTCCATGTAGGAGGGCTGCTCTCCAGGACTTAGACTGGGAGAGAATTTTGGCATTGATGAACACAGAACAGAAATGGGAATTCTTCAAAATGACTGTTTGGGACCTCACTGCAAAGTATATTCCCATGGGCAATACGTTTAAAAAGCTAAAAATAAAACCTATGTGGCTCATGGCCAAAGTTAAAAAAGCTACAAAAATTATCTGGAGTGGGTGACTGGGGACAAAGAGAAGGCTAATTTATGAAATACTTTCTTCAGCTCCGTGTATACAAAGGAGCATGGGGGAGTTCATGTCCATAATGGGGGTGGTATTGACAAAGCCCCAAATGATCCACAATGGCTCAAAAGTGATTTGGTCCAGAAATTTTTAGACAGAATAAAGGTGGATAAAGCACCTGGACCAGATGGCATACACCCACGGATCCTAAAAAAGAATTGAGCTCTGTAATTTCAAAGCCATTGTATTTAATTTTTAGGGACTCATTAATGACAGGAATAGTACCACTGGATTGGCGCAGGGCGAACGTGCGAACTGTAGTTGGGAAGATACTTGAGCGTTTAATAAAAGACCACATAGGCGAGTTCTTGCTGGGAAAAAAAACAATTTACAACAGACAGCATGGATTCATGAAAGACAGAAGTTGTCAGACAAACTTGATTTCTTTTTATGAAGAGGTAAGTAAAACCTTGGACAGAGGGGTGGCAGTGGACGTGGTATACTTGGATTTTGCAAAAGCGTTCGATACAGTTCCGCACACACGGCTCATGTGTAAGGTAAAGTCTACAGGCCTGGAAATATCAGTTTGTAAATGGATAGAAAACGGGCTAAAAGACAGAATTCAGAGAGTAGTGGTTAATGATTCTTACTCTGCATGGTCTAAGGTCATCAGTGGTGTACCCCAAGGTTCAGTGCTGGGACCCTTTATTTTTTAATGTCTTTATAAATGATATTGGGTCTGGGATCAAAAGTAAAATTTCTGTCTTTGCAGATGACACCAAGCTATGCAGTGGAGTAACGTCCTTACAGGATGTATCCAATTTACAAGCCGACCTCAATGCTCTGTCTAATTGGGCGACTGTGGCAGATGAGGTTTAATGTTGATAAATGTAGAGTTATGCACTTGGGGGCTAAGAATATGCATGCATCATACATACTAGGGGGGGTACAACTGGGGGGATCCGTAGTGGAGAAGGATCTGGGAGTTTTGGTAGATCATAAGCTCAATAATATCATGCAATGCCAAGCTGCAGTTTCCAAAGTGAGCAAAGTCCTTTCTTGTATTAAGAGAGGTATGGACTCCAGAGAGAGATATAATTTTGCCCCTGTACAAATCATTAGTAAGACCTTAGCAGTTCAGTTTTGGGCACCAGTTCTCAAAAACGATATTGGGGAACTGGAGAAAGTGCAGAGAAGGACAACCAAACTGATGAGAGGCATGGAGGAGCTCAGCTATGAAGAGAGATTAGAGGAACTGAATTTATTCACTTTTGAGAAGAGGAGATTAAGGGGGGATATGATCAACATGTACAAATATATAAGGGGTCCAAATAGTGAACTTGGTGTTGAGTTATATTCACTTTACGGTTAACAAGGAGGACACGGGGGCACTCTTTACGTCTAGAGGAAAAGAGATTTCATCTCCAAATACGGAAAGGTTTCTTCACAGTAAGACCTGTGGAATAGACTCCCTCCAGAGGTGGTTCTTGCCAGCTCAGTAGATTGCTTTAACCACTTAAGGACCTACGCCTGTACATATACGTCAGCAAATTGGCACGGCTGGACATAAGCACGTGTGTGTATATATACACGTCCCCTTTAAGATGCGCTCACGACCCGGTCCTGAGCGCCGCCGGTGTCCTGCGATCGGGTCACAGAGCTGAAGAACGGTAAGAGGTAAGTGTAAACAAACCTTTCCCCATTCTTCCTAGTGAGAGTGTCACTGATCGTCTGTTCCCTGTCATAGGGAACGACTATCAGTGACGTCACACGCCAAGCCATGCCCCCACACAGTAAGAATCACTCATTAGGTCACACTTGACCCCTTCAGCGCCCCCTACAGGTTAACCCATTCACTGCCAGTATCATTTTCACAGTAATCAGTGCATTTTTATAGCACTGATCGCTGTAAAAATGACAATGGTCTCAAAATGGTGTCAAAAGTGTCCAATGTGTCCGCCATAATTTCGCAGTCACAATAAAAATCGCTGATCGCCGCCATTACTAGTAAAAAAAAATATTAATAATGCCATAAAACAGTCCCCTATTTTGTAGACGCTATAACTTTTGCGCAAACCAATCAATAAATGCTTATTTTAACAAAAATGTAGAAGAATGCGTATCGGCCTAAACTGAGGAAAAAAAATGTTTATATATTTTTTGGAGTTATAGCAAAAAGTAAAAAATATTACATTTTTTAAAAAATTGTCGCTCTATTTTTGTTTATAGCGCAAAAAATAAAAACCGCAGAGGTGATCAAATACCACCAAAAGAAAACTCTGGGGGAAAAAAAGAACGTCAGTTTTGTTTGGGAGCCACGTCGCACGACTGCGCTATTTTCAGTTAAAACGACGCAGTGCCGAATTGCAAAAAGTGGCCTGGTCTTTAACCAGCCAAAATGGTCCGGGGCTGAAGGGGTTAAGAAAGGTCTGGATACTTTCCTAAATGTACATAATATAACTGGGTACTGACATTTATAGGTAAACTTGATCCAGGGAAAATCCGTTTGCCTCTCAGGGGATCAGGAAGCAATTTTTTCCCCTGCTGTAGCAAATTGAAGCATGCACTGATGATTTTTTCTTGTCTTCCTCTGGATCAACTGTGGATATAGAATTGGGAACATGGGATTGTACGATAATTACATTTTTTTTTTCTTCATGGTTGAACTGAATGGACTTGTCTTTTCTCTTTTCGTCCATTAACGGACACAGCTCCTTAATTCTTGCCGTTGGGTTATGTTCCTGTTCTATAGGAGAGGACTAGGCAGAACATGTTAGATATTTAATACATGTTACTTTAACAGAGTTGAAACGGCCCCGCCCAGGGGGCGGTCCCTCTGTACATAACCCTCCACCCTGCAGCAGCAGCCCTAGTTTTTGTTCTGCCTAGTAGAGAAGGACCTGGCTCCCTTTGGGCCCAGAGTCTTGAAGAGAATTTTTTACTTTATTTTATTTTTGAAGAATCTTCTATCAACTGCCGGCTGGGCATTACAGGCAGGATATTATAGATCCTTGTAGTCCCCCCCCAGTCTGGCCAGCAAGCGTGAGCAGACCGTAGCTACGTGCGGGGTCGGCCACGACATACCCCATGGCTCCAGGGGTGGCCGGTGAACTATGCTCCAGGGTTCACATATGACCGAGCGGCTTGCTGTCTGAGTCACAGTGGACCCGGCCGACAGCTACTCTGTACTGCTCGGTTGTAGGTCTGTCAGGAACGCACCAGCAGGTCCTCACAGGGACGGTTAAGTGCAGTGCCTCCTGCATCGGTGGGATGGAACAGCTGGGTATTCCTAAAGAGGTCGTTGGGTTCTCCTGCCTTCCCCTCTCTCCCTCTGTCACCCTTTTTCCTCCTCCCCTTGCAGGGCCGCTGCGACCAGGGAATACCTTTTTTAAATGGGCTCCAGGTCCTGGCGGGGGCTGTGGGGGTGTCCAGGCTCGCTCTGTGTGGGGGGTGGTATTTTTTTGGGAGCCTCTGCTGCTGGCCTTCTCGTCCACCTCGCTTGCTGGGCGCCATTTTTCTGGGGCTTATTCATTGCATTGATTTTCCCATTAACGGCCATTTTGCCGTGGCCGCGCCATGATGCAGGCGGGCGGCCATTTTCTTGTGGTCCGTGCGCTTTCTCTGAGGCACCTGGCGGCCATTTTGGAGTCAGGTTTGGCCTCTAGTGCTGACTGGTTTCCTGAACGGCGCCATTCACCCCACACGGTTTCTCCGTCACACGCGGTGTGAGGATGGAGAGTGGGCAGCGGCGCTGGACAGTCCCTGGCTGACGGTGAGTCCCCTGGGTATCCCCCCCTCGTTCAGTGCAGCATTGTCAGGTAACTGACTAGGTCCCTAAGGGTTGTCAGTGGGTGATCTGGAGCCAGAGGCTGGCGTTTTTCCTCAAGACATTCCAGAGGCAGTATCCGGTGCCCCTGCACCCGCGTTTCCCATGGGCACTGTTTAGGCAGTCCTGGAGTCATGTTGCCAAGGTGGAAGAGGCGTGCGAGCGTAAGGGGGTACTATTCGCGCCCTCCCCCCGCCATCGCCTGGGAAATTGTTCTGACTCAGACTCGGGCCTGGCTCCCTGGTTCTGATATGTCAGAAGAGGCGGACCAGGACCTTCCCTGTGTGGAGGACCCCTCGTCCGGGCCAGCTCAAGACAGCACTTATCACTGCTGTGAGGGAGACTCTCAAGCTGGAAGATACAGCTGGGACTTCCACAGCAGAATCTCCTTTTTTTGGGTCGCACAACCCGACCCGCTAGGTTTAAGGTTTTCCTTATGTTGATTTCTTTGACTAGTTCATAATTAAAGAATGGGAATGGCCGCAGAGGCCCTTTGCGGTCCCTCAGTGCACCCCGGTCTCTCGGTTAAAATACGTAACCTCTATCCCGGGGGAGGGGACCCCTGTTTTTAAGGACCCTACTGATAGAAGGTCTGAAGCGGTGAGCCGCTCCGTTTTCACCATGCTGAAGCATTGCGGCCTATTGTGGCTGCTTCCTGGGTGTCCCTGACACTCACGGAGTGGGCAAAAAATATTGCACCAGACTGGGGAGGAACTTCGGTTTCCTCCTGATTGCGTGCCTCTGGCCGAGCGTGTTGGTACAGGGACTCATGTACATCTGTGATGCAACCTTGGGTGCAGTCCCCTTGATCTCCAGGACCTCAACATCTGCGGAGGTATGGCGCCGCGTAATATGGTTGGAATGCTGGTCTGCTGACTAAGCTTCTTGGACAACTCTGGCAGTTTTGGCTTTCTAAGGTGGGAGGCTTTTTGGCACCTCACTGGACGACATCATGTAGGATGTCCCTGGGGGTAGGAGCATGCTTCTCCCTCAAATCCACTACAGGGAAGGAGCTGCGCTGTAAGCCGGGCCCTCCTTTCCCACACTGAAGAGGTGTTTTTGTCAGTCGGGGAGAACCTTCCAAGCGGAAAAGGTCTTGCTGGGGGACAGAAGCGTCCCTGGGTGTGCAAGTCCACCAAGCCAGCAATCAAGCCTGCTACCGCAGGAAGTTTTGCCCCCACCCGACTCCAGGGTGGGGGGACAGCTTCGCAGGTTTGCAGCTCAGTGGACTTCCCTGCTCTCCGACCAGTGGGGTCTGCGTGTTGATCACTTCGGGGTACAAGAATAGAGTTCCTTTCTTGTTCACCAAACAGATTTTTTCCCTCACAAGCTGCCTCTCCTTCCGGCTCTTTGGGCTGCCATGCGGGGTGATCTTACCCGTACCATTGCAGGACAGGTTTCAGGGTTTCTACTTGTGACAGTGGGGTCACTTTGGACACAGGGTGAATAAAAGAAACCCCCGATATGGTCTGTGATAGCCATATTCAAGGCTGTATATACATTGTATATAGATTGGATGTATACTGTATGTGGGGGTTAAGTATCATTGCTGTGAGGAATTAAGTTGTTTTGCATTTCTATTGTTCATTTAAGTCTGTCCTTGTGTGTATTGTAAAGTGCCAGACAGACTGGCTGCCAACCCTTTGTGAAAAGATGTGTTTTGGAGATCGTATATTCTATTGTGTTGGGATCTTTTGAAGCCTAGCAGACGTCAGGATGAGGTGTTGAGTCTTGGGATGTGTGGGTGGAGCTGGGCCCTTGTTCATGTTAAATCATGTGCCTTGAATTGTGTATAAAGTTACAATGTTTCTCAATAATAAATTCATTTCTTACTACAGAAGAGACAGCGTGCGTCTCGTCTTCTTCCAGAGGGGTCGGCTCCTATAGGAAAGGGTCGTTTAGCTGTGGATATCGGTAGCGAGTGGATGTGTGTCTAGGAGAGGGAACATTGTGTCTAGGAGAGGGGACAGAGGAAACGGCGTTAATACCCCTTGATATTTGGGGTGCCGTTACACTACTCAAATCTGTTTGTGGTCCCAAAAAGGGGTGGAGTCGGTCCAATCTTGGACGTCAAGGACCTCAATGTCTTTATCTGGATTCAAAATGTTCCAGATGGACTCGATTCGTTCGGTGAGGGCTGCGCTCCATCCGGGGGACTTCCTGCATCCTTGGATATCAGGGACGCATACTTGCATGTCCCCATCTGCGTCAAGCATCGCGGTAGGTGAAGACCACTATCAATTGTGGCTCTTCTCTTTGGCCTGGCTTCGGCACCAAGAGTTTTCTTCTAGGTGCTTGCCCCGATTCTAGCTTTGCTGAGACAGCGCGGCATTGCCATCGTAGGCTTACTTGGACAGCCTTTTTCCGAAAGCTGCTTCAGGCTCAGAATTAGAGAAGGATGTGTCTTTAGCAAGTCAGACCCTTCGGGAGTTTGGATACTAAACCTCCAGGAGTCGGTGTTGGTACCGACCCAGAGCCTAGAGTACCTGGAGTTGATTCTAGGCTCCTCGGAGGCCAGAGTCTTTCTTCCCTTGGAGAAGTTGCAGACACTCCAATCTGCGGTGAGGTTGTTGACATCCCGCAAATGGTCGTCTCTCCGTTTTTGCATGTGAGTCCTGGGCCTCATAGTAGCCTCTTCAAGGCAGTACCATATGCCCAATTCCACACTCGGGTCTTGCAGACGGAGATTCTCTAAAAATGGAACAGATCTTCGTTGTCTCTGGATCATCAGATTCAGATAAGTCATCTTGTCAGGTCCTCTCTGAGTTGGTGGCTGAGATTCCCGGCTCTCCGGTCTGGGAAGTCATTTCTCCCTTTTCAGGGACTTTGATCACGACAGACGCCTGTCTGACCGGTTGGGGGGTGGAGTCTGGGGGTTCAGGCGAATCCCAACTGCCAATCAATGTTCTGGATCTCTGGGCGATCAGGCTGTGCCTTTCCAGGTGGTCTCGGTGACTAAGAGGGCATCCAGTCAGGATCCAGTCAGACAAAGCCACGGCTGTGGCATATGTCAATCAAGGAGGAACAAGAAGCTAGGCTGCAACGTTGGAGGTCGCTCACATCCTGCGGTGGGCGGACAAGAACGTGCCGGCCCTGTCGGCAGTTTGCATTCCGGCGTGGGAAACTGACAGGCGGGCTATTGAGTCACCAGATACTGGACCACGGGGAATGGCCGTTGCATCCGGAGGTTTTTCAACTCCTTTTATCAGAGATGGGACACGCCAGACGTGGATCTCCTGGTCTCTCGACTCAATCACAAGTGTCGAGGTTCGTGGCCAGGTCCAGATATCCCTGGGCAGATGCGTCGGTGGCCCCGTGGGGTCAGCTCGGCTAATTTATGCCTTTCAACCACATAAGTTGCCTCCTCGTCTACTCCGCAGAGTAGAGACCGAGGGAATTCCGGTGATTTTAATTGCCCCAGATTGGCCCAGGCGTCCCTGGTACGCCGTCCTCGTGCGGCTGGTGGTGGTTGTGCCTTGGCGACTGTCAATGGGGGGGACCTTCTCTCGCATGGTCCCATTCTTCATCCTGCTTTACAGTCGCTGGCTTTAGCGGCATGGCTATTGAAAGCCAGGTACTGAGGGACCGAGGCCTGTCTGATTCAGTCATTTCAACCATGTTGAGAGCACGGAAATATTCTAGGAAGATCTACCATCGCACATGGAGAACCTACTTCTCTATGTGAGGCGATGGAATGACGTCCACGGACTTATTCGGTTTCCAGGATCCTGCTTTTTTTACAGCGCCGAGTGGATCAGAAACTTGCCTTAAGCACCATTAAGGGGCAGATTTCAGCCTTGGCTGTTTTCTTTCAGCGACTCCTGGCGACTCATTCACTAGTAAGTACGTTTGTGCAAGGGGTTCGACGTGGCTCCTCCGGTGCGACCACCACTACCTCCGTGGGATTTGAATCTGGTGCTCTCGGCGCTTCAGAAACCTCCTTTTGAGGACATTAGGGAAATTGCTCCTTTGACACTCAGAAGGTGGCCTTCCTGGTAGCCATCATATCCGTCAGGAGGGTTTCTGACTTGGCTGCCTTGTCTTGCAAGTCCCCATATTTGGTCCTCCATTAGGACAAAGCGGTGCTAAGCCCGCAGCCGCCTTTTTCTTCCGAAGGTGTTTTCTGACTTTCACCTGAATGAGGACATTGTCCTTCCATCATTGTGTCCTCTGCCATCGCATTCAAAGGAGGTTGCGCTACTTTCTTTAGGCGTGGTACGTGCCCTGCGGGTGTACCTGTCTGCTTCAGCTCTGTTCCGGAGGTCTGACTCACTGTTTCTGTCGGTGTCTGGTCTGCAGAAGGGCCTGGCGGTCTCGTCTGCCACCATTTCTCGGTGGATCAGGCGGACCGCCATCCAGGCCTATGCCCTTAAAGGGTGGGCGCCTCTTTCCCGTTACGGCGCATTCGACCAGGGCTTTTGGTGCCTCTTGTGCTTTCCAACATCAAGCAGGCGGCGACCTGGTCGTCCGTTCACACTTTTTCAAAATTTTACAAGGTTGATGTGTGTGCATCTTCGGATGCTAGCTTCGGCTGCAGAGTTTTGCAAGCGACTGTTTGAGGTTGTGACTCCTCCGTTGAGGAGCTCTGCTTGTTTGGGGTGAAAATGGTTTTTGTTTGCTGTGCCCACCCCTCGTTTTTTGACACTGCTTTGGGACGTCCCAATGGTCAAGAATGAAGGAGCGGTGTCCGTCCATGGACGAAAAGAGAAAATAGGATTTTTTTGTACTCACCGTAAATTCCTTTTCTCTGTCGTCCATGGACGGACACAGCACCCACCCCTCCTTTAGTTTGTACTGCTTTGTTACGAACTGGGGCTGCTGCTGTAGGGTGGAGCTGTATGTACAGAGTGACCGCCCCCTGGGCGGGGCTGTTTCAACTCTGTTAAAGTAACATGTATTAAATATCTAACATGTTCTGCCTAGTCCTCTCCTATAGAACAGGAACATAACCCAACTGTCAAGAATTAAAGGAGCTGTGTCGGTCCATGGACAACAGAGAAAAGGCATTTACGGTGAGTACAAAACCTATTTTTTCAACCTCACTAACTGTGACTATGCTCATCAGTGCCTCATATCAGTGAAGGATAAAACTTGGTTACAAAATTTTATAACCGAAACACAAACTTTTATTTTTTTTATTATTGTTTTTCGTTCTATTTTTTTATCCGTTTAGCAAATAATAAAAACCGTAGAGGGGATCAAATACCACCAAAAGAAAGCTCTATTTGTGGGAACAAAATGATAACATTTCTGTTTGGGTACAGTTTAGCATGACCGCGCAATTGTCATTTAAACGGCGACAGCGCTGAAAATTGGCTTGGGTAGGAAGGGGGCTTTAGAAACTACTGTCTGACATAACATGCTAGTAAGGCCCCATACACACTATTAGATTTTCTGCAGATTTTCGTCTTCATATTTACCAAAACCATATAGGAGGTCAAACCTTAAAGCGGAGGTCCACCCTAAAAAAGAAAATTGCATAAAAATGCTCCAAAATAATAATACAAAAATAAATACATTTTTTACTTCCCAGAAATGGCGGTTGCTAGGCAGATCTTCCTAATCTGCCTCTTCCTAGTCCATGGCTGGTCTTCTTCCTCCTCGCATTGTCTGCTGGGGAATGGGGCGCAGTGTCTTCTGAGAACGCCGCGTGACTCGCGCTTGCTCAGTAGGAAACGGGCAGTGAAGCTGCAAGGCTCCACTGCCTGTTTCTCTTAGTGAGGATGGCGGCGCCGGGACCTGCCACGATCGAGGGATCAACCTCGGGGTGGATATCGCGGGCGCCTAGGACAGGTAAAGTGTCCTTATTAAAAGTCAGCAGCCACAGTTTGTAGCTGCTGACTTTTGTCTTCAGATTTGGTAAATCTGAAGACAAATCTGCAGAAAATCTAATAGTGTGTATGGGGTCTAAGTCTTTGATGTAGCAGAACACCCAGATCTTTCTCCACCATTGGCTCCCCCAGCTGTTCTAATATGTAAGATGCATGTTTTTAGCCCCCAATGCATACCTTTACATTTATCAACATTAAATTAGAAGTGCAGCTTAACCACTTCAGCCATTTGTCCCCTTCCTGACTAGGCTATTTTTTGCGATACGGCACTGCCTCGCTTTAACTGATAATTGCGCAGTTATGCAACGTGGTACCCAAACAAAATTGACATCCTTTTTTTCCCCTCAACTAGAGCTTTCTTTTGGTGGTATTTGATCACTTCTGCAGTTTTAATTTTTTTTAGCTATAAACGCAAAAAAATACTATTTTGAAAACACTATTTTTTAGATTTTGCTATAATAAATATCCTCCAAAAATGTTTTTAACCACATCAGCCCCGGAGGATTTGGCTGCCCAATGACTGGGCCATTTTTTGCGATTTGGCACTGCGTCGCTTTAACCGACAATTGCGTGGTCCTGTGACGTGGCTCCCAAACAAAATCTACGTCCTGCGCTATAAACAAAAAAAAAGCGACAATTTTGAAATGAAGCAATATTTTTGCTATATTAAATATCCCCCAAAAATATATAAAAATTATTTTTTTTCTCAGTTTAGGCCGATATGTATCCTACATATCTTTGGTAAAAAAAAATGGCAAAAAGCGTAAATTGATTGGTTTGCGCAAAAGTAATAGCGGCTACAAAATAGGGGGTAGATTTATGGCACTTATTTATTTTTTTTACTAGTAATTGCGCCGATTTTTATCACGACTGCGACATTATGGCGGACACATCCGACACTTGTGACGCTATTTTGGGACTTTTGTCATTTATACAGCGACCAGTGCTATAAAAATGCACTGATTACTGTGTAAATGACACTGGCAGGGAAGGGGTTAACCACTGGGGGCGAGGAAGGGGTTTAGTGTGTCCTAGGGAGTGATTCGAACTGTGGGGGGAGGGGGGGCTACCAGTGACACGACATGGAGCAGTAGATGACTGTCCTGTCACAAGGCAGAACAGGGAAATGTCTTGTTTACACAGGCATCTCCCTGTTTTGCAGCTCCGTGACACGATCGCAGGACACCGGCGGACAGAGTCCACGTGTCCCGCGGTCACGGAGCTCGCGGCAAGGGCGCGCGCCCGCACGGCGGCAAATTCAAAGCAACGTACCTGTAGGTTGCTTTGCGCAGCCGTGCCATTCTGCCAACGTATATGTGCAGGAGGTGGTTGGCAAGCGGTTAAAAACAAATTAATTCATCCGTTTAGGTCGATATATATTCTTCTACATATTTTTGGTTAAAAATAAATAAATAATAAGCATATATTGATTGGTTTGCGCAAAAGCGTCTACAAAATGGGGGATAGATTTATGGTCATTTTACTATTTATTTCAATTTTTTTACTAGTAATGGCGGTGATTAGCTTTTCTTTCCTTTTTTTTTTTTTTATCGGGACTTCGGCAGACAGATTGGACGCTTTTGACACTTTTTTGGGACCATTGACATTTATACTGCGATCAGAGCTAAAAATAGCCACTAATTACTGTATAAATGTCACTGGCAGTGAAGGGGTTAACACTTGGGGCGATCAAGGGGTTAAATGTGTGGGGGGATGGGAGTGACTGGAGGAGATCTATCGCTGTTCCTAACTAATAGGAACACACGCTCTGTCTCCTGATAGAACCGGGATTTGTGTTACACACACACACACAGATCCCTGTTCTGTGTCTCGTGACGGCGGGTGGCCGGTGGTCATTGCAACCGCCAGCCGTGCGCATCCAGTCCCCCGCCTGCTGAGGCTCGTAAAGGAGCCGACGTACCTGTATGTCGTTTTGTGCAGGGCTGCCGACGTATATGTATGGGAGCCAGTCGGGAAGTGGTTAAAACTAACTCTAAATATACTCGCAGCCACATTCTAAAGCCTCATACACACGATCGGACTTCAAACAAACTTGCTCTTTCGTTCATGGATGGACACAGCTTCAATCTTGACAAGTGGGTATTAGCCTTCATTTAGGAGTGACTAGGCAGAAAATGTTAACTTCAGAGCTGAACAGCCCCACCCAGGGGGCGGTCCTACTGGCTATATCCCCTCAGCCTGCACTAAGCAGATCAGTTTTTTTTCTGCCTAGTATAGGAGAAGGACATGGCTCCCTTCGGGCCCATTGGTCCAGGTTTTTTTTTCCTAAGTTTTTACGTTTTTTTGTTCCTGCGATCTTCGATCAACTGCCGACTGGGTGACAGGCTGTGTTGTGGTTCACGCCTGTGTTGGCCTCTGTCTACCGCTCGGCGGCCATTTTCTTGTGGTCTGTGCCGTTCTTCAGTACGGCTGCTCGGCGGCCATTTTGTGGAAGTTTTTGTCCTCTAGGGTGCATTCACAGGCGCGTGATAGACAAACACACGCTAACGGAGGATCAGACTGACACAGGCAGCTATGGGAGACCATCACTGGCGGGAGCAGACGATCATCAGTAACAGTGACCGTCCTAAGGGTGGTGAGTCCTCTAGGAGACCCTGCATCTCTGTAGCAGCTAGGAGGGTGGGCTGTGATACCTTGCATGGAGTCCCTATGAGTGTCAGGTGCATGGGTCAGCAGACGTTTTTTTCCCCTGAAACACCTGAGTGGCAACTGGTGCCCCTGCTATATCAGTGGACGCTGTCGGCGATCCTGGAGACCTTTTTCTGCTAAGGTGGAAGCGGCACGTGGGAACACGGGGGTAGGAAGCGATCCCTCCCCCGCCATCTTCTGGGGATAATATTTGATGAAGAGCCAGGCCCAGCGGTGGCTCATGGGCCCTGATTCTGATGCATCAGTGGCTGCGGACCGTTAACCGGTCGGACAGTGAGGATGACTCAAGGTCCGGGTCGGCACGCGAAAAGGCTTGGTATCCATCACCGCAGTGCGGGTTACACTGAAGTTGGGGAATTCTGCAATGATGGCGGTTCCCTTTGGGTTCCGTAAGCCGGCCCGCAATGCCGAGGTGTTTCCTTGTATGTCTTCTCTTGATAAAATTTTATACAAGGAGGGGGAAAAACCACTGAAGGTTTTTTTTTATTTTTTTTATTTTTTTTTTCGACCCCAAAAAATTTGGCGGTCCGGTAACCCTTTTAGGAGAGTTTCCTGAAAAAAATGACCTCTCCCCTGATGGGGGAGACCCCCCTTTGTCCAGACTTAACGAAGTAACCACGAGTCCAGTGGAAGGGGCTCCTGTCTTCAAGGACCAGCAATAGCTGGGGCTTTGGTGTCTGACACCTACTGAGTGGGCAAAGATGCTACTCCAGGGATTAAAGACACTGGAAGCTCCTCCGGACGAGATAGCTTTGGCCGACAAGTTGGTACAGGGCCTTAAGTTTTTCTGCAAATCAGACATGGATACTATCCCCTTGCTGTCCAGAGCCTCGATTTATCCGGTGGTGTTGCGCCACCTAGTTTGGCTAAGTGCTATTCTAGGGACCAAAAAACTTCCAAGAAGGCCTTATTGGACCTGCCCTTAAGGGTGACAGTCTTTCTGGAGCCTCTCTGGATGACATCATTAAGGATGTCATAGGAGGTAAGCTTGCTGCTCCCGCAATCCAAAAAGAGGTAAGGAGCCACGCCATAGGCTAGGGCTCTCCTTCACCGCGCACAAGCAGTTCTTTCGTCCGCCTAGTGCGGCAAGTAAAAGACCCCAGGCCGATTTAAGCGCCTGCTGAGGGACAGAAGTGTCCCTGGTTTCGCAAGCCCAACCTTGCTTGCTTACCAGACAGATTTTTTTCCCTCTAAACCGCCAGCTTCAGCCGACTCGTTGGGAAGCCATATATGGGGCGGTTCAAGACTTGCTGATACGCAGGGTGGTCCTTCCTATCTCAGTACAGGAACAAGTTCTGGGGTTCTACTCTAATCTGTTCGTAGTGCTGAAGACGCTCTGTTGTCGTGGCACTCCATTTGGGGGATTTCCAGCATCCTTGGTCATCAAGGACGCATGCTTGCATGTCCCCATATGCACCAGGCATCAGATGTCTGCGTTTGGCGGCCGGGGAAGACCACTACCAATGGTGGCTCTCCCCTTTGGCCTGGCATCGGCACCAAGGGTGTTCAAGGTGCTTGCCCTGATTCTGGCCCTACTAAGACAGCGTGGCATCGCTATCATGGGAAACTTAGACCATCTTCTGAGGGCCACTTCAAACTCAAAATTAGAGGTGAGCATGTCTATAACCTGTCAGACCCTCCGATCCTTGATTTGGGTTTCAACACTCAGAAGTCAGTATCGGTACTGTCTCAACTCCTAGTGTATCTAGGGTTAACGGCAAAAGTTTATTTTCTCCCTATGGCCAGGTTGCAGACCCTTCGGGCTGCGGTGCGGTAGTTGACATCCGAAAGAGGTATGTCACGCCACTTTTTCAGGCGAGTCCTGGGCCTCATGGTGGTCTCATTCGAGGCAGTACCATATGCACTATTTCACACGCAAGTGTTACAGAAGGTAATTCTGTCCAGAGGGTCAAGTGCCCTTCATCCCTGGATTGTCAAAATCCGGGTGAGCCACCTAGTCAGGACCTCCCTAGTTGGTGGCTGACATCACCGGCACTTATGTCTGCGGAGTCGTTCCTTCCTTTTTACTGAATGGTGGTCATGGCGGACGCCTTTCTTCCCGGTAGGACAGGAGTCTGGGGAGCTCAATCAACCTGGGTTGCTGGACTTCGGAGGAATACAATCCAGTCGGACAAACACCACAGTGGTGGCGTATGTCAATCATCAAGGAGGAACAAGCAGCTCTGCTGCAGCATCGGAGGTCGCTCACCTCCTAAGGGGGGCAGAAAGGAGCATACCAGGCCTGTCGGCCATATACATTCCGGGTGTCGGAAACTGGCAGGTGGACTCCCTGAGTTGCCAGATGCTGGACCAAGGAGAATGGTCTCTACACCCAGAGGCTTTCAGCTCCTTTGCCAGAGGGGAGGCACGCCAGTCGTATATCTCCTGACTTCTCGACTCAAAAGGAAGGTATTGAGGTTGTGGCCAGGTCAAGAGACCCATGGGCAAACACGACAGCTGCGTTGATGACACAGTAGAGCCAGTACCGGCTAATCTATGCCTTTCCTTCTCTGAAGCTCATTCCTCATCTGCTTCGCAGACTGGAGGCAGAGAGGGTTCCAATGGTCCCAATTGCTCTGGATTGGCCTCTGGGTCCTTGGTACGCCGATCTAGTGCGTCTGGTAGCAGACGCCTTTTGGCATCTGCCACTAAAAAAGGACCTGCTGTCGCAAGGTCCCATACGCCATCCTGTTTTTTTACAGTCACTGGCTTAACGCCATGGCTTGTGAGCCAGATGCTAAGAGACCGGTGCCTGTCAGACTCGGTGATCTCTACCATGAGGAGTGCTCGGAAATCATCCCTTAGGAAGATTTGCCATCGCACTTGGAAGACCTACATATTCTTTTGTGAGGAAATGAGGTGGCATCCGCGTACTTATTTGGTTCCAGAGTCCTGCTGTTCTTAAGCAAAATTTTTGGCCTGTTCCCTGCTGAAGTACAATTAGGGGGCTGGTATCTGCCCTGGCTGTCCTTTTTCAACGACCCTTGGTAACTCACTCTCTAGTGAGAACGTTTGTACAAAGGGTTTGGCAGGCGGCCCCTCCGGTCCACCATCCACTACCTCTGTGGGGCTTGTGTAGCAGACGTCCTTTTGTCTACCACTACGAGAGGACCTGCTGTCGCAGGGTCCCATATGCCATCCTACTTGGTCAATGGCTTTAACGGCATGGCCTCTAGGTGCCTCAGAAACCACCATTTGAGAACATCAGGGAGTTCCCTTGTTGACACTTTTTCATAAAGTGATCCTTTTTGGTGGCTGTTTTGCCAGTTAAGACGGGTCTCTGAGCGGGCAGCCTTGTCATGCAAGCCTCCCTATCTGATCTTCCACAAGGATAAGGTGATGCTGCGTCCGCAGCCTTCTTTTCTTCCTAAGGTCGTTTTTCGACTTTCCATCTCAAGGAAGACATTGTACTGCCATCCTTGTGTCCTCATCCGTCGAATCCTAAGGAGACGACGTTGCATTTCTTGGACGTTGTCCAAACTCTGAGAGTATGCTTGTCTGGTACTGCTCCGTTCCGGAGTCCAGACTCACGGTTTGTTTAGGTGACTGGTCCAAAGTAGGGCCCAGCGGTCTCGTCGGTCACCATCTCTAGGTGGATCCGACAGTTCATGATCAGACTTGCGCCATGAAGGGTCAGGCGCCTCCCTTTCCCGGCGCATTCGACCAGGGCATGAGGTGCCTCTTGGTGTTACGTCAGTTAAGACGGGTTTCTGAGCTGGCAGCCTTGTCGGGCAGGGTGGTGCTGTGTCCGCAGCCTTCTTTTCCTAAGTTCGTTTTTCGACTTTCCATCTCAAGGAAGACATTGTACTGCCATCCTTGTGTCCTCATCCGTCGAATCCGAAGGAGACGACATTGTGTTTCTTGGACACTGTCCGAGCTCTGAGAGCATCAAGCGTCTGTTTCCCAGGCGATGACCTGGTCGTCCGTTCACACTTTCACTAGACTTTACAAGTTGATGTGTGTGCATCTTCGGATGCTTCTTTCGGCCGCAAGGTATTGCAGGCGGATGTTTAGAGTTTCAGCTCCTCCCGTTGAGGAGCTCTGTTTTGGGGTGAAGATGTTTTAATGCTGTTCCCACCCCTCGTTTTTGACACTGCTTTGGGATGTCCCACTTGTCAAGATTGAAGTTGTGTCCGTCCATGAACGAAAGAGTAAATAGGATTTTTGTACTCACCGTAAAATCCTTTTCTCTGAGTTCATGGACGGACACAGCACCCACCCCTCCTTTTTAAGTTTTTACTTCTTTTGACGAACTGATCTGCTTAGTGCAGGCTGAGGGGATATAGCCAGCAGGACCGCCCACTGGATGGGGCTGTTCAGCTCTGAAGTTAACACTTTTTCTGCCTAGTCACTCCTAAATGAAGGCTAATACCCACCTGTCAAGATTGAACCTGTGTCCGTCCATGAACTCGGAGAAAAGGATTTTACGGTGAGTACAAAAATCCTATTTTTCCGTGGATTTTTATTTGAAGGGCGTTGGCCGGGAACGCCTATAGCATACACACGGCAGGACTTTTTCTGCAAACTTTCCCAAAATCACGTGATTTTTCTGCTCTTTTCTGCCCTTTACCACCACCCTTTGGTGAACTTCTGCTATTGTTGGTTGATTTTAACATTGGTTCTGGGCATGCGTGTTTGTACTTTGGACTAAAGTCCGATGGATTTCTGTACACACGATAGGACTTTGCACCATAGGACTTTTATTGCCGAAAAGTTTGTCCATTTGCAGAGCGAACTTTTGTCCGATGAAAACCGAAAAAGTTTGTCCGATGGAGCGTACACACGGTAGGATTTTTTTGAAAACCTGCTCATTTTGAAGTTGGTCAAAAAGTCCTACTTGTGTGTGTATGGGGCTTAAGACTAACTTATCTAGCCATGTAAAGAGGAAATCGCTATACATAGCTTTTCTGAAGCCGCTCCAATCCAGTCCCATGATGAGCTGTCAGCAGTGGCTTCTGTGTGTGCGAGTGTGCAGAAGAGGCAGCTGACTGAGTGACATCGCTTCCCAGGCAGTTCCCAGCCGTTGTCGGCTGCGCACAGTATTCGCTGCTGGAGACCGGACCCCATCGGCTTCAGATAAGGTATGTATAACGTTTTTTGTGTCACAGGGTGAGATAGGTTAGTTTTAGACTGAACTTCTACTTTAAACCTCATTTGCTACATGTTTGCCCAGTTAAATAGTGCTTTGAGGTTGGCTAATAAGTTGGAGACATCCTTCGCGGACGTAATTCCACTGCATAGGTTGGTGCCATATGCAAACACTGATATGGTACTTTTAATGCCTATATTATTATTAAGTGTTAAAAAATAACATGATGAAATTAAGATTTTGTAACCATTTCAATTGAATACATGTCCAAAAAAGAAAAACAGAAACAAAGGTGAGAAAATGATGAAAGTGAAAGATGAAAATTATAATAAGAATGTTGGAGAGAGGGGATTAGGAAAACACGACACAAACACAGAGGGAAGGAAAAATTGTGAGGTAGGTTGGTGGGATGAGGACAATATACATAATTGGTCAAGGGTTAATTAAGACTCAAGATTGAGGCTATTCAAAAGTAGTCCTGACCCTTAAATAAAAAGCAGGTCCAAGCATTTCTTGGAATTACAGGCTACTATAGGTGTTAGATCCGTCAGTGGGGTTGCATTGGTGAATAGAACGAAGGGTAGTAGGTCAGTTATGATTAAGTAATTCTGAGGCAGAGAAGGCATTTCAGAGTTTGAAGCAAGCTCTTTGTGCACAAACAGTACTTATGACCCCAGATTTCGCAGAAGTTTGTGGTAGACATGCCCCTGATGTGGGACCTGGGTGCTGTTCTGTCCTAAATCATAAATGGGGAGGAGCACTCTGTGGATCTACCCTAGCAGAAAGCTTAAGACGTGAGCCATTGTTAAGGAATGATTGGCTGTCGTGGTCTTTTTATTAGCCCTCAAATATTGCCTGTTGTGTAGACAGTTAAAACTAGTCACTGATCATCTCTCTCAAGTGGATGTGTGATAAAAAGGAGGAAAATGGTCGCTTGTGAAATTACTGTTAGGTAACGGTTTCTCCCTATTTATTAAAAATATGTATTAACTTCTCTATTCGTATAGTTGGCTTGTCTGGCAAAGCTCTGGTATAGTTATTGGTGATGGTACAATAAGGTTAGCTATTGAAAATAAACACGCTGCTTATATAAACCAAGGGTCTTAGCTCTCCTATTTTCTTAGGAAATAAATAACATAAAAACACTAAAGGAAAATATTACAGAGCATATAAAACAAAAGAACATCAATGATACGTTGCGTAAGGTCGTCCTCTATGACCAGTATTGTCAGCTGAGCTCGCTGGCATGAGTCACTAGGAAAGATTTTTCCATTCAATGTACACTTTTAAACGGCATTCAGACCCCACTCATACACAACACCCATCTAGCCTTCTATCCAATGGAAAAGAGATCAAGAGGCAGTCCTTCTAAATAGCTGTCCATCCTCCAGGAAGCCTGCTGTAGTGTCCACTAGGGACAGCGTTTGTCCAACAATCACTGCTATCCGACCTGGGTCAAATCTTCATGGACAGCTGGTCTTTGATCTTCTGTAACTCAGCCCATCGGTAATAGTGTAGTAGTGTTTTTTTTTTTGTTTTTTTAAAGCTTTGTTTGCCGACGTGTTAATTAAGCACTTCCATCTTTATTACACTAGGTCTGGAACCAAGCTTTTCCCATACTCCCCTGCCAGGGGGCATGACTCTTCTTTCAGATGGTTATGTTTCAAAGCTCTGATGGGTAACCTGTTAAATGGCATTACATGCGGCCCCAAAGAGTGATGAGGCTAGGTGTTGCCAGATTTTTATTCAAACACATTTTGTATTATGAAATATAACACATTGCCTTCCAACACGTGACAAGGTGGATCCTGCCTTTACAAGCATTTAAACTAACTAAAATTTCAGCCGCAACTGCCAGAAGAATTGTTTGGGTTGCAAAGAAAAACCCACAAATAACTTCAGGTGAAATACAGGACTCTCTGAAAACATGTGCTGTGTCTGTTTCAAGATGCACAATAAGGAGGCATTTGAAGAAAGATGGGCTGCATGGTCGAGTCGCCAGAAGAAAGCCATTAGTACGCAAATGGCACAAAGTATCCCACTAACAATACACCAAACAGCACAGAGACTAGCCGTGGTTGTGGAACAAATCATCTGAGCTTACATAATTTCTTATGGGGAAACTCGCTTTGATATGAGTGCTTTGGATTACAAGCATACTTCTGGAAAGAATTATGCTCGTAATCCAAGGTATATTATATGCACACACACACACACTTGTGCTCATAAGTTTACATACCCATGTTCTTAATACCGTGTATTGCCCCCTTTAACATCAAAGAGCCTCATCCACAAATACCACAAAAGACTTCAAGCTGTAATTATCTTCTCAGATGGTAAAGCTGCCCATTCCTCTTGGCAAAAAGCCTCCAGTTCCTGTAAATTCTTGGGCTGTCTTGCATGAACTGCACATTTGAGATCTCTCCAGGGTGGCTCAATGATATTGAGGTCAGGAGACTGAGATAGCCACTCCAGAACCTTTTCTTTATTCTGCTGTAGCCAATGACAGATCGACTTGGCGTTGTGTTTTGGTTAATTGTCATGTTGGAATGTCCAGCTTCCTGGCTGAATGCAAATGTTCCTCCAGTATTTTTTGATAACATACTGCATTCATCTTGCCATCAATCTTGAGTAAATTTCCTGTGCCTTTGTAGCTCACACATCTCCAAAACATCAGCAATCCACCTCCGTGTTTCTCAGTAGGAATGGTGTACCTTTCATTATAGGCCTTGTTGACTCCTCTCCAAATGTAGTGTTTATGGTTGTGGCCAAAAAGCAAAATTTTGGTCTCATCACTCCAAATGACTTTGTGCTAGAAGGTTTGAGGCTTGTCTCTGTGTTTGACGTATTGTGAGCGGAATACTTTGTGGCATTTGCGTAGTAATGGCTTTCTTCTGGCGACTCGACCATGCAGCCCATCTTTCTTCAAATGCTTTCTTATTGTGCATCTTGAAACAGCCACACCACATGTTTTCAGAGTTCTGTATTCCACTTGAAGTTATTTGTGTTTTTTTCCCCTATTCGTCTTTCAGGACAGCCACAATGAGAGACCTAGGCTCCTCCCTTTTCACAGGAAACACTGCGCCAACACATATAAATTCTTACTTCCCCTGCCGGCCTTCAGTTGTTAGTGTTTCCTCCGGAGGGGAGACACTGTGCAAGGAGCCAGACTAAATCAGTCAGTGGACTGAGGCATTTCTTACCTGAAAGGAAGCAGGGGCTTCCAGGGTTTTATTGTGGGTTAGTCACCCACCTTCCGTGAGCCACCCCAGCCTGGTCGAGTGCGGCTGAAGGCTGAGGGGGACCCCTATCGCGTCCACAGGGCCGCAGCAAGGAGGCAGTCCGCCCTCCGTGTATATGGATACATGCCGCAGTTTTGGAACCCGCGGGCCGGACGACGTGGCGACGTCATTTCCGGCAGAGGGCGGATGCTTTCCCTTTAACCCGCGACTTCCGGTTCCGGGTCGCGGCGCTGATAGGGGCCCAGGCAGAAGCTGGAGAGAGTCCAAATCGCGCACAGGCAGCGTGGGATTCAACGGAGGCAGCCACCTGCAGTCAATATGTCGGAAGCAGAGGCTCAAGCGACACACACTGACTCCACCTCCAGCCTTCCTAAGGTAAGAGTACCCTGGGGTGGGTTCCTCTCTACCTAGGAATACCCCTCCATGCATGGTTCCTGTCCATGGGGGGGTAATCCCCCTGGGTGGTCAGGGGGGAGACACTGATGCCTTACATATAGAAGGTTCAGCGCTCTCCGGGGGTTGTACTTATTTGTCAAAAAAATATATATTTTTGTACAAAATTTTTTTTGTATGATTTTATTGTCTTCCTGTATTCTAGAAGGCTACAGAGAAATCGAGATCAACCCATACCTCTAAAAAGAAGTGTGCCTCCTGTAGGGACACGCTAAAGGAGGCATGGGGGAAGGTCTTATGTAAAAATTGTATTGACACCCTGGTGAAAGAAAGGGATTCAGAGCAGGAGTCTGGACTGGCAGCTTCCGTGAAGGAGCTCTCGTCCACCTTTTCATCTTTCAAAAGTTTATTTGAAAGATTTCAACTCCCCTCTGTTCCCACTTCCCAGGATACAACCCCCCCCCCACCGGCTCAGGGCCCTGTACCGGCTAACCCTGCCACTACTTCAAGGGCAGAGGAGGTTGCAGGCCCTTCCGGTGTACAACAGGCACATCCGGATAGTGTCACCTCTGAGTCTCAAAAGGACTCAGATGGAGAAGCCCAGGACGGGGAGTCCAGGAAAACCTCCAGGTATAAGTTGTCCCTGGATGAGGTAGATGACCTCTTGGGAGCAATTTATACCACCCTCGGTATACAGACCGATAAAAAAACCCTGACCCTTCATGATAAAATGTATAAGGGTCTGGGTGAACAGAAGAAAAAAGTCTTCCCTGTACACGAAGTACTGATTGACACTGTCAAAAGGGAATGGCAGGACCCCGAGAGGAAGCTCTTCTTTTCTACATCTCTAAAAAGATTTCCTTTCTCGGATGACCCAATGTCCATTTGGAATAAAAAACCCAAATTAGACGCCACCTTCTCCCAGGTCTCTAAGAACACGGACCTAGCGTTCGAGGACATGGGAGCTTTGGCGGACGTCATGGACAAAAGGATAGACTCCCTACTAAAGAAAACCTGGGACTCTACTATGGGTAATTTAAGGCCTGAGATGGCCGTTACAGTTGTGGCCCGCAACTTGGAACATTGGCTCCTTAAAATCCAGGAGCACATTGAGGCTGGGACGGCTAAAGAAACAATTGTAGCTTCCTTTCCGACTATCCTGCAAGGAGTTGCTTATATAGCGGACGCCTCTGCGGAATCTGTCCGCATGTCAGCCAGATCGGCAGCCCTGGCAAACTCTGCCAGAAGAGCCCTCTGGCTGAAGACTTGGCCAGGCGACAGTGCCTCTAAGGCTAAGCTGCGTGGGATACCCCTAACGGGAGACCTACTCTTCGGCCCCGGTCTCGATTCGGTTCTGGACCGGACGGCAGATAAAAAGAAGTCCTTTCCCCCCAAGCGGAAGGCCCCAGTATTTTCAAAAAAGGGGTTTCGTCCGCAGGGTCAGAAGGGGGCTCCCAGGCCTGAAAAACAAAAAGACCTGGACCCCTAAAAGCAGAGGCAGAGGTGGAGCGATTTTTCGTGCTCCTCAACAGCCCGGGAAAAACCCCTGACTCTCTAGTCAGAGTGGGAGGAAGACTGGGGATCTTCCTCCCACTATGGGAGACAATTTCCCCCAACCAATTTATTCTGGGGATTATAAGAAGGGGGTACCATTTAGAGTTTGCAAGGCCCCCCCCCCAGAGATATCTTGTCACTTCTCTTCCCAAGTGCAGGGAGAAATCCCAAGCCTTGTTGGGAGCTCTGGAAAATCTGGAAAGTCAGAACGTAGTATGCAGAGTTCCAGAAGCAGAGGAGGGAAGGGGATTCTATTCTCACATTTTTGTGGTAAAGAAACCTTACGGAGAGTTCAGACTAATTCTGAACCTAAAGCCCCTGAACAGATCAATTGTATACAAACGATTCCGGATTCAGTCGATTTTTTCTGTCAGGGCCCTCCTCCCTCCCGATTGCTTCATGGTGTCGCTGGATCTCAGAGACGCATACCTGCACATCCCAATTGCAGAAAACTCTCAACGTTTTCTACGTCTAGCAGTCAACCTAGATGGAACAGTAGTGCACCTACAGTTCAAAGCACTGCCATTCGGGCTATCCTCGTCCCCCCGCATTTTCACCAAGGTTCTGGCGGAACCGTTGGCGTTTCTGCGACTTCAGGGAGTATCCATAATAGCTTACCTGGACGATCTGCTTCTATTCGCAGCATCCCCAGAACAGCTATCCAGAGACCTGGAAAAAACAAGGAGTGTCCTTACGGACCTAGGGTGGCTTCTAAATTTAGAGAAGTCCAGCCTAGTCCCGTCAGAGGATAACGTACCTAGGGTACACCTTGGACTCAACTCTTTTGAGACTATTCCTCCCGATGGAGAAGATCCTGAAGTTAGACAGGGCAGTGACGTCCCTTCAGAGCAACCTCCAAGTGACAATAAGATATCTGATGTCGACATTGGGTCTGACGTCCACGCTCCCAGCAGTCCAATGGGCAGGACTGCACTTTCGCCCACTACAAGCCTTCGTTTTGAAGATTTGGGACCACAGTCTAGAAGCTCTAGACAACCTGGTTCAGGTACCTGCTCAGGTAAAGAGATCCCTCTGGTGGTGGAGGAGGGTTTCAAACCTGTCGCAGGGGCGTCTGTGGTTTATCCCGGTATCTCGGGTGATAACCACGGACGCAAGTGGCAAAGGCTGGGGGGCACACCTGGGATCCCTTCCAGTACAGGGCACCTGGGAGTTAGAGGAACTAAACAGGTCGTCCAACTGGAAAGAGCTGAGAGCAGTGGGTCTAGCGCTCAAGTTTTTCCAGGAGCAACTCCGGGGTCACCACACTCAGGTGAGGTCAGACAACTCTTCAGCCGTAGCCTATTTGAACAAGCAGGGCGGCACAAGGAGCGGAGTCTTGTCGGCCCTAGCAGCAGACATTCTGGGCTGGGCCGAAATCAACACACTCTCACCAATCTTCCTGAGAGGCGAGACGAACGTCATAGCAGACTTCCTCAGCCGGACACAACTGAGAGAGAGCGAATGGGTCCTCAATCAGGAGGTTTTCCTGCTCTTAACCAGGAGGTGGGGCCCACCAGAGGTGGACCTCTTCGCGTCAAGAAAAAACGCGAAAACCCCCTGTTTCTTCTCTCTAAACAGGGGAGAGGGAGAGTTGGGAGTGGACGCACTAATCCAAAGTTGGGAATTCAGAATGTGTTATGCATTCCCACCACCGGTTCTGTTGCCTGCTGTTCTAAGGAAGTTTCAGGTAGAAAACACTTCCCTGATTCTAGTGGCACCACATTGGCCCAAAAGAGCATGGTTCTCAGTTCTCAAACAGTTGGCTGTAGAACCCCCCTTCTTCCTCCCACCTCGAGAGGATCTCCTCTCACAGGGTCCAGTCCTTTGCCCCCAGGTACACAGATGGAGGCTAGCGGCTTGGCTACTGAGGAGGGCATGTTAAAAGCCAAGGGCTTTTCAGAAAATCTAGTTACCACCCTCAATAGGAAAAAGGAGACTCGCCAGATTTATAGAAGAGTCTGGCTCCGCTTTAACAAGTGGTGTGCGGACTGTTCCTGTTCGGTCCATAATTCCACGTCCATCCTGGAATTCCTTCAATGTGGGGCAGATAAGGGACTTTCCATAGCTACCCTTAAAAGTCAGATCTCAGCACTCAGTGCTTACTTAGAGAAACCTCTGGCCTCCGATCCCTGGGTTGTCAGGTTTTTCAGAGCCCTATCAAGACTTAGACCAACTCAGAATCCACCATTTCCCAGTTGGGACCTGTCTTTGGTCTTGCAGACCCTTACGGGCGCTCCCTTCGAACCCTTAGAGAAGTGTCTAATAAGGGATCTAACTTTAAAGACAGTTTTTTTGATTGCAGTGACCACTGCTAGGAGGGTCAGTGAGTTAGAAGCTCTATCCATTAGACCCCCTTTATGTATTATTTTTCTGGATCGGGTCGTTTTAAAGACCGATCCGGCATTTTTGCCCAAGGTTACTTCAAAATTCCACAGGAATCGGGAAGTAATCTTGCCTTCTTTTTGTCCAAACCCCTCAGGTGAAGGGGAGTTGAAATTTCACACCTTGGATGTCAGGAGATGCATCCTGCACTATCTTGAACAGACAAGTCTTTAGAAAGTCAGACTCTGTTTATTTTATTTTCTGGGGCCAGAAAGGGTTACAAGGCGTCTCAACGCACTATTGCCAGATGGCTCAGAACAGCCATAGGACAGGCATATTCCTTACCGGGTAAAGAGGTCCCTACAGGAATAAAGGCACACTCCACCAGATCTCTGGCAGCCTCTCAGGCAGAAAGGGCTGGAGCAACGCCAGAACAAATATGCAAGGCAGCAACTTGGTCCAGCTACGCTACCTTTGTTAAGCATTACAGAGTGGATCTGGTGTTGGCAGGTGAGCAAGCCTTTGGGCGAAAGGTTTTGCAAGCTGTAGTCCCACCCTAGTTGGTAAGTGCTCGTCCATCCTCTCATTGTGGCTGTCCTGAAAGACGAATAGGGAAAATTAGAGTTACGCTTACCGGTAACGTCTTTTCCAGTAGTCTTTCAGGACAGCCCTAGTACCCACCCTAAAAAAATTGGGGGGTCTTACTAAAGACCGGAACGCAGCATGATAGAGATAATAATAGTATGCTATTAATGTGTTCTTGTGTCTCCCCAGCTGTCCGGAGGTGATCTCAGAAAAACTGAAGGCCGGCAGGGGAAGTAAGAATTTATATGTGCTGGCGCAGTGTTTCCTGTGAAAAGGGAGGAGCCTAGGTCTCTCATTGTGGCTGTCCTGAAAGACTACTGGAAAAGACGTTACCGGTAAGCGTAACTCAAATTTTTGTTTGAATCCTGAACAATTTTCCTGGCAGTTGTGGCTGAAATTTTAGTTGGTCTACCTGACCGTGGTTTGGTTTAAACAGAGCCCCTCATTTTCCACTTCTTGATTTAGAGTTTGAACTGGCTTTCCCAATTCCTTTATCTTTTTATATCCCTTTCCTGTTTTATACAGTTAAACTACCTTTTCCCGCATATCCTTTTGACAATTCTTTTGCTTTTCCTATGACTCAGAATCCAGAAACGTCAGTGCATCATTGGATGAAAGATGCAAGGGTCTGTCAGGAGCCCAGAAACTCATTGACCTTGTTATACACACTAATTACAAGCAAAGAGATCACAGGTGAGGATGGTTACCTTTTAATAACCATTCAAACCCCTTTGTGCCAACTTGTGTGCATGTTATTAGGCCAAAATCACCAGGGTATGTAAACTTTTCATCAGGGTCATTTGGGTAGTTTCTGTTTTAATTATGATTTAAAAAGAGTAAGCAAAGTTTATTTATAATAAATGGATTCATCAAACATTAACCGTGAGTGAATTTTTTTTGTTAGCGTTCATATTCTCTGAAAATTGCCCAAGAAATCATAAATTCTGCCAGGGTATGTAAACTTATGAGCACAACTGTATATATAATTATACAGTTGGGTCCATATTTCTTTGAACACAGGCACAATGTTCTTTTGGCTCTGTATGCCACCAGAATAAAATGAAAGCAAAAAAAATCCAAATGAATGAACTGCAGACTTTCAGCTTTTATTCAAGGGATTGAACATTAAGTACAAATTTTAGGAACTGCATCCATTTTTATATGCAGTCCCCCCCCCTCCATTTTCAGGGGTTCAAATGTAATTGGACAAATGAATATAATGTGAAATAAAATTTTATTTTTTTATATTTACTGGCAATGACTGCCTGAAGTCTGGAAGCCATGGACATTGCCAAAGACTGGGTGTCCTCCTTTCTGATGCTTTGCCAGACACTAACTGCAGTTTCTCTTTGCGCCTTTAGTTCTTTCTTCAAGTGAAATGCATGCTCATTTGGGTTGAGATCAGGTGATTGTCTTGGCCATTGCAGAATATTCCACTTCTTTTCCTTCAAAAGCTCTTGCAGTGTTTTTTGGATCATTGTAAATCTGTACAGTGAAATGCCGTCCAATCAACTTTGCTGCATTTGGCTGAATCTGGGCAGACTGTATATCTCTAAACACTGCAGAATTCATCCGGCTGCTTCGGTCTTCTGTCACGTCATCATTAAACGCCAATGACCCAGTGCCACTGGAAGCCATGCATGCCCATGCCATCACACTGCCTCCACCATGTTTTACAGATGACATTGTGCGCTTTGGATCGTGAGCTGTTCCAAGCCTTCGCCACACTTTTTTCTTCCCGTCATTCTGGTTATCGATTAATCTTGGTTTCATCCGTCCAAAGAATGCTTTTTCAAAACTGGTCTGACTTTTTTAGCTTTTTTTTGGCAAAGTTTAATATGTCTTTTCTATTCCGGCTTATGAATGGTTTGCACCTTTTTGGTGAACCCTCTGTATTTGCTCTTGTAAAGTATTCTCTTGATTGTAGACTTTGACAATGTTGCGCCCACCTCCTGGAGAGTGTTCTTCACTTGTCTGGATGTTGTGACTGGGGTTTTTTTTTTTTTTTACCATAGAGAGAATCCAGCGATCATTCACCACTGTTGTCTTCCGTGGACCTCCATGCCTTTTTATGTTACTGAGCTCACCAGTGCTTTCTTCAGAATGTACTAAACTTTTGAATTGGCCACTCCTAATGTTGCCATTTTTGAAGCTTTACAATGGCTTGTTTCACTTGCATGGACAGCTGTTTTGAACGCATGTAGGTTCACAGCAATAGATTCCAAATGCAAATACTACTCTTAAGCCTGGTACACACGATCGGATTTTCCGCGGACAAAGCGTACGACTTTTGTCCGAAGGGCGTTGGCCATGAACTTGTCTTGCATACAAACGGCAAAGAATTGTCGGCCAACAAACACAAAAAATTACATGGTTTTTCAGCTCTTTAGCGCCACCCTTTGGGCAACTTCTGCTAATGTTATGGTTAGCATTGTTTCTGAGCATGCGAGTTTGTACTTAAGTTTTTTTTCCGAAGGACTTCTGTACACACAATCGGATAATCCGATAACACACATTTGTTGTTGGAATATTTTTATTTTTTTTAATTCTTTATTTTCTTTTATCAAGATTTCAATTGTTACATCAATACATTTCCATTAATCCAGCCAAGATAATGCACATACAAAAATAATACTGAGTACTAAGGGATTATTGGCTCTTCTCCTTATACTCACATTTCTAAAATCTCTATTTCACCCTCCCACCCCCCCCCCCTTCCCCTTTGTACCCCCTTCCCCCCTTCTACCTCTTATTTTCTACCATTTCTCCACTACTTTCTCAGATTTTCTACATAGCTCCATGTTTTCTTAAAATCTTTCCAACATTCCCACTTGTTTTTAAATCCTTTTTTTTCCTCCTCTACGCCGTACTTCAGTCCCTCCATACTGTATGTTTCTTCCACGGAGTCTACCCACTCTAATATAGATGGACTTTTCGCAATTTTGGCCGCATTTAATAAATGTGGGATCAGTGAATCTTTATACTGTTTCATTCCTCCCTGGAATAAAACTATCCATGGATCTTTTTTAATCTCCTTCTCTGTAATTATTTATCATTTCCAGTATCTTTTCCCAATATGTTTGAATTTTAGGGCATTGCCACCATAAGTGGGCCATTGTTCCCCTCTCCCCACATTCTCTCCAGCATTCTGCCTTCTGTTCTACTTGAAATGTACTCAATTTATCTGGTGTGGCATACCAGCCTGTAATACATTCATAATTCATCTCTGCGGTCCTGTTGTCTATGGAGGACGAGTGGGCCAATTTTATTATTCTCTCTATAGTCCTTTTATCCCTACATGATCCCAATTCTCTTTCCCATTTCTTTATAAATGGGGGCATCACCAGATTGTCCACTGTCATCAGCAATTTATAAAGTTTTGATATAGTTCCTGTTAGGTTATCGGCCGTACAGAGCCGTTCCAACGTCGTAAGCTCCTCCCCAGACCTAATTGGCTGGGGGCGGCTTTGTAAAAAGTGGGCCAACTGTGATGGTACCTCCATTCATCTACTATCATTAGTTCCCTATTGTGTCTCAATTCTTGAAATGGTATGATTTTCCCTTTTTTTTTATTATATCTCTTAACTGCTCTCTCTTTTTTAATCCAATTTCCTCCCACTATTTTTTTTCCCGGTGCAAAATATTCATTTTCTTTTAATTCTATAAGGGGAGAATTATAGTCCCTATCTATTTGTTTATGTAATCTATCCCATATTTTCAGTGCAATTCGTGTCATAACGTGAGTGTTTTCACCTAGTGCTCTAAACTGGGGGGGGTTCCATATTACACCTCCTAATTGTGTGTTTGCCATTACCTTTTAAATTTTTACCCACCTTTTTTCGTGCCTATCTTTGGCCCACTCCACTACCTGGGACAACACCACCGCATTATAATATTTTTTGATGTCTGGCACTGCTAGCCCTCCATGCTTCTTTTCCTGTTTTAGTACAGAGAAGGAGATTCTATGTTTTTTATTATTCCATACAAAGTTCATTAGCATCTTTTTTAACACTCTGAAGTACGGTTGAGGTATTGCATCTGGTAACATCTGGAACTTATACAAGATTTTCGGCAACAGAACCATCTTTAAGATGTTACTTCTTCCTATCCATGATATCGGGCGGTTTATCATTTTTCTAATTTCACTTTTTATTTCATTTAACAGAGGGATATAGTTTATCTTACATATTTTTTTATTGAGTTGGCGAGTTTTACCCACAAGTACTTAAGTTAGTTCTGCCAAGGAAAGTTGAACTCTTTTCTTAAGCTCTGTTCTTCTACCTTTCCAATATTGACATTTAGAATCTCAGTTTTAGCTATATTGATTTTAAAGTTTGATATTTCGCCATATTGTTTAAGTGTTTTGAGTAAATTCGGTAATGTGGTCCTAGGATTACTGATAAAGAATAAGACACCGTCCGCAAAAGCTGAGAGTTTGTGTTCCTCCAATCTAATCCCTTTTATGTCTGGGTTGTTCCGTACCGTCGCAAGTAAAGGTTCTAGGGACAGCACAAATAAGAGGGGAGACAGGGGGCATCCCTGCCTTGTCCCATTTTTCATCTCAAAAGCTTGAGACAATGTGCCATTTATTTTAACCCTACCCATAGGATGTTGATACAATGTTTTAATCCACTGTATCATCCTGGCTCCCAGACCCATAGTTTGCAGGGTTTGTATTATGAGTCCCCAGTCTACCCTGTCAAATGCCTTTTCTGCATCTACTGACAGGAGTAGACCTGGGGACCCATTCTCTTTTATTTTCTGGAGTGCTCTCACACCATTGTCCCTCCCCTCCCTACCTGGGATAAGTCCCACCTGATCCGGATGGACCAGTGTGGGCATCCATCCCTTCATTCTTTCTGCCAGGACTTTCGCGTATAATTTTACATCCACATTTAATAGTGAGATTGGTCTATATCCGGAGCATAACCTTTCATCTTTCCCCTCTTTTGATATGACCGTTATTATGGCCACTGAGGCTTCCCTTCTCATTTCATAGTCCGTCCCTAATCCATTCATGTAATTGCATATCCTGGGTACCAGTATCTCCTTACATTTTTTGAAGTATAGGGCTGTAAACCCATCGGGGCCGGGACTTTTCCCTAGGGCTGAGTCTCTTAGTGCCTTACTTATTTCTTCTTCCGTTATGGGTTTATCTAATGCTGTTCTTTCCTCTTCATTAATCCTATGCAATCCCGCCTTGTTTAAAAATTCTTTCATTTTCAGTTGTTTCTCTCCTATCCCCCATCTGTTCTGCTCCACTGAATACAGCCCCTCATAGTAGTTTTTAAATGCGTCTGCTATATCCTTAGTTCTATACACTTCCTCTCCGTTCTTTTTTTTGATCTTTTCTATGAAATTTCTAGTCTCTTTATTTTGTACCATTCTTGCAAGGTGTTTACTAGACTTATTCCCCCACTTATATCTTTCTTTTGCTATGCGATGTAGTTTTATTTTTGTCTCTTATTCCATTAGTTCTTTAAGTTCATCCCTTTTCATCACTAGATCATGATATAACTCTTGTTGTTGCCCCTGTTGTTTTTTATGTTCTTGCTCAATTTTGAATATTTCTTCTATCAATAAATTACATTTTCTGTTTCTCTTTTTTTTTTTCCTTGCCCCTTCCGAGATCAAAATCCCCCTGATGTAGGCTTTATGTGCCTCCCATAAAGTTGCCCCTGATATCCCTTCTGTATCGTTTACCTGGAAGTAATGCTCTAATTCCTCTTTCACCCTCTTCAATCCTCCTTCATCTCGGAGCAATTCCTCGTTTAATCGCCAAGTATAGGGTTGTCTATGATATTCGGGTACTTTTAGTTTCATGCTTACTGGGGCATGGTCAGAGAGTGAGGCAATTCCTATATTTGATTCCATGACCATATCCAGCATTCTATGTTCGACCATTATGTGATCTATCCTCGAGTACGTCCCATGCACAGGGGAGAAAAACGTATAATCCTTTGATTTTGGATGCATAATCCTCCATATATCAACCATCTGACTGCTATGCATTTTTTGTTTTATCTTTGTTAGTTGTACATTATTTGTCCCCTGTGTCCGGGACGTACTATCCACGGCCGGATCCAAACAGAAGTTCGTATCTCCCATCAATATAATATATCCCTCCCCAAAATCCTTCAGTTTCCCCAGAGTCTCAATAAGGTAATTAATGGGGTTCACATTAGGGGCGTATATATTTGCCAGGGTACATTTCATTTCCCCCAACTTCACTTTTAGAAAAATGTATCTACCATCTTTGTCCGTCATTCTTTCCTCCAATGTGAACCTCATTTCCCTTGAAAACCCTATTGCGACCCCCCTTGCCCTTTTTGAGACAACTCGGAAAATTGGGTGAGTGTAATTTAATATTTGATTCTAGGGTCAGATGGGTCTCCTGTAAGAAGACTACATCTGCTCTATAATATTTAAGCTCTCTTAAGACCTTATGTCTTTTGGTAGGTATATTAAGCCCTCTCACATTATAGGACAGGAAATTTATTGCTGTCATATCTGTCTTTCATCCCCTTTCCCCTTTTCTTTTTTGTAGAGTCAAAAGGGTAGAATCCCCCCCTTTCTCCCCATTACAAACCCCTCTCCCTCCCCCCTTCCCCCCCTCCCCCCCTCCTTCCCCCCTCCCCCCAACTTCCCCATTGCTAATCCCTTCCCTCCTCCCCCCCTTTCCCTTTTGGCCCATTATTGGCCTTGGAACCATCAATGATCTTTCCTCCTGGTTCTCCCATTTTAGAAGTGCAACTCTGACCCTGCCGCTCAGCCCCCCTCCTCCTCCTACCTTTAAATTTAGGGAGGGTGAGGTGGCCCGGAGACTCTGCATGGTGGGCCGGTCTGCCCTTCCCACCTCCTACACCTCTCCCCCCCTCCCTCTCCTCCCTCTCCCACCCCCAGCCTCCTATAATGCTGATTTTAGTTATCTTTCTCTATCCATCCTGATAAGTCTGGAACCTGCAAATCGAATTTATTACAGAATCCCACAAGTTCCTCGGGGAACCTTAGTCTTGCTGATTTTCCTTCTTTCTGGCCTATAAGACAGGCCGTGAATCCCCAGTTATATTTGATATTCTGTGTCTTCATTTGCTTTAGGAGTGGCTTCAATAATCGCCTCCTTGCCAATGTCTCGGGTGCTAGGTCTGTGAAGATCTGAAGCTCCTTTCCTTGGAATTGGATAGGGGGTTTTCCTCTTGTTTTCATTAAGATTTCTGCTTTTTCTTCATAATACCGGAACCTTACAATAATGTCTCTTGGCCAGTCGTTTTCTCCATTTCTTGGTTTACCGATACGATAGACTCGCTCTATTTTAAGGGGGTCTTCTACTCCCATATCTAATATGGGCTTGAATATTTTATTCATAATTTTCTTCAGATCTTCCCCTTTTTCCTCTGGTAAAGAGCGGATTCTTAAATTCTGTCTTCTGTTTCTGTTCTCTTCTAATCGATATAGGATCATTCTCTGATTATATTGTAGTATTTTATTCTGCTCCCTTAATTTACTTAGTTCCTGGTCCTGTTTATCCGCTCTTTCTTCCGTCTCCTCTACTCTTGACAAGAGATGTCCGAAGTCTGTTCTTAAAGTATTGATTTCTACTTTTATTGCGTTTTCCAGTTTCGTCAACTTCTCAGTCATTTCTCCTTTTGTAGGGATTTGTGCGTCTGCCCATTGCTCTTCTGTTCTACTTGTTTCACTTTCTGTTGTTTGATCTCCTTTAGGTCGATCTGTTGTTCCTCCTCCCTTCTCCATACTCCTTGACCCCCTTTCTGTTTTTTTATCACCTTTATCCTGTTTTTGTGCTCCTATTACTGGGCTCTTTGAGCTTGCCTCCTGGGTCATGTACTGTTTGATTGTACTATTTGCTGTACTATTCCTAGGAGTCTTGGGGGCCGTCCCCCTCGTGTTTCTACTCATCTTGTTTTTAGTAGCCGGCCTTATTCGCTTCCCCAGTTTTACTTTTTAATTGTTATACCCTTCTTCTTTTCGGGGTAAGTCTGTTGTACTCACCCCTAGGGTTACAACCTTACTAAAAAGGGCCTGTGTACATCGTGTTTTGTTCCAGACCCCAGGGTTCCTCTTTTAAGAAGGGGGAGCAGGAAAGAAGTTTAGGAAAGAGGGGGTGGGGTAAAGGTCTTCAGTATATATTATGTATATTCCCGTTTAGAGGAGGGAGAGAGGAGAGGATGAAAAAAGAGCATCCTATAAACGAGGACCAAACAAAAAAAAAAGCACAGTCCCCTCTGTGCAGGTGTTTAATCGAATTGGTATATGGTCTACTCCTTATTTGACCCAGAGTCTCTAGGCATCCATGCGCACCTTCCAGCACTTTTGGGTTCACTCAGAGTCCCTTCAAGTATTTCAACAGTATCAGACAATGTCAGACCTTGAGTTAATCCGTAAGCGCTAAACTGCATTTTAGGTATACTTTATTTCCAAGCGGAGGCTTGCTTCACTTTGTTTTTAATCCTATATAGCTGGATATCCAAGTATATCGCCTCTTTCACCTCCCCCTCTGTGTGTGTTTTCTATACATGCCTATCTATTTCATATGTAGTCCATTAGTTTTATTTACGTCCATGTGTCTCAGGCAAACATTTATCATATTAACGGAAGCAAATCAGTGGATATGGACAGATCTCTCAGTACAATGTTTACATTTCCTGTCATATACACATTTCTGGTTTCACCTGATTCCCTTCACCTATACCATAGGTAGAAATAAACTGTTCATTATTGGCACTTAAATTGGCTTATGGCGTTAGCCCTGAGCATATGTAAATAGGTGTTACTTTGTTGCTTTAGCATTAACATACATTGGCAGGTCCACTTGTTCCCTTTTTCTTCAGTTTTCTATTAAGCAGAGGCACAGGTCTAGTTATTTTTGAACGATTTTACCTTGTCTTCTCTGTTCATCTGGGAAGATTTCTCACCTATCCCCGTGTACTGTCCTGTGGCTCCTGTGTTTCCGCCTATTAGGCTTCCGATGACGCTGTATGCAATGCTCCGGGGGGAGGGGGTGAAGGCAATGGAGGTAGAGGAAGGGGTGCCGCAGGGGGGTCCACGAAGTACGACGGCGTTGGATCCAAGCTACTGCTGTGCCTGCTTATGTTCGGTTGCAGGCTTGCTGTCCGGGAGAAGGGGGGGGAATCAGAGCTTCATCCGCGTAGCGGCAGCCTCTCACGCTGCAAGGTCTCCACGTTTCCATCCGAGCTCTCCCTGCACGTCTCAACCAGCTGCAAGGTCAGGCCACTCCCTCATAGTGAGAGCGTCACGTTCTCACATTCTCACATCCATGCTGAAACAAAATAAATTCTAGTTGTTGGAATATTTTAAAGCATGCTATCCAACATTTGTTGGCGGAAAATCCGTTGTCAATTGTCCGAAAATCCGATCGTGTGTACGGGCCTTAAGAATCAACTCCAGACCCTTTATCTGGTTAATTTATGAAGACCTAATGAAGGAGTAGCCCACACCTGGCCAAGAAACGGCTTTTGATTCAATCGTCCAATTACTTTTGGCCCCTTGAAAAAAAAGAGGGAGGCTATACTTCAGAGCTGTAATTCCCTTAACCCTTCGGAAAATAGGTTTGTTGCTCAAGAAGGAGCAAAACAAGGTAGGACTTTGCAGGCAACACACAAAAATGGAATACAAAAGTTTATTGAATCGCAAAATTATTGAACAATGATTAAAAAAGACCATACAATGTATATAGCAGTAAGGAGTCCCTTTGAACGTCGATGCGTTTCGCCGTGAGGCTTCGTCAGGACGGACAAGAAAAAAGGGGGGACGGTTTTTATACACACTTGGGACAAATCTCACTATCTGGAATGAGATATACAAAAATTTAAATACAGTATATACAATTAAAAAGTGAAGGTAAAAGTAAATGCATAAAAAGTTATCTTTGGAGCTAAAAGACTACATATACTGTCCTCCATGCGCACCATGATCCAAAGGACAAAAGACAAAAAGCAGAAAGCAAACAACAAACAAATCACACCACCCCCAGAGTAGTAAAATACCTCAGAAGGACATCCGGATAGTAAAATGTTGTTCAGATGTTACCAATTCATATATGTGGTATGGTAACGAATGTACGTGTGGTCTAGTAGAAAAGATGAAGAAAATATATGTATGTGTATTTAATAATACCAATTTATCTATGTGTATACATAACACAGGAAATCTTACCTGCTGGTCAAAGGAACGATCAGACACTGATATTCACACAGGAATATGATCCATAGATGGAGGGGTCTGCCGCTCAGAGCTAATACAAATAGCTGAGCAGATCTACAAATGCCAATGGATATAGTCAGATACATACATACAAAAAGGAATTATGTAGGGAGTGTAGTAATAATAATAAACATAATTACCAGCTACATCCAATGGGGTATGCCCAAAAACGGGGGTAGGGGGCGTTCTTGGTATGGAAAGAGATGACTTTCTATTCACCAAGTCCTGTCATAAGCACTTTCTATACGAGCGCACCCAGCCAAAGCTGTGGTATATATATCACCATACAGGGTCTGGAGATAAAGAACATAAAAAAGATGATCACTAAATAGGCAGCTCGTGCCTGTATAGTATCGCCAAGATGTAAGAGGCGGCTTACCTGGCTGTTGAACGTCACACAATGGCATCCCCGGGAGTCAGCCTCATGCTGAACACAGGGGACAGACCGTGTTAGCTGTCATATTTATAATGGAAAAACCGCGCTAAAAATCACGCTTGGCGTGCTGACGTCATGCGTGCGTGGCGTGCTGACATCACTCGAGTGCGCCCCGCACTCAGATCATGGGCGGAAGTGTCAGACACGCCACATCAAAGCAGAGAAACAGTGCAACGGAGCAAGAGACCCGAACCGGAAGGCAGCAGAAGACGAACCACATGAAACAAAATACGCCATGTTGGAATAGGGAAAACAGCGCAATAAAGCAAAAAAATCCAAGACACAAAAATGTTGAACTGAAAATAATACAAAATGAATACCATGAAATTTGGATCACTAAGATGCACAAAGAGGACAGAAAAGGGCCAAAAAGCACACAAGGATATACTCACATTGACATAATTGTATGATAACATAATATATAATCTAACAAGCTCCATAGAGACAATCCTTCGCTTAGGACAAATTCCATTAGTGCGGTACATACAGGTGTATACGTTCCTATAACTTAATTACATATACAAAAAGATTTATTTTTCCAAATATACAAAAAGACAGAGAACCTTTCTTGTGGAAATAAGTGGGTTCTCTCGGAACCAGAATAAGATCAGGGACCGAGAGACACTCCAAACGCATGGGAAACAGGAGAATACATCCCAGGGGACATCCTAGGGCAGGCATTGGGAGGGGAAGGGAAGAAAAGAAGAAGGGGAAGAAAAGGTACAGCACTATAATTATTATTCTATAGTTATTACAAAAATGGTTTAAAGCTGACCATGTCGTTCAAACCAGGATACTTGGTCGCCTTTAATTTGTATACCCATTCTGTTTCTCGTTGTAATACCCTCTGGTCAAAGTTGCCACCCCGTGGGTCCTCAAAGACCCGATCCAGGGCGGCAACCCTGAAGACCTGGGGTTCATATCGGTGCCTAAACGCCACATGATGGCCAATAGTGGTATTCAGCAGACCACTGGTTGCGTAATAAACGTGGTCTTTAATTATTCTCCAAAAGGCTCCAATTGTCTTTCCGATGTAGAAGGATCCACAACAACAAAAAATAATGTAAATAACTCCCTTGGTCTGACAGGTGATATGATGTTTGAGGAAGTGAGTCTGGCTGTTGGGTAGAGTTATCCTTGGGCCCTCAATTAGAAGGTCACAGTAATCACACTGGCCACATTTATACAGTCCCTTTGGTTCCCGGGGTTTGTTGTCAGACCTCCTATAGTTACTTTGTACCAGACGGTCCTATATTGAAAAATGTTACTTGACATGCATTTTATAGCTTTAAAAAAAAAACTTGCTTTCAACAGGCTAGGTCGACGGAAGTCGATGCTATGCTACCCCACTCCACTCTAATCTATATTTTTCATTGCATTTTTGGAGTTTGAGGCTTTTTTTTCCCCCCTTTTTTTTATTTTTATATTGTCGTTTTTTGTTTTAGGTTTGTTTTTGGCAACCTGAACCGATGTTATTACAAGCACAAAGTTCGAATGCTGGATTCTCTTACTCTTGTTTATACAATGTCTTTTGGTTGTTTCCAGATTGTTGTTTTTTCCACAATTTAAATCCTGTATTTGTGACATATATCCTTTTTCGTATATTGTCATATTATGTATTTTATATACTTTAATAGTTTGTAAACACAAAAAAAAATGATCTGACAATCAGTCCCGCTCACACCCTGTCCATTTGTCCCGCCCCTTACTCAAATGTAAACCCCTTTCGCCTGGCATTACTCCATTGGTTTGAAGACTGAGCGACTGGGCATGCTCCAAAACATGTCCCGCCCACTCTGTCATCCCTTACGGTCGCCTGGATTTCATGCTGGTCCTTACAGCACAGAGACAGTTTCCCACTGTTGGTCGGCTGGAACTTCAACCTTCAGCTGTCTTTACTCCCAGGAGGCATCCGGCTGTACGTTATGGATTAATTGATATGCCCTTTTTTCACTTTCCGTCTTGTAAGTTTTTCACCCTTCATTGTCAGTGTTTTATTACTGCACTTAGAAGCGCCCTTTTCTCTGCTTTGTTTTTCCGATTTAGTGTGCTTCCCTCTTAATTGCTGCTGTGGTGCATTTGTCATATTTCAAGAGCTAGTCATGTACGGTTTGCCCTTTTTCTCCACTCTATTTACCATCTAGGTGACTTCTGGAGGCAATTGGTACCACTGGTCTTTAGTTAGGGTAAAGGGGGCTCAATACAAATGCACGCCACACTTCAGATATTTGTAAAAAAAATATGAAAATCATTTTCCTTCCAATTCACAATTATATGCCACTTTGTGTTGAATTTAAAGAGTCCTGTGAGTTTTCAACCTGATTCACACATCGTTTAGAACACAAATTCAATCTGAAAAAAAAATCCATTCCAGGCTCTTTCTGGTAAGGATTTTAAGGAGCCCCATGCCAAAAAAAAAAAAAAGCATGCCCCCCCCCCCCATACCAGATCTTGTATCTTGTATGGATTTCAAGGGGAGCCCCACAACAATTTTTGTTTTTTTTTAATAACATGGAGTCCCCCAAAATCCATACCGGACAATTTCTTTCAATAAGTTTTTATTGTTGTAAACAGTACATCGCAAAATTAAAGTGAACGATAAATGATCAATTTGAAACCTATCCTATGACGGTTTCAGAGGCCGTGGCATAACACATCATACATCTATCAAAATGAGGCCTAGCATCTTATCACTTCCTCAGGAGAATATCGCATTAACTTCCGTGAAGTGGAGTCGACTAGTAACGCTATAAAGCTAGCAATGGTTTCTTGAGTCCCTAAGGTTCCAGCCTGTGATTATGCTTGTAGGCCATCAGGATGTCAACTATATTAGGTCTCTGAACAACTGTAACTTGACCGTAGGTAGAAATATATAAGTACAAGTTGCACTAGGAATCAGTACAAAGTTGTAGTTATAGGGAAAGAAGAATAGTCTGAAATGAGAAAGGAAAAGAGAGAAAGATATGAAAGAGGTTAGCCAGCCTCTCGTGACCCCCCCAGACCCCCCCCCCTACAATTTCTGTATTATCTCACAATGCCTATATAGGATGCCCAGGGTTCCCAAGTTGCTTCATACTTAGCAGTTGAGTTTGTCAGAGAACTGACCATTTTTTCCTGTGCCGTCACCCAAGAAATTTTTCTTTTGGCTGCAGCTACTGAGACCTTCGGTAGTTTCCAAGCTCGAGCTATGGTAATTTTGCTCCTAGAAGGATAAAGAATATTAAATTCTGGGTAGCTTTGGTGATTTTAGGGACCGGGGTGTTAATGCTATGGAGGGATCTTTTGGGACCTGGCATCCTGTAACCTTGCGTATCACGTGAAGCATTCTGTTCCAGAATCCTGATTCTCGGACAGTCCCACCATATGTGTATCATGGATTATGAAAGCGTACAACCTCGAAAGCATTAAGACAAGGCGGAAGGGAACATTTTTGCCAGTCTGGTTGGAACTAAGTACCATCTAGTTTGCCCTGGTTGAAGCTAATCTAAAAGTGCTATGTTGTGCATACCTTTGAAAGAACGGTGAAAGTTCCTATTCCACACCTCCGCATCCCAGCTGTTCTGTAGCTCTCCCTCCCAGGCCATCATGTAAGATAATTTAGCGCTATCCGAAGCAAGGGACAGGTATATCTTGGAGATGCCCCCTTCTGCTCTGTGACCTGGCCACACCAATGCTCATATGCAGTCAATTTTGGGGGTTCCGCCTTATTTTTTTCATTGAGAGGGCAAGAAGTGAGATATTTGCATGAATCGGAACCTCTGTCAGGCATTTCCAATTTGCTTTTGCAGTAGCTGAGCATGATCAGTCCTAGAGGAGTAAGGTAGTGTCCAATGTGGTATAACCCCCTTGTCTAACCACCATCTGAAGGCCTTAATGTTCATTCCCGGAGTCCATTTGGGGTTGTGAAAGATATGGGCTAAAGGCTGTATGTCCGAGGACAATACTGGGAGGCTTTTCATGGTTTCCCAAAGTGAAAAGGAGTGAGATGGTGTCTGAGACGATATGTGGGGGGGCAATCTTTGGGGGGACACCAGAGTAGGAAGTCTAACGTGTGTGGGGGTACTGCTTGCCGTTCTATATGCACCCAATCAGGTTTCTCCAGTCGAGTATATACGGTAGATAATTGTGCCAGTTGTGCTGCATAATTATCGATCGTGGGGTACTCCCAATCCATCCTGTGTTCTAGGTCTGTATTTTTCTGGAGAGACGGTGACCCTAGAAGCTCCAGATGAATTTGATCATTTTGCTTTGGAAATTCTGCAGATTCTTATTTATGGGGATCGGGAGGGCCCTAAAGAGATAAAGTAATTTGGGAAGTAGTGTCATTTTGACTGCGTTCACCCTGCCCAGCCAGGATAATTCATGGTGCGCCCATTTCTTAAGATCCATTTCGAGTTTTTTGTAAAGGGGGGAAAATTGACCTTGTAAAGTTTCTCAGTCTGTGAAGTAAGATCTATTCCCAGATATCTAATTGTCGAATCGCTCCATTCAAATTGAAAGAAGCTTTTAAGATTCTCTCCACCTTCAGAAGTGGGATTGTCACGTTTAGAATCTGGGATTTGGATAGGTTGACCCTCAACCTGGAGGCTTTAACAAAGTCGTCCAGCAGTTTACAGATGTTTGGAAGAGGTCGTCGGGGATGTGACGAATAACAGAAGGTTGTCTGTAAAAAGGGCACATTTATGCATCTGTGGACCCCCATGTAACCCCTTGGATGTCTGGGTGGTTGCGTATGGATATCGCTAGGGTTTCTATGGCTATTGCAAAAATTAAGGTGGCTAATGGTCAACCCTGCCTGGTTCCTCTAGCTATTTTGATTGGTTCTGAGAGAGAGCCTTGCAATCGTACTCAGTCTTCCGGGAAGGATTAGAGTGCTGTCAGTAGGCCCATGAAGTTCTGTCCGAAACACCACCGATTCATGATATTAAATAAATAAGGCCAGGAGACCGAGTCAAAGGCCTTTTGGAGATCAATGGATGGGAGTCGTGGCAGGGAATTATTAAATACAGCCCCCTGGTGTTAGAGATGTTACAGCCAATGTTAAGACGCATCCAACAATAGGACCTACATTAAGGGTATGTTGTAATATTTTCTCCAGGGACAAAATATCTACATACAACTCACCTTTGACGCCAATACTAGGTAACCCACAGTTTATACCAGGTACACAGAAAGGACCCTTTTGCGGTACTAATTGAAAGAAGACTGTATCCGACCTCGCACTTTAGGACTTTGGGTAACTGGCCAACAATGCGGGACATGATGGATAGAAATGGCCCTTTTCAATTAGAGTTTTGGCAATCAACACAACTAAGACATTTCCTAAACACCGTAGCAGTACCACGCTATCGGGATCGTAGCTTAACACCATTCGAGAAACAATGTATGGGAAAAGAACCAATTACGCATACAATATTGATTAAACCACCTGAGGATTATCGGCTACCCTTTCCTCGTAAATGGGAAATAGATCTGGGGAGGACCTTTCGGGAAGCTCAAAAAACTGAAATGATACAATCTATATTTAAAACGGCAACATGTACAAAATTGCACGAAACAAACTACAAAATTATTTCACAATGGTACAGAACCCCAGAAATACTTCATAGGTGTTTGCCGAATACAACAGGGGATTGTTGGAGATGCCAGACAGAACAAGGCACCTTGTTGCATATTTTTGGGTCTTGCCCTAGAGTTGAGGAATTCTGGAAGGGAGTTTGGGAGATTATCCAAAAATTTTGTGAGACAAATACCGGAGGATCCAGCATTTTTTCTTTTGCATCTGTCAGATTCCGTGTGAAACATACAGGAATTCAATTCTGAGTCACTTGGTGAATGCTGCTAAAGCATGCATACCGCTTAAATGGAAACAGATACAACCCCCTACTGTGAGTATGTGGCTTAAAAAGGTGGAAGAAGTGAACAGGATGGAAGACCTAGTATGGACAAGCAGAAAAAAAAGAAATTTATTTAAAAACCTGGTCGCCCTGGAGTGGTTTTATCTCCTCATCAGAGGAGGGGAGGAGGCGGACGGAGGGAGATTGGGGGGGGGGGGGAGAGAGGAGGAAGTTTTTTTTTTTTGGGAGGGGTATAGGGAAAGGAATGGAAATGGATTACAAATAGGAGGGGGAGATGGAATATGGTGAGACAGTAGTCAAATAGGTAGGGCCATGGGATGGCTCGTCCCATGATCAGACATAGGGAAATGAGGGGAGAGGTGGAGATTAGAGGGGGAAGGATGCAGTTCCCTGTTTAGTTATCATTTGTACGTTTTACTGTCTCTCATCCCCACCCTGTCTTTTATTGAGAATGAGACTAGGTGTCTCACTCTGTCCTCCACACCCCTAACGGAGATCACTTTAGAAAGGAGGAGCTAATGGCATTTGGGTGAATTAAATGTATCAATTCATTTTTGTTGGTATATACTGTAAGAGGATAAGTTAAGACGAAATTATGTGAAGATTTAATCTTTAGAAGTTATTGTTCCTTTTCCTGTATAAAAGAAAAAACTGAAAAATAAAGAAATTGGAGTAGTCCTTCCTGTCGTCTCCCTTTATCCCATCCGGTCTGAAGAAGGGAAATTAGGTCAATTGCTCTCCTAATTTAGTCTGGGCCCTGTCTCCCAGGTATAAACCCTACTTGGTCCTTATGTATATACAGACTTATAAATGTTGCCAAGCGATCTGCTAGTAATTTGGTCAGGATCTTCATGTCCTTATTTATCAGAGATATTGGTCTGTAGTTACCCACCTCCCCTTGGTCCTTATTCGGTTTGGGTATTAGAGATAAATGCAGAGTTAGGTTGTCTGTCTAAGGGCTCCCCTTTGGTTTTTGGATTAAAGAAGCGCACGAGGTGCGGGCCAAGGTCTGGGCAAACGTTTTGTAGTAAGGTGTGGAGAAGCCATCTGGGCCGGGAACCGAGCCCCGTTTAAGATTCTTAATGACCTGGAGGACTTCTTCCTCTGTTATTGGGGTCTCCATTTTGTCCTGGTGGCGGTTGGCCAGTGTTGGAATAGGGAGGGAATCTAAAAAGAAGTTCATGTGTGGGCCTTGTGATCATTCCCCGCACTGTATAGCTGCTCGTAAAATGTGTGGACCGTTGCCATTATCCTTTGTGGGTTCAAAGTGTGCGTCCCGCCTGATCTAATTTTTGGTAAAACCCGCAAACGGATAATTTAGCGGCCAGCATAGATCCCATTTTGTCCCTCTGGTGCTAAAACATGGCCCCGCTCCACCTAATATTCTTTTCTGCTTTGGCAGTGAGAGCCAGATTAACCACTTAAACCCCAGACCAATACGCAGCATAAAGACCAGAGGTGATTTTACAATTTGGCACTGCGCTGCTTTAACTGGAAATTTCGCAGACATGCAGTGTTGTACCCAAACAAAATTTGCGTCCTTTTCGTCCTACAAATGGAGCTTTCTTTTAATGGTATTTGATTGCCTCTGCGATTTTTATTTTTTGCGATATAAACTGATAAAGACTGAAAATTTTGAAAAAAAATGTTTTTTTTTTTCTACTTTTTGTTATAAGAAAAATCTAATAAACTAAATTTTAGTCATACATTTAGGCCAAAATGTATTCAGCCACATGTCTTAAGTAAAAGAAAAGTCAAACGTATATTTATTGGTTTGCGCAAAAGTTATAGCGTCTACAAACTAGGGTACATTTTCTGGAATTTACACAGCTTTTAATAAATGACTGTGTATCATTTCTTGAAGTGCTAAAATGGCAGGGCAGTACAAACCCCCCCCCCCCAATGACCCCATTTTGAAAAGTAGACACCCCAAGGAAATTGCTGAGACATGTTGAGCCCATTGAATATTTTTTTTTTGTCCCTAGTGATTAATGACAAAAAAAATAAAGAATTTACAAAAAGTTGTCACTAAATGATATATTGCTCAAACATGCCATGGTTATATGTGGAATTGCACCCCAAAATACATTTTGCTGCTTCTCCTGAGTATGGGGATACCACATGTGTGGGACTTTTTGAGAGCCTAGCTGCGTACGGGGCCCCAAAAACCAAGCACCACCTTCAGGATTTCTAAGGGCGTTAATTTTTGATTTCACTCCTCACTACCCATCACAGTTTTGAAGGCCATAAAATGCCAAGATGGCACAAAACCCACCCAAATGACCCAATTTTGGAAAGTTGACACCCCAAGCTATTTGCTGAGAGGCATGGTGAGTATTTTACAGCTCATTTGTTTTTGAAAAGGAAGAAAAACTTTTTTTTTTTTTTTTTAAATTTTCAAAACTTTGTGACAAGTGAGATCTGCAAAATACTCACCATACCTCTCAGCAAATAGCTTGGGGTGTCTACTTTCCAAAATAAGGTCATTTGGGGGGAGGTTTGTGCCATCTGGGCATTCCATGGCCTCCGAAACTGTGATAGGCAGTGAGGAGTGAAATCAAAAATTTACACCCTTAGAAAGCCTGAAGGCAGTGCTTGGTTTTTGGGGTTCTGTAGGCGGCTAGGCTTCCAAAATGTCTCACACATGTGGTATCCCCGTACTCGGGAGAAGCAACAGAACGTATTTTGGGGTGCAATTCCACATATAACCATGGCATATTTGAGCAATATATAATTTAGTGACAACTTTTTGTACGTTTTTATTTCTTTTTTTTTTGTCATTCAATCACTTGGGACAACAAAAAAATATTCAATGGGCTCAACATGCCTCTCAGCAAATAGCTTGGGGTTTCTACTTTCCAAAATGGGGTCATTTGGTAGGATTTTTAACTGTCTTGGCATTTTATGCACAACATTAGGAAGCTTATGTCACACATCATCCACTCTTCTAACCACTTGAAGACAAAGCCCTTTCTGACACTTTTTTTTGTTTACATGAAAACATTTTTTTTTGCAAGAAAATTACGTTGAACCCCCAAACATTAGATATTTTTTTAAAGCAAAGGCCCTACAGATTAAAATGGTGGGTGTTGCATTTTTTTTTCCACACAGTATTTGCACAGCTATTTTTCAATCGCATTTTTTGGGGAAAAATACACTTTTTTTTAAATTTTAATGCACTAAAACACACTATATTGCCAAAATGTTTGATGAAATAAAAGATGATCTTAGGCCGAGTACATGGATACCAAACACGACATGCTTTAAAATTGCACACAAACGCGCAGCGGCGACAAACTACATACATTTTTAAAAGCCTTTACAGGTTACCACATTAGATTTACAGAGGAGGTCTACTGCTAAAATGACTGCCCTCGATCTGACCTTCGCGGTGATACCTCACATGCATGGTGCAATTGCTGTTTACATACGACGCCAGACCGACGATTCCGTTCGCCTTTGCACAAGAGCAGGGGGGGACAAAGGTGCTTTTTTTTTTTTTTTTTTTTTTTTTTACACCATTATCTCAGGGAATGTAAATATCCCCTATGATAGCAATAGGTAGTGACAGCTACTCATCCCCCCCCCTAAAAAATAGGGTCTATTCGACCCTAGATCTTTCCTCTGCCCTCAAAGCATCTGACCACACCATGATCGGTGTGATAAAATGCTTTCCCAATTTCCCAATGATGCTGTTTATATACGGGGGGGAACATTCCCTCCCACTGCTCGTAAAAGCAGTTTAGAGGCTAATTCTCTGCTAGGATTGCTTTTACATGAAAGCCGACCGCTGGCTGAAAAGAATACCAAGATGATACCTAAACCCGCAGGCATCATTTTGGTATAACCATTCAAAGTCCAGCAACATACCAGTACGTTGCTGGCCCTTGTTGGACATGTATTGTAATCTTCCTTTTTTTCATGCAGCCTGTTGGCTGAATGAAAAAAAGAGATTGATCAGTGGGTATGCCCACCATTAGAATACCTCCCTTCATCCACCCACTTCTAATGATGGGCATACATACACCATTTATATATGCTGAAGCATGGGGGCATCCTCCCGCAAAAAAGTTATGCCGCGTGCACACGGTCGGACTTTTCCACGGGCAAGCCTCCGTCGGAATTTCGACCGTATTTTATGCCGCATACACACGGTCAGACTTTTCCATGGGCAAGCCTCCATCGGAATTTCGACCGTATGTACGCGGCATTTGGAGCAAAGTCGCTCCTCCGCCCCTGCTGCCCCCATGCTTTGGCATATATGCTCTTTTTTTTCATTGTGGTGGTGAAATCACCTCCTGCAGCACTGGAGTCACGGCTTTATGTATCATGGGAGCAAACGCTGTTGCTGTCAAGGTAAATAAATCCGCGCTGCAGCTAAATGGCGCACCTGAAAACAAAAAAATTACATACCTGAAAAGCAAGCATGATAAAACATTGCAGAATAGAATACAGTAAAAATGAGCAGAACAATAGAAAGAAGAGAGAGAGAGGGAACTATAAAACGACAACTTTTTTGTTTTTTTTATTTTACCTATTTTTTTTTTTACACTTCTTTTTTTTGTAACTTTAACAACTGTAACGGTTCGAGTCTCTCAAAATGCGATGCCATCTTGGGAGAGACCCTGTGTAAGTGTGTCCTAGTCTGTGAAATGCTGTACCCTACGCTAAAACTTCAGTTTTGTGTGGAAGCGTTCAAAACATTTTACCAATGCACAGACCAGGATTGTCAGGACAGAGTGGACAAAAATAACGGGTGTCACGCCTAAATCCGCACTTGCTACAGACACGACCTCTTTTTTGGGGGGCTCGTTGGGTAGGGGTACTCTTGAGGACATACGGAAAATGCCTCTCATGCAGCCGGCTTACTGCATTTGGTTGGGGATGGTGAAGTGCAGAACCGCCTGGATACAGGTCTGTGACCATCTCATCCTGGAATCTGAGGAAGGATAAAGTCCCGCCTGAAGCTCTGTATAGCACATGAGCGTTCAGCAAAGCCAATTGAAATAAGGATAGAGACACTTTTTTTTGTACCAGCGTCTCGCCTTACGGGCAATGTGATACGGCGCCAACAACTGGCCATTGAGGTCCACCCCTCTCATATTTTGGTTATATTCGTGGACACAGAGGGGTTTCTCCACAACACCAGTCGCCGGACTAATTAGGACTGTCGTGGCTGCGTGAAGGGAGGTAAGAAGGAAAACATTCTTATTATCCCTCCACTTCACAGCGAGCAAATTATTACACTTCAAGCAGGCTCTCTCCCCCAGCCTAAGACGGGAATCTACAAGCCCCTGGGGAAAGCCCCGGTGATTAGGTCGCACGGTGCCACATGCTCCAATCTGATGATCAAACAAGTGACTAAACAGTGGCACGCTCGTGTAATAATTGTCCACATACAAGTGGTACCCCTTTCCGAATAAGGGTGACACCTAGTTCCACACTCTCTTGCCAGCGCTCCCTATGTAATCTGGGCAGTTCTCCGGCTCTACCTGACTATCTTTTCCCTCCATAAACCGTAAAGCTCCATACATAGCCTGTTGCCCTGTCGCAGAACTTATAGAGCTTGACCCCGTATCTGGCACGCTTGCTGGGAAGGTACGGTTTGAAAGACAAGCGGCCAGAAAATTTAATCAGGGACTCATCAACGCAGACAACTTGATCGGGAGTAAACAAGGCTGAATTTTGTAGAGCCGATCAAATTCAGGGTCTCCACGTGGACGACAAAGTTCATTGTCGTTGAAGTGCATGAACCGCAAGATCTGCTCGTATAGTTTCCTGGACATGGAGGCAGAGAACACGGCATATGGTCAATTGGGCGCGTGGACCAATAGGCGTGCCATGATGAGAATTTGTGTGCCCATGTTGAGGGAAAGGCCCAGAAAGGTTTTAAATTCGGAAACCGTTATTGGTTTCCAATAGCTGGCAATGGAAGGCAACTGGAGATTAGCGGCGATGAATTGCCCAGCATATAAATTACTCTGGTTCACAATAGATCTATAGGGATCTTCCGTGAAAAACAGTGAATAAAAATCAAGTGGCGTAAAATCAGCTGTTTCCACCTGAATACCGGGTTGGCCAGTGAATGGGGGGGGGGGGGAGTACGGGTTCTGCAGAAGTGTTGGGCACCCAATCAGGATAGGTGAATTCTGCAGGATGGGCACGACGGGCCTGCCTTTGTCTGCTTGGTGGCAGCGGCACTGCACTTATGGGACTTGCCATGTAACCATGTGATACTGCAGTGTTGGATGTACGTCCAGGATGTACTAGGCTGCTGGTGCTTGCCAGTTCACCAGAAGGAATAGCGGCGCTAGTACTACTCTGCTCCGTAATACGAGAGCCCTGCGGTTCTTGCTCAACAACATCAGAAGATCGGGGTTGGGTACGCCTGACCTTAGCAGGGATCTCATCATCATCTTCGTTGTCTGTGCTTTCTGACATGGGGTGCCGCTGTCTTCTACGGGGATGTATTCTGAGCCTGAATCTGACAGATTCATGACCACCTCTTCACTATCTGTCATGCTCAGAATCTCAAAGGCCTCTTTACTAGTGTACCTTTGATTTGCCATTTTGGGCTCTAAATTTAGTGGTACACTAGTAAGATTCACAGGTAAAAAAGCACCTGACTGTCAGCAAATGTATCAAACGCTACCAAAGAAACTGTTAGCGATCGCAGGCATCAGGCCTGTCTCTGCGAACACTGCAGTTATGTGTGTTGTGTTTGGTAAGTGACAGTGATCGATCGATACTGCACTTGGGTGGGCTGGACGGAGGGGCTAAACGCAGGTGCTAGCAGGTATCTGGGCTGATCCCGCCAACACTGCGTTTTTGGGAGCCCTAAACCGCTGGGGACGCTAGTATAGATCTGATCAGATACTATACCACTAAGGCAGTAGTATGCTTTGCGCGTGGGAGTTAGCGTTTCTGGCTCTAAAATGAGGCTGCCTGTGGCGATGCAGACCCTCTTTGACGCTAAAACCTAATTGATATCACCCTGATGCTATAAAAAGCAAACTAACCAACCAGCGTTACCCGTAACACTTATACGTTGATCACTGGTGAAAGGGTTAACTAGGGGCAATCAGGGGGTTAAAACGTTTATTAGGTAATATATGAAGGAACCTGACGATATATAAAAACCTGACGGGTAACCTAAATAACTGGCTAACCAGTGTCACCAGTAACACTTATACGGTGATCACTGGTGAAAGGGTTAACTCTAGGGGCTTTCAGGGGGTTAAGATATTATATGGGGGTACCTGACGCTATAAAAACCTGGCGGCGAACCTAAAAAAAATAACTGGCTACCTAGGGGCACCACCGACACTAATACAGCGATCAGAAAAACGACCGCTTAGTGACGCTGGCGATAGGGGGTGAAAGGGTTACTTGGGGGCGATCAAGGGGTTAAACCTTTATTGGGGGGTTAGGGGGCTACTTTGGACCTAAAAGGGCTTAAACCTAACTGCCCTGACACTTTTTACAGTCACAAATGACACTAAATGCAGTGATCAGTAAGTAAATGATCACTGCAATCAGTGACACGGTGACCGGGGGTGCAGGGGGTGATCTGGGAGGTGAAATGTGTGCCTATGTGTACCTACGTGTTAGTGCACTAACCTGATGTTTTCTCTCCACGGCGCTCTAGACGAAAACACTGCCGCATGGAGAGATGACATCACTTCCTCTGCCTGTGTTTACATTACACATGCAGAGGACGAATGTCATTCGCCGGGAGCGATCGCGAGGGGGTGGCCAGAAACCAATGGCCGCCCCCGGATAGCCGCTGTATGGAAAATGACCACCTCATGTACCGGGGGGGGGTTCGATCGGACCCCCCACCCATACGAAGGCAGTCACGTACAGTAACGTGATTGTGCCTGTCCGTGCCATTCTGTCAACGTATATGTACATGGGGCGGTCAAGTGGTTATGGGAGAGGAGCGCCGCGTCTAGTTTAGCCATGGTTGTGGAGACGTCGCAGTTGTGTAAATTCCGCTTCCAGTTTGTAGATGTCAGTCATTCTTTCCCTTTTGATTTGTGTGGAAATCTGAATTAACTTACCCCTAATAGTGGCCTTGTGGGCAGCCCAGAGAGTTTCTGGTGAAACATCCGCTGTGTTATTCAAAAGGAAGTATTCCTTTATTGCTTTTTCGAGTTCCACAACTCTAATCGGGTCACTAAGTATGGATTTGTTAATTCTCCAATTTCTTAGGCTTGGACTATCAAGGCTCCTATTTAAGATGAGTAGGACTATAGAATGGTCCGACCAAACAGTGTCCCTGATGAACAACTTCGCTACATTCGGGAGTTTAGAGGTGGAAATAAGGATGTGGTCAATCCTTGCGTAAGACTGGTGGGGGCATGAAAAATGTGTGTAGTCCTGTTTAGTTGGGTTCATTTCCCTCCATGCGTCCGCCAGTCCATATTGGTGGATTAGTTTGGCCAATTTGAGGCTCCTTTTGGGAGGGCGGGTGAGTTGTGAGCCAGGAGGTCTGGATTTATCCAGTCCTTGATCTAGGGCCATGTTGGAATCTCCTCCTCCGAGTCTCCTCCGTATATGACCGTCCCTTCCACTAGGTGGTCTAGTTTTTTTAAACAGGTTCTTGAAAAAATCTGTCTGTCCCTGATTGGGTGCATAATATGAGATAAAGCAGTAAATTTGGTCAATTGTCCCCTTCACTAGTAAAAACCTAACCTCAGGGTCCCTGTGTTCAAGTTGCGGAGTGAATTTACATTTATTTAAAAACAGTATGGCCACCCCACCTAGTCTTATCCTCTGAATTTGCTAGGAAGAACATCTGGAATTTGGCATGCAAAAAGGAGGCGTTATATCGCCTTGGGAAGTGTCTCCTGTAGTGCTTGCAAAATTTTTTGCCTTTTCACTGGTGAGTTTATCACCTGCGTATTATGGGAAACAATACGCAGTGGAGGAGAGGGTGCCGTGTCGTTAGCCATTGAGCAGAGGTGTTAGTCTTGCCTGATACGCTGTCACTTATCTGGAGGGGTGAATCTGGAGCTGTTTGGGAGCCATCTCGCGAAGGTGTGGCGGTCTTGTGAAGGGTGAGGAGCCGGCTAGAATAATTAAGAACAGAGCAGAAGCAAGAAAAAAGAGAAAGGTTAGAGGTGAGCTCACTAGGAGCTCCTTCTGGCAGGAGAGAAATAACATCTCACTGCCTCTAAAACCAATAGTAGTCTCAACCTCATCATGTGAAGTTGAGGGCCTACCAAGCATGGAACAACCATATCCTTTTGGTAGTAGGGAGGCGCAACGCAAGCCATCCCAGCCAAGGCCCACCAAAACATATGAAAAATAATTATAATGGTGTTATCCGCCTGCGACTAACATAAGACATTATAAACAGTTTCAAACAGCCTTTTCCTGGGAGGCTAGTAGAGGGGGAGAAGGATACAGAGGGGATGGGGGGGATGAGGGGTATATGACGGGTAGGGGTTATAGGGAGGGTGTTGGGAGACATGGGGTAAGGGATGGGTGGGACAGGAAGTGGAGGGCATCATCAGTGATCCAGTGGAGGAAGAGTTCTTGCTGTATAGTTACATTGACCACAGAAATCTCAGTTCTTCCTTGTCACTAACAGTTCGTCTGTTTCAAAATAAAGAACCTTTCGGGTAGAGATCTTATTTCACAGTGGTCCGCCATCAGAGTGGGGGGATGCAGGAAACTTTCCTAGTTACGAACTGGGTGGCCAGAGAACTTGGCCCAAACGTTGGAAACACACTTGGTGACTTCTAATTGAAGATCGTAGTTTTGATGGACTCTCTAAGGAATAAAGCTGGAAAAGTCCAGAAAGCAAGAAATGTTGGTTCCTGTCCCACAAGTTTCAGGGAGGCCTGCTTTCTTTGGGTTTCTTGAAGCTGTTCTTGTTCCACATTGGGGAAATAGGACTAGAAGGCGTTTGTCGTTTTGTGGCTCCCGATTGGATGTTCGAAGGAGTTTGTTGAGGTCCATGCGAGATGAGTCTCAGGCTCAAAAGTAATTTCTATCCTTTTTGTAAACTGGAAAAGGAATAGGTTTTTCATTTGTAGGTAAACTTGAGGGCGAAAGGGAATGCCCACCAATATTTGACTTCCCTTTGGGATGGGACCGTTAGCAGGGGTTTCAGGGCCTGCATTTTTTGTATGGTCGACGGGGAAATGTTTACAACATGAGTGACGATTGCGTGCGTGACTTCAGAACTTCCTCTTTTACCGAGTAAAAGTGGGGTTTGATCACCACATCCTTGGGTGCTCCATCTTTGTGAGGGGGGCCCAATGCTCTGTGAGCGCTATCGGTTCCAGTTTGAGGAGGAATGTCTGGGATAAGGTCCCTGATAAAGTCCTGTACTGCCAGTGTAACATCAGTGATGGACTCCGGGAGCCCCCTTAAACGAAAGTTGTACCTTCGCGATCTGTTCTCGAGATCGATTCGAGATAAATCTGTGTCCAATTGATCCTGTAGGACATGAATGTGATCAGAGTTCTGATTGGTCCTACCTACCGTAGAATCAATTTTAACCTCCATTGCTTCCTTTCTGTCTCATAAGTTTTGGAAATCTGCCTTAATGTCCCCAGTGATCTTAGCTGCTGTAGTGGAGAGTCCCTTATTCAACAGTTCCGAGAGTTTATGGAACAGATCAGCAGTGTTGATCAGTGTGTCTGAGCTGGTGTGCCCTGGCTGCTGTGAGGTAGCTGGGTAGGCCCCAGCATATCCCATGGGGGAGAGCATGTAATCCTCCAGAGTGTGCCCTACAAGTGACTCCGTGGAGGCTGGTGAGAAAGCCTCTGTGTGGGGGTTACTCACTGCTGCTGGTCCCGGAGGTCCCTGTAGGGGATCCTGGAATAGTGGCTGAGGGAGTTCTTCCTCCATGTCAGCACACGATTGTGCCGCGGCCGCCATCTTAGACACAAGCGGGTCCCGTTCTGTGTGAGATCTCGGCCGTAGGTCCCTCCTGGCCTGAGTTTTATACTTGTGCCGGTTCCCGGGGGTATCCCTGATGCTGCAGTATGGCTGTTGGGGTTAATAGCCTCAGGCGATTCCGTGATGCGCTGTTCGGCCGGGATGGTGCGGAGCTCCAGTCTTACTTGGCCATCTTGGAGCCTCCGCATGCGCTCTCTCCATACTGGACAATTTATCAGAGCATGGGTGGGGGGTGGACCACCAATGCCCACTCCCTCCTCCCCACCCCCCAGGGGGCTTATTGAAATCTGGCGTCAGGCCTTTTTTTTTTTTTTTTTTTTAATAAAAGAATTGTCAAACCGTTTTTTCTATAACAGTCGGCTAATGTTAGCCGCTCGTGGCTCTAAAAATTTGCATCTGAACTGCGTCTAAAACGCAACAGAACTGCTGAACAGCTGGTTTGGATATTCGCAGTGAAAATTCACACCGAACATGTGAACCTAGCCTAAGTCTTGGTTTTCAAACTGTCCAAATCGGGTCCCAAATTGCATTTACAGTGAAGGGGCACCCCCACTGTTAATAGGGGGACATTTGCTCTCCACCTAATTTTTGGCCATGTGATGTGCTTTGGTCTGCCCTGCACAGAGCAAATTTGATAAACGTTGTCCCAACTTCAGGCTCAAGGGGGTTTATTTACTAAAGGCAAATCCACTTTGCACTACAAGTGCACTGAAAGTGCAGTCACTGTAGATCTGAGGGGAAGATCTGAAATGAGGGGAAGCTCTGCTGATTTTATCATCCAATCATGTGCAAGCTAAAATGTTGTTTTTCAATTTTATTTTATTTTCTTTCTTTCTCTTTCTATCGTTTTTTTTCTTCCCCCCCCCCCCCTCCCCCTAGGGGGCTTTTTACTTTCTCCTTCCTCTTCAGATATGTCAAGGTTTTTCTTTTCAATAAAATGTTGTCAGGGCATACCAGAAAAGCAGGTCTAACAGAAGACAGAATGGGGACTATCCCAAATAACTATTTGTTTTTTCTGTGGATGTATTTAAGATAGGAGTTATGCTGTTAATTGGATTTTGAATGGATTTGTTGGAGCTCATGATTGATGGATTAATGAAATTGTTTATTTCTCTGTATGTATGACGATTAAATTAAAATAAATTATAAAAAAAATAAAAGCTGTTTTTTATTTTCGTTGCATGTCCCCCTCGCAGTGCGAAACGTCAGCTCATACTTGCTGTTTTTTTGCTGTGGCATGTTGTTTGCGCTTTTGTTTTAAATAAAAGAACCTTTTTTGGAGTGCGGCTGTCCAAGCGTTTTCCTCAGATTTTTTGCACCGTGCGTTCCTACTTGATGCTTTTCGTTACCGCGTAACGTCTTCAGAAGCTGTAAGATAATGTTGCCATCCCCATATTGCTAAACTTTTAGCCTTGCACATATCAAGCGGCAAACTCCAGTCTAGACTTGCGTCTCTGGTATTTACAGTATCTCACACAAGTGAGTACACCCCTCACGGTTTTGTAAATATTTTTTCTTTTAATGCGACAACACTGAAGAAATTACACTTTGCTACAATGTAAAGTCTTGAGAGTACTGCTCGTATAACAGTGTAAATTTTCGGTCCCCTCAAAATAACTCAACACACAGCCCATTAATGTCTAAACCGCTGGCAACAAAAGTGAGTACACCCCTAAGTGAAAATGTCCAAATTGAGCCCAATTAGCCATTTTCCCTCCCCATGTCATGTGACTCATTAGTGTTACAAGGTCTCAGGTGTGAATGGGGAGCAGGTGTGTTATTGCTCTCTCTCTCTCTGGTCACTGGAAGTTCAACATGTCCCCCTCATAGCAAAGAAAACTGTGTTGTAGCTCAGTTTCAGGGTCTTAGCAATAATCTTATAGCCTAGGCCAGTGATGTCGAACCTTGGCACCCCAGATGTTTTGGAACTACATTTCCCATGATGTTTAACTACACTGCAGAGTGCATGAGCATCATTGGAAATGTAGTTCCAAAACATCTGGGGTGCCAAGGTTCGCATTCACTGGCCTAGGCTATAAGATTATTGCTAAGACCCTGAAACTGAGCTACAACACGGTGGCCAAGACCATTCAGCGGTTTAACAGGACAGGTTCCAATCAGAACAGGCCTCGCCATGGTCGACCACAGAAGTTCAGTGCACGTGCTCAGCGATATATCCAGAGGTTTTCTTTGGGAAATAACCGAGTGCTGCCAGAACTGCTGCAGAGATTGAAGGGGTGGGATGTCAGCCTGTCCATGCTCAGACCATATGCCTCACACTGCATCAAATTGGTCTGCACAGCTGTTGTCCCAGAAGGAAGCCTCTACTAATGATCCACAAGAAAGCCTGCAAACAGTTTGCTGAAGGCAAGCAGACTAAGGACATGGATTACTGGAACTATGTCCTGTGGTCTGATGATACCAAGATAAACTTATTTGGTTTAGATGGTATCAAGCGTGTGTGTCAGCAACCAGGTGATAAGTACAAAGACAAGTGTGGTGGTGGGAGTGTCATGGTCTGGGGCTGCATGAGTGCTGCCGGCACTGGAGAGCTACAGTTTGAGGGAACCATAAATGCCAACGTGTGTGTGTGTATGTGTGTGTGTGTGTATATATGTGTGTGTGTGTGTATATATATATATATATATATATATATATATATATATAGGCATTCTTGGTAAAAACGCAATTCCATTTACACCAACATTTAAATACCAGAGACACGAGTCTAGACTGGAGTTTGCCGCTTGATATGTGCAAGGTTAAAAGTTTTGTAATATGGGGCGGCAACATTGGTGAAGAGAATGTAATAAAAGATCGAGGGACGCTCGTGCAGTTGGAACGCAAGCCGGAGCAGAGTGGTCCACGACTTCTGCTGCTTATTGCTGCATTCTATTCTATGAACGGTACGGAGCCTCCCTTCACGGTTAAACACATTTTCTCTTTCGTTCATGGACGGACACAGCCTTAATCTTGACAAAGTGGGTATTGGCCTTCCTTCAGGATTGACTAAGCAGAAAGTGTTAACTTCAAAGCTGAACAGCCCCGCCCAGGGGGCGGTCCTACTGGCTATATCCCCTCAGCCTGCACTAAGCAGATCAGTTTTTTTCTGCCTAGGAGAAGACATGGCTACCTTAGGGCCCATAGGCCTGGGAGTTTTTTGTTCCAGATTGAAATTTTATTATCTTTATTTTTATTTTTGTTACTGTGATCTTTGATCAACTGCCGACTGGGTGACAGGCTGGATCCCAGATCCTTGTAGTCTCCCCAGTTTTGGCCATCGAGAGTGTGCTTAACCATAGCTACGCCCTGGTTCGTCCACGACATGCCTGTCGCTCCAGGGCATGCATACGACCAGTCTATAGGGTCGAGTCGCAGCATGCAGAAGGTGGTCTGTCTGGGATGCTTCCAGCACAATCCACGCAGGAAGGATAAGTAGTAATCCCTTCTTCGGCAGGAAGACAAATCTGGGCATTCCTGGAGAGGTGAGTAAGAGGTTCTCCCCCTGATACACCTGATTTGGCATCTGGTGCGTCTACACCTGCTGTGTCAGATGCTAAGTTGGCGTCCTGGTTGTTACCAAGGTGGAAGCGGGCGCGTTGGAACACGGGTCCGGGTCACCACGCGATAAGGCTTTGATAGGTGACCTTATCACCGCAGTGCGGGATACTCTAAAGATAGAGGAGCCTGAAGAAACGCTTTCAGGTTCCGTAAAGCCGACCGGCACTGCTAAGGTGTTTCCTTGTGCGTCTTATATAGACAAGCTTCTATACAAGGAGCGGGACAAACCACAAAAGGTTTTCGGTCCCCAAAAAGTTTGGCGGTGCATTACCCTTTTGAGGAGAGTTTCCTGAAAAGACCTCTCCTCCGATAGTGGATCCTCAGGTGTCCAGATTAAACAGGGTAGCCACAATTCCGGTGGAAGGGGCTCCTGCTTTCAAGGACCCTGGAAGGCTGAAGCGGTCATCCGCTACCTATACGGCTCGGCTGTGCGCCCAACGGTGGTTGGGGCCCTGGTTTCTCGGACACTCTCTGAAGGGGCAAAGATGCTGCTCCATGGGTTTAAAGCACACAAGGCTCCCCCGGACGAGGTGGCTATGGCCGACAAGTTGATACTGGGCCTTAAAATGGTCTGTGAATCAGCCTTGGACACTATTCCTCTGCTGTCCAGAGCCTCAAGCTATGCGGTGGTGTTACGCCGTCTGCTCTGGCTAAAAGGTTGGTCAGCGGACCAATCTTCCAAGAAGGCCCTGATGGATTGCCCTTTAAGGGCGACAGATTTTTTTGGAGCATCCCTGGATGACATTATTAAATATGCCACAGGAGGTAAGAGCATGCTGCTCCCACAATCCAAAAGGGGTAAGGAGCCACGCCATTGGCTAAGGCCCTCCTGCACCGCAGGCAAGCGTGTTTTTTTTTCGTCCGCCTAGTGTGGCAAGTAAACGATCCCAGGCCGATAAAGCGCCTGCTGAGCGTCCCTGGTTTTGCAAGCCTGCAAACAAATCTACGTCCGCAAAAAGGTCTGTCCCCACCCATCTCTCGGGTAGGGGGACGTGTTTGCAAATTTGCGACCTGGTGGACATCTCAGATCCCTGACGGGTGTGTTTGCGAAGTAGTTTCCTCAGGGTACAAGCTAGTTTCTCTCTTGCCCTCCAAACAGATTGTTATTTATTCCTTCCCCTCCAACCGGCTGCTTCTGCCGACTCGTCGGGAAGCCCTGTATGGGGCGGTTCAAGACCTGCTGATATGCGGGGTGATAATTCCTGTTTCAGTACAGGAACGGTTTCAGGGGTTTTACTCAATCTGTTCGTAGTACCGAGGAGGGGGTTCATCCAATCTTGGATCTCAGGGCCCTCAATTGCTTGTGAGGTACAAAGATTCCGGAGGGAGTTGGTTCGGTCTGTTGAAGGACGCATATTTGCAGGTCCCCATAGGCACCAGGCATCAGACATGTCTGCGCTTTGCGGTGGGGGAAGACCACTACCAAGTGGTGGCGCCCCCCTTGGCCTGGCATCAGCATCGAAGGTGTTCACCAAGGTGCTCGCCCTAATTCTGGCCCTACCAGAACAGTGTGGCGATCTTCTTCTGAGGGCCACCTCAAGCTCAGAATAGAGGTGAGCGTGTCTATAACCTGTCAGACCCTCCGATACTTGGTTGGGTGCTGAACACTCAGAAGCCAGTATTGGTACCGACTCAACTCCTAGTGTATCTGGGGTTGATTCTGGACTCCTCCAGAGGGACAAGTGCCCATCATCCCTGGATTGTCAAATCCGGGTGAGCCACCTAGTAAGGACCTCCCTAGTTTGGTGGCTGACATCACCGGCACTTCTGTCCGGAAAGTCGTTCCTTCCCTTTCACTGGATGGTAATCACGACAGACGCCAGCCTTACCGGTTGGGGGCGGGGGCGTCTGGGGGGTTCAGTCGACCCAGGGTCGCTGGACTGTGGAGGAATACCACTTGCCGATCAATGCCCTGGAACTCCGGGCGATCAGGCTGTGCCTCTCCACATGGTCGCAGAGGCTGCAGGGACATCCAGTCAGACAACGCCACGGCGGTGGCGTATGTTAACCATCAGGGAGGAACAAGAAGCTTGGCTGCAGCATCGGAGATCGCTCACATCCTAAGGTAGGCAGAAAAGAGCGTACCGGCCCTGTCGGCTGTGTACATTCCCGACGTAGAAAACTGGCAGGCGGAGTCGGCAGATGCTGGACCAAGGAGAATGGTCTCTACACCCGGAGGAGTTTCAGCTCCTTTGCCAAAGAGGGGGCATGCCAGACGTAGATCCTGGCTTCTCGACTCAATCGGAAGTTTATTGAGGTTTGTGGCCAGGTCAAGAGACCCGTGGGCAGATGCGACAGATGCGTTGGTGGCACTGTGGAGTCAGTACCGGCTAATCTATGCCTTCCCTCCTCTGAAGCTCCTTCCTCATCTGCTTTGCAGACTGGAGGCAGAGAGGATTCCAATGATCCCAATTGCTCTGGATTGGCCTCTGCGTCCTTGGTACGCCGATCTAGTGCATCTGGTAGCAGACGCCTCTTGGCACCTACCGCTAAGTAAGGACCTGCTGTCGCAAGGTCCCATACGCCATCCTGTTTTACAGTCACTGGCTTTAATGGCATGGCTATTTAGAGCCAGATGCTAAGAGACCGGGGCCTGTCTGACTCTGTGATCTCTACCATGAGTGCTCGGAAATTGTCCTCCGGAAGATTTGCCATCGCACTTGGAGGACCTACATATCCATTTGGAGGAAATGAGGTGGCATCCGCGTGCTTATTTGGTTCCAGAGTCCTGCTGTTCTTACAGCGTAGGGCGGACCAAATTTTTTTTCTGTAAGTACAATTAAGGGGCAGATATCAGCCCTGGCTGTCTTTTTTCAACGATCCCTGGTGGCTCACTCTTTAGTGAGAATGTTTGTACAGGGGGTTCGGCATGCAGCGCCTCCAGTCCGGACTCCACTACCTCCGTGGGGCTTGTATAGCAGACGTCCCTTGGCTTCTACCGCTACGAGAGGACCTGCTGTCGCAAGGTCCCATACGCCATCCTGCTTTACAGTTGAGGCTCCCTATCTGATCTTCCACAAGGATAAGGTGGTGCTGCGCCTGCAGCCTTCTTTTCTGCCTAAGGTTGTTTCGACCTTCCATCTCAAGGAAGACATTGTACTGCCATCCTTGTGTCCTCATCCGTCGAATCCTAAGGAGACGACGTTGCATTCCTTGGACGTTGTCCGAGCTCTAAGAGTACTTGTCTGTTACTGCTCCGGTCCGGAGTTCAGACTCGCTGTTTATTCAGTGGCTAGTCCCAAGAAGGGCCCAGCGGTCTCGTCGGTCACCATCTTGAGGAGGATCCGACAGATCGTGATCAGGCTTACGCCATAAAGGGTCGGGCGCATTCGACCAGGGCAAGAGCTGCCTCTTGGATTAACGGCATGGCTTCTCGGTGCTTCAGAAACCACTGTTTGAGAACATCAGGGAGATTCCCTTGTTGACACTTTCTCAGAAGGTGCTCCTTTTGGTGGCTGTTATGTTCAGATAAGACGGGTTTCTGAGCTGGCAGCCTTGTCATGCAAGGCTCCCGATCTGATCTTCCACAAGGATAATGTGGTGCTGCGTCCGCAGCCTTTTCTTCCTAAGGTCGTTTCGACCTTCCATCTCCAGGAAGACGTTGTACTGCCATCCTTGTGTCCTCATCTGTCGAATCCCAAGTAGACGACGTATTGGATGTTGTCCGAGCTCTGAGAGCATCAAGTGTCTGTTTTCCAGGTGTGTACGGCGGTGACCTGGTCGTCCGTTCACACTTTCACTAAACTTTTCAAGTTGATGTGTGTGCATCTTCGGATGCTTCTTTCAGCCGCAAGGTATTGCAGGCGGCCGTTTAGAGTTACAACTCCTCGGTGAGGAGCTCTGTTTTGGGGTGAAGTTGTTCTAATGCTGTAACCTCCCCTCGTTTTTGACACTGCTTTGGGACATCCCACTTTGTCACAATTAAGGCTGTGTCCGTCCATGAACAAAAGAGAAAATAGGATATTTATACTCACCGTAAAATCCTTTTCTCTGAGTTCATGGACGGACACAGCACCCATACCTCTTTTTTTAAGTTTGTACTGCTTTTGACGAACTGATCTGCTTAGTGCATGCTGAGGTGATATAGCCAGTAGGACCGCCCCCTGGGCGGGGCTGTTCAGCTTTTGAAGTTAACACTTTCTGCCTAGTCACTCCTGAATGAAGGTGAATACCCACTTTGCCAAGATTAAGGCTGTGTCCGTCCATGAACGAAAGAGAAAAGGATTTTACGGTGAGTATAAAAATTCCATTTTATGTCTGTTGGAAGGTCTTGGGCATTTTATCATGAGGCTTCTGTTCTGTAGCTTTGCAAGGCCACTACCTGGCCTTATGTGCATACATTTTATTACTTTGGCCCTTTCACACGGGTGGACTGATTGGGTCCACCTGTCAGTTTTTTAGTCAGACCCGATAAGCCAATCCGGTCTCCGCTATGGAGTGGCAGTTGTCAACGGACATGTGTCCATTGACAACCGATCTCATCTTGTACACTAAAAAGATCCATTCCCCATCTGTCTGGCGGATCGGATGGCAGTCGGGTGTAAATGGACAGGCAATGTTTGTACATCCGACCGCCCATAGTTGAGAGCGGGCTTTGTCTGTGTCCGCTCTACATAAGTGGAGCAGGCACAGACCAGCTATCCGCTTGCTTAGCAGGGATCAGCAAACAGATTCCCCGCTAAAAAAAGTCGACTCCAACAGAGCCCGCCCCCTGTGTAAGGGGCCTTACTGGGTTGATTAGGCTGCAAAGTTTTGCAGACTGAACTTTGAACTTTTTGTTTCGCCTTTTTTTTTGGGGGGGGGGGGGTTTATTGGCTCAATTTTTGCCTAGTTACACTCCCCTTATTTCTGCCTTAGGACATCCCATTTATTATGATTAACAGCCTGTGTCCTGCACTGTAGGATAAAGAAAATTGTATTTATTTTCCTGTAAAATCCTTTTCTTGGAGGAGAAAATACAGAGCACAAGACTGTTTGATACTTCATTGCTTGCTACAAAATTGAGGCTCTCCTAGTGAAAGGGGTTATATATATATGGGAGTTTCTAAAGTTTTTTTTTTTTTTTTTGCGTGGCTCTGGCAGTGTCCAATCACCTGAAGGCATAGTATACTTTCATTCATCTTATATGTTGACTGGTATGTAAAAAATTTGAATAGTCTACCCCACCTTCTCCATCTGGTTGTAAATTATGTACGCAAACTATAAGCCTTGTAAATTACGCAAACTATAAGGCTTGATCAATGCATGTTGCTTTTGAGCGTTTATGCAGTGCTTTTTTTTTCCCCCCTGCAATTTGCGTTTTTATGCTTTTGGGGGAAAAATTAAATTTAGGCAGATTTGAAAACTCAAAACACGGTCAAAACACACTACTTGCTTTTCTGCAGTTTCAGAAGTCAATTGAACCAAAAAAGCACGGTTTTGCACTTAAAAAAAGTCCCTGACTTTTCAAAAATGCAGTGGCACAAAAATGCTTTGATGTGAACATGTTCCTTAGGAACCCATGTTAAAATGTCGTGCATTTCTGCAAAAAGCATGAAAAGATGCATTGGTGTGAATGGAGCCTAAATGGATCATTGATGTGTTGATTGATGTACTTCCTTTTATAGGTATAGATTTGTTATGGCATGAATTATATATATATTTTTTATATACTTTCTGGCTGATGTATGTTGTAAATTAGGTAGCCGGTGTACTTTTAGAGGAAGCAGCAGTTGAAAACTAATTTTGTTATTTTAGTGTAAATGGTGCCATTGCTCTTGTTATGAAAATTTTTCTTTTTTTTACTTGCTGGTTTCTCAATGTTATCTGGTCTGAAAAGACTGACTTTGTATCAAGTCTCTGTTTCTTTTTTTTTTTTCTTTTTTTTTTTAGAGTGCAGTGGGTTTAATATGTTCTTTATTTTACACTTCTAGGTCATTTTCAAGAGACTGGGATGTAACAGAATATGGAGTGTGTGAACTGGTGGATATTGTATCAGAGATACCGGATACCACAATATGTGTTACTCAGCAAGACAATGAGACTGTAATCTCCATTCCTAGAAGGGGTATGTTTTTTAATAATAAAAAAGAATGGAGGCAGCCAATGAAAATGGATGTGTTGGTATTCGCCAATTTACAAGACAGATTTTGTTTGTCAATGTTATGGTTTTATACAGAAATTTATAGGTTAGGATTGCTGTACAATACTTATCAAATCATAGTGTAAATTTGTGCAAAGAGAATTAAGAAAAAAAAACATTCTGTACTCGGCAATAAATGTACAATTCTTCCCAATGTTTTGTCTCTGCAAGTACAGGAAAAAAAAACCTGCTCTTTGCAGAAATCCAGCTTATGCCTTACTTTTTTTGTTCTGCGCTTACATTGCCTCTGCTGCATTGAAATCTGTGTTGTCAGCCCTGCAGAATTATTTCCTGCTGAACAAAACCTCGCTCCCTTTCATCTATGTAAGCGGGAGGGTGTTCTTTCATCTGAAAGGAGTAAAGTAACAGAAAAGGAAACACCTGCCGCTCCAGGTGAAACCAGGAAGCCTAATGATCCAGTAGGTGCTCGCCTCCGCACACAATGAAATTAGAAGAAATGGCCGCACACCACTGTACATCAAAATCCTTTTTATTTGGACATCCCAAAAATGACAGGCATAAGAATTCTGGGTAGACGCGTTTCGCACACTTCCCGTGCGCTTAGTCATTAGCTAATGACTAAGCGCACGTAAAGTGTCCGAAACGTGTCTACCCAGCATTCTGATTACTGTAGTTTTTGGGATGTCCAAAAAAAAGGATTTTGATCTACAGTGGTGTGCGGTCCTTTCTTCTAATTTCAAGGAGTAAAGTAAGCCAGGGCTGAGGACTCTGCTTGGGATTTCAGTGCAGCAGAGAGCCTAAAGTTGTCTCAGTGGATTTCTGTTTTAGTGGATTTCTGTTTTAACCAGAAACGTAAATGTATTTTATTGGGATGAGTCAGTGGTTTGTAGAACCACCTTACGCTGCGATCACAGCTGCAAGTCTTTGAGTATGTCTCTACCAGCTTTGCATATCTAGATTGAAATTTTTGCCCATTCTTTGCAAAATAGCTCAAGCTCTGTCAGATTTAATGCAAAGCATCTGTGAACAGCAATTTTCAAGTATTGCCACAGATTCTTAATTGGATTTAGGTCTGTGCCATTCTAACACATGAATATGCTTTTGATCTATACCATTCCAGCTCTGGCTGTATGTTTAGGGTCATTGTCCTGCTGGAAGGTAAACCTCTGCCCCAGTCTCGTCTTTTGCAGACTCAAACAAGTTTTTGTCCAAGATTGCCTTGTATTTGGCTCCATCCCTGCTGCAGAAAAGCAGGATGGTGTGTTCAGGGTGCAGTGTTAGTCTTCCGCCACAAATACCATTTTGCTTTTAGGCCAAAAAGTTACATTTTGGTCTCATCTGACCAGAGCCACCACCTTCCACATGTTTGCAGTTTGTGAGAAGCCATGTGCGGGACACAGCCAACATGACTTCTTATGGCTTTCTTTCAACATTGGCTTTCTTCTTGCCACTCTTCCATAAGGGCCAGATTTTTGGAGTGCACAACTAATAGTTTTCCTGTGGACAGATTCTCCCACCTGAGCTGTGTATCTCTGCAGCATCCCAGAGTTTCCATGACACTCTTGGCTGCTTCTCTGATTAATGCTCTCCTTGGCCAGCCCGTCAGTTTAGGTGGACGGCTATGTCTTGGTAGGTTTGCAGTTGTGCCATACTCTTTCCATTTTCAGATGGATTGAACAGTGCTCCGTGAGAGGTTCAAAGCTTGGGGTATTTTTTATAACCTAACCCTGCTTTGAACTTCACTACTTTATCCCTGTCCTGGCTGTGTTCCTTGGCCTTCATGATGCTATTTGTTAACTAAGGTTCTCTAACAAACCTCCTGAGGACTTCACAGAACAGCTTTATTAATACTGAGATTAAATTACACACAGGTGGACTCTTATTAGGTTACTTCTGAAGGCAATTGGATCCACTAGATTTTAGTTATGGGTATCAGAGTAAAGGGGGCTTAAATACAAATGTATGCCACACTTTTCAGTTATGCATTTGTAAAAAAAAATTAAAACCATTTTCATAGTTGCATAGTCAAGCTGAAAAAAGACACACAAGTCCATCTAGTTGAACCAATAAAAAAAAAAAAATCCTACAAAACTGAATTCACAATCTTAAACCCACAGTTAATCCAGAAGAAGGCAAAAAAAACTAGCAAAGCATTATCTAATTTGCTACAGCAGTGGAAAAATTCCAGGCTACGGAGCTGTCCAGGACCAACTTTGGAGGGAGCCTATTCCACATTTTCACAGCTCTAACTGTGAAGAAACGTTTCCGTATTTGGAGATTAAATCGCTTTTCCTCTAGACGTAAAGAGTTCCCCTTTGTCTGTGATGACCTTAAATTGAATATCTCCAAGTTCACTATATGGATCCCTTTATGGATTTTTACATGTTTATCATATCCCTGCTTAATCTTCTCAAGAGAATAAATTCAGTTTCTCAAATTTTTCCTCATGGCAAAGCTCCTCCATGCCTCTTATCAGTTTGGTTGCCCTTCTCTGCCTTTCCTCTAGTTCCCCCGATATCCTTTTTTTGAGAACTGGTGCCCAAAACTGAGCTGCATATTCCAGATATGAGGTCTTACTAATTTGTACAGGGGCAAAATATCTCTTTGGAGTCTATACCTCTCAATTCAAGAAAGAACTTTGCTAGCTTTGGAAACCGCATCTTGGCATTGCATGCTAATAAGCTTATGATCTACCAAAACCCCCCAGATCCAGTTGTACGCCAGTTGTATGCCCGCCCCCCCAGTATGCATCATGCATATTCTTTTTTTTGTTTCAATGTTTTTATTAAGGTTTTACACAATACATGAAAGTAAATGTATAATCATACAGTGAAATGCATGTAACATATAACATCTCAATCAAGATATCAATGAATACATATAAAATCAATGTAAAATATAAGCTTAGAGTAGATAAATTCTCATAGTTAAAATCAAATACAAAAAAATATTACAAATGTTATAAGAGAGGGGTAAAGGGTAAAAACAAAAACGGGGCAATTACAGGGACGTGGGGGTGTGCGACATAATGTTGGTAGATTTGTGCGGTAAAAGTCTCAGGTTAAATGTATATCTCCAGGTCAAGCTAAGGTATGGTATTGGATAAGGTGCTGTATTCCGCAGAATTTGTAAAGTGGATCCAGCAAGCCCGTATTTTATGAAATTTTGTCGGAGTCTCTCGCTTGTTGTATTAAGTCTTCCATTTCAGCAATTCTCCCGACCCTTCGTAGCCATTCAGAAACACAGGGGGGTGTACTTTCCTTTCAATATACAGGTATACAGAGTTTAGCCGCGTTAATGAGATGTAACAAAAGGGCTTATTTGTAGGTTGTATGGGGCAAGGATGTGTGGTGCAATAAATATTGGGCTGGCATGAAATTAGGTGTGTAGGTAGTTATGTGGGAAATAAGGCGGTGCATTTTGTTCCAAAAGGGCTGTATTCGAGGGCAATCCCACCAAATGTGGAGAGGTGTTCCTTGAGCAGCCTCGCACCGCCAACATAGAGGTGGAGTACTGGGGTTGAATTTATGATTTCTATCCAGAGTTCTATACCACCTGGAGTATATTTTAAAGCCGTTCTCTTGTGTTAAGACATTCAAGGAGCCCTTATGGGTGTATGTAAATATGTGTTTCCAATAATCTCGAGAAAGATCGCTATCGAGTTCCCTTTCCCATTTTTGGCTAGTTGTGTCCTCCTTGGGATTAATATTATTGAATAACAGGGTATACATGGTTGAGATTGTGTGTCTATGGGGATCTGATGCATAAGGTTTCAAATGGCGTCTGATCTCTGTACCAATTATAAGGTGATTTGGAGCTAAGTAAATATTGTCTAATCTGAATGTATTTGAAGAAGGGGATATTCCTGTCAGGATGGAGGGTAATAAAGGTATCGTATGGAAGTGGTTTATCTTTATCCAAAAAAGTTCCTGTTCTGATTGAGGATAGTATAGGAGAGCCACGTGTGTTAATTGCAGATATCTTTAGGGGGAAGTCCGGATTACAGTCAATAGGGGTTATTGGTCCAGGTGATGAGGCTATATTTAGTTTGCTACAAAGTGATTGAAAGATCTGTAAGGTAGGACCAGTAAGGGGGTGGATTTTGTTTCCACTAGGTATTCTCCGAGGGCTAAACCATGCTAAGTGGTGTAGTGGTAAGTTGGAGAATGTTTCCTCAAGCTCTATCCATGCTTTGGTTTTGGTATGAAGGTGCCAATCAATTATTCGGGTTAAATGACAGGACCAATAATATTTACGGATGTCGGGGAGGCCAATTCCACCCAATAGCTTAGGAATAATCAATTTGTCCCATTTCACTCACCGTTGTTTAGAGACCAAGACAAATTTTAGACATATCTGTTTATAAGTCTTAAAGATACTGGCAGTTTGATTGGTATGGTCTGTAGGAGATGGAGTCTGGGGAGGATATTCATTTTTATTATTGCCGCTCTCCCGAACCAAGAAAATAAGCCTTTATTCCAGTTTTGAAGGTCATTTTGTATATTTTTAAGCATAGGTAGGAAGTTTCTGGAATATAGTTCCTGTAGTTTTATTGGTATTTGTATTCCCAGGTACGCAAGAGCGTGCGTGTCCCATCCAAAGGGGAAGTTTTGTTGGCAAAGACATTGTACTGGTAGGTAGAGATATATTTAGTGCGCTGGATTTTGTAAAATTTGTAGATTGTAAATTAATTTAAAAAACGAAAAATATTTTAACATGTTGGGTATCGTGGTGACGGGATCAGTAAGAAAAAGTAAAATGTCATCTGCATATGCAGCAAGTTTGTATTGTCTGTCTTTTATTTCCACTCTGGATGTCTCTAATGTCTGGGTTAGCCCGAAGTCTGCGAAGGATAGGCTCCAATGTGAGTACGAACATGAGGAGACAGGGGGTAAACCTGGCGAGTTCAGTTCGACACGGAGAAGGCGTCCAACAAGCAACTGTTGACCTTGATTCTCGCAGTCGGGAACGAATAGAGAGCAAGGATATACTGAAGCATGCGATCTTGGAACCCCAGTGCTTTTAGAGCCTCAGTCATATAGTCCCATGCCACTCTATCGAACGCCTTCTCCGCATCGAGAGATGGGAAGAAGCCTGGTGTAGAGGAATCGGATAGCCAGTGATGAACGCTAATGGCTTTTAGGGTATTATCCCTTGCCTCCCTACCGGGAATGAAACCTACTTGGTCCAAGGAAGTGGAGAAAAAAAGAGGATATCTGGACAGCCGCACTCCAATCCAACGTGGCTTTTATTGGAAAAATGTGATAAAATAAAACAGGCACTACATGTCACAGCAATGAAATAACAGGGACAGCTAATGCGTTTCACACTTAGAAGTGCTTACTCACTAGCTATGTGTAAGCACTTCTAAGTGTGAAACGCGTTAGCTGTCCTTGTTGTTTCATTGCTGTGACATGTAGTGCCTATTTTATTTTATCACATTTTTCCAATAAAAGCCACATTGGATTGGAGTGCGGCTGTCCAGATATCCTCTTTTTTTTTTTTTGTCCACTGCCTTGTGCATTGCCAGCACCCTCGGTTCCTGGAGAGGTTTCTTCCCTATAGGGGTGAGTCTGTTTGGAGCGGCAATCCCTGCCTTGTATATACTACTTAGTCCAAGGATATTAAATTGGGGAGCAAGGGAAGTATGCGGTTTGCAAATATTTTCGCATAAAGTTTCACATCAACATTTAGGAGTGAAATGGGTCTATAATTTGATACTATCGAAGTGTCTTTAACCCAGGGCTTGACAAATTTGCTTGGAATCTAGGAGCCAGCTAAAAAAGTTAGGAGCCAGGAACGCGCCCCATCCAGCCGAGCTTGCGCGCAGAAGCGAACGCATACGGGAGTAGCGCCCGCATATGAAAGCTGTGTTCAAACCACACGTGAGGTATCGCTGCGATCGGTTGATCGAGAGCAATAATTCTAGCCCTAGACCTCCTTATGTAACTCAAAACATGCAACCTGTAGAATTTTTTAAACGTCGCCTATGGAGATTTTAAAGGGTAAAAGTTAGTTGCCATTCCACGAGCGGATGCAGTTTTGAAGCGTGACATGTTGGGTATCAATTTACTCAGCGTAACATTATCTTTCACAATATAAAAAAAAATGGGCTAACTTTACTGTTTTATTTTTTTATTAAAAAAAGTGTATTTTTTCCCAATAAAGTGCGCTTGTAAGACCGCTGCGCAAATACGGTGTGACAAAGTATTGCAACGACCGCCATTTTATTCTTTAGGGTGTTAGAATAAAAAATATAATGTTTGGGGGTTGTAATTAGAGGGAAGGAGATGGCAGTGAAAACAAACAGAGAAACTCCATTAGCATTGCCGTTTGTCTTGTCATACCAACGGCCACCACAAGATGGCGCTAGATCACAGAAGGAAGCATAGGCCTGCAGAAGGCCGCAAAGCCGCGGCCTCAATTACCGGCCGGCGCGGCCCGACGCGATCCCGCGGCGCGGAGGGGGGGCACGGAGAGACAGGATTCCCCAGCTGTGCTGCCCCAGGCGCCAGGTCGCTAATTCTAGTCGCAATGGCGACCTGGCGCCCGGGGTTTGTCGAGCCCTGCTTTAACCGGTTTCGGAATCATGGCAATGTGAGCTTCGAGAAGATCTTTGTTATTATGAGAAGGGCCTGGAACGGAATTAAACGTTTAAAAAAAATATGGGATGAGTGTCAGTGAATGATTTATAATAACCAACAGACAAGCCATCATGACCAGGGCATTTGCCTGTCTTTAGCTGTTTTTAGTGCTGTAATTTATTCATCTCATTCAATTGGTTTGTCTAGTTTTGTTGCTTCTTCAGGGGTAATGGGAGTCGGACCATATTGTGATAGGAAGTTGATGATCAACTCTTTTCTGTTTGCGGGTTGATCAGTCAATATTGGCGTGGGTAAATTATATAATTTGGAATAAAAAATTTAAAACCGATTCGCAATTTCAGTAGATGTACAGATCTTCTTGCCATTGGAGTCTGACATGGAATGAATGGTCAATGCAGCCTTTTTAGATTTGGAGAGCTCTGGCAAGTAATTTCCCTGATTTGTTGCCAAATTCATAAAATAGTCGACGTGTCAATGCGAATTTGTGTCTGGTCGTTTTCCCTAGCTCATCAAGAAGGGCTTTCCTAGCTTTTAGTAGTTGAGTGAAAGTTTTTGTTGCTAAAGATTGTTTACTCTCGAGAGAATGAATGCGATCCGATATCTCTGTAATAAGGGCTTGTCTAGCTTTTCGTCTCTTTGCTGCAACGGAGATAAGCTCTCCTCTGATTACACTTTTGTGAGCCGCCCAAAGGGTCATTGGGTGCATTTCGGAAGACTCATTCTCCTGAAAATAATGTACTAAGTGAGAATCTAAAGATTTTACAATTTCAGGGTCATTAAGAAGGGAATTAACTAATCTCCAGATAGTAGATCTAGTGGGCATTGTCGAACGTTAGGGTGATTGAAATGGGGCGGTGGTCTGAAAGGACCATAGGATCTATAGTTGCTGTCATGAGAGATTCAAGGTCTGCTTGGGTCAAGAAGAAATAATCAATCCTTGTATATTTGTTATGGGGTGATGAGTTAAATGTGAAATCTTTTGCGTTGGCATGCAAAGTGTGCCATGTATCATGAAGAGTTAGATCTTTAAGCAAAGTTTTAACAGTGCGAAGAGCTCTGTATGGTAAAGTGGAGGAGCCTGAGGATGTATCAATTGAAGGGGTGAGGGCCAAATTAAAATCTCCTCCCACAATAAGCATACCTGAGTGAAATGAAGTGAGGAGTTGTAAGGTATCACGAAAAAAGGGGATTTTTTTGTTTGTTCGGAGCATACAGGTTAGCTAGTGTGATAGGTTTATTATACAATTTACCTTTTAGAAAGATATATCGTCCATTTACATCTAACAGTGTGTCTTGGATTTGGGTAGGGCAATTCTTTGAGATTAAAATAGAAACGCCCTTAGATTTGGAATTGGTAGCGTGATATGCAAGGCGGTAGAATTTACTGTGTAGACTAGGTATGTTATTAGATTTAAAATGCCTTTCTTGAAGGAAAACAATGTCTGCCTTGGCTTTGTGTAAGAGTAGAATTAATTGGGATCTCTTTTCAGATATATTCAGTCCCTTAATGTTTAGGGAGTATAGCTTGACCTGGGGGGAGGTTGAGTGGTTCTTAAGTGGGACATACCCAGGTGTGCGAACAAACCCCTGTGCTATCAAGATATAAAGAGATGCAGGGATGGAGCGGAGGAGTAGGAGATATACACTCCCAAATAATGAACAATGAAAGGTGGGGGCGGGGGGGGTCAGTAGGAGATATACACTCCCAGACAACGAACAGAGAAGAAATGGGACCTATCCCTTCTTCAAAAATTTATAAAAACGGAAAGGTATAGTGGAAAGTCATCAAATGACGACCCGAAGGAAGCAAACACTATTACTTGCCACTATGTGGGGGTTGGAAAAATCCACGATGTATGGGTGAGTGTGTGGGTGTCATGACAAACTGCCACCACAGGTCTTAACAAAGCGTATGAGGGTATATTAGGAGAGCGTGCTAGATTTAGAGCGTAGGTCTGACAGACAAGCAGATCACGTAGGGTGTAAATTATTATCAGTGGTATAAAACTTTTGACACTGGTCTCATTAGCGGAATAGGGGAAAACAAATATCTATCTCGAAAGTTTGTATTTAAGAAGTTCGGTTCAACATGCATTAAATATACAATAGCTTGGGTGTTATGTAAGATCAATTAAATATTGATACTAACACATAGAACAACTTGAATAATAACTGGTGGGATTTCAGATTAACAAAATCTAATATATCACATATATACAAATGACCAATCTGTCTAATAACCTTCTGTATAAGGGGAGTGAGGCAATTAAAGGACATATAGGACCTCAGTGTGATTCGTTGGGCAATTATGAGACTTCATAAAGCGTCCCATTATATAGTGAGAAGCTATCCAATCTATTTGTGTAAAGTCTCACTAATAGTCACCACCCAAAGTCTACTTCTAAAAGGGCCATATAAAGAACCCTAGTATATGTTTCTATATTGATCTATTCTAGTGTATCCTGCGATACAAAGAATTATATAAAGCATAAGTACAATATATCTAAAAAGAAAATTACATTTTTACTCACACTAAAAAAAGGCTAATAACCATTTTATCTACTAACCTAAAGCGAAATAAGAGTAGTGTGAAGATCAATAGATCATCAAAATAATACATAGGGCAAAAAAAACAATGAAGTATTTTAAAGTGTAGTGGATTATTGCCCATCTTATATAAATGTATTATTTCCAACAAATAACTCCCATATTCTCTGTCCGAAAGGGTTACAAGTAAAAACAATCTCCCTGGTGTATATAAGCATATTTCAAGAGCCTCAATGTAACATAAAAAATATACAATTGGATGAAGTATACAGGCATTAGACTTAATACCTATATATGTTACAAAATATTCTAAATTTTAAAGTGAAATGAAGTAGTAGTAGTAGTATAGTAGTAATGCTGGTAATAGTCTTTTTCATAAGTTCAAGGCAAACGGCCAAGCATTAACCACTTAAGCCCTGGACCATTTTGTTGCTCAAGGACCAGGCTCCTTTTTGCGATTCGGCACTGCGTCGCTTTAATTGACATTTGCGCGGTTGTGCGACGTGGCTCACAAACAAAATTGACGTCTTTTTTTTTTTTCCCCCACAAATAGAGCTTTCTTTTGGTGGTATTTGATCACCTCTGCAGTTTTTATTTTTTGTGCTATAAACAAAAGTAGAGCGACAATTTTGAAAAAAATGCAATATTTTTTACTTTTTGCTAAAATAAATATCCCCAAAAAATATCTAAAACATTTTGTTTCCTTAGTTTAGGCCGATACGTATTCTTCTACATATTTTTGGTTAAAAAAAAATCGCAATAAGCGTTTTATTGATTGGTTTGCGCAAAAGTTATAGCGTCTACAAAATAGGGGGTAGTTTGATGGCTTTTTATTAAAAAATTGTTTTACTAGTAATGGCAGCGATCAGCGATTTTTATCGTGACTGCGACATGGCGGACACATCGGACACTTTTGACACATTTTTGGGACCATTGTCATTTTTACAGCAATCGGTGCTATAAAAATGCACTGATTACTGTGAAAATGACTCTGGCAGTGAAGGGGTTAACCACTAGGTGGCGCTGTAGGGCTTAAGTGTGCCCTGATGAGTGTTTCTAACTGTAGGGGGGATGGGCTGTGTGTGACAAGACAGTGATCACCGCTTCTGATTACAGGAAGTCTCTAGGCAGAGCGGGGAGATGCTTATTTACATAAGTATCCCTCCATGAGACGATCGGGCTCACGGAGAAAGCAGCAGGGTCGTGAGCGTGCCGCCGGCGGTGTGCCGCGTGACCACACGGCGGCATCTTAAAGAGGACGTTCAGTGGGGCAAAAAAGTATTTAGTCAGCCACCAATTGTGCAAGTTCTCCCACTTAAAAAGATGAGAGAGGCCTGTAGTAATTGTCATCATAGGTATACCTCAACTATGAGAGACAAAATGTGGAAACAAATCCAGACAATCACATTGTCTGATTTTGAAAGAATTTATTTGCAAATTATGGTGGAAAATAAGTATTTGGTCACCTACAAACAAGCAAGATTTCTGTCTCTCACAGACCTGTATATTCTTCTTTAAGAGGCTCCTCTGTCCTCCACTCATTACCTGAATTAATGGCACCTGTTTGAAATTATCAGTATAAAAGACACCTGTCCACAACCTCACACAGTCGCACTCCAAACTCCACTATGGTGAAGACCAAAGAGCTGTCGAAGGACACCAGAAACAAAATTGTAGACCTGCACCAGGCTGGGAAGACTGAATCTGCAATAGGCAAGCAGCTTGGTGTGAAGAAATCAACTGTGGAAGCAATAATTAGAAAATGGAAGACATACAAGACCACTGATAATCTCCCTCGATCTGGGGCTCCACGCAAGATCTCACCCTGTGGGGTCAAAATGATCACAAGAACGGTGAGCCAAAATCCCTGAACCACACAGGGGGACCTAGTGAATGACCTGCAGAGAGCTGGGACCAACGTAACAAAGGCTACCATCAGTAACCCACTACGCCGCCAGGGACTCAGATCCTGCAGTGACAGACGTGTCCCCATGCTTAAGCCAGTACATGTCTGGGCCCGTCTGAGGTTTGCTAGAGAGCATTTGGATGATCCAGAAGAGGATTGGGAGAATGTCATATGGTCCGATGAAACCAAAGTAGAACTGTTTGGTAGAAACACAACTCGTCATGTTTGGAGGAGAGAGAATGCTGAGTTGCAACCAAAGAACACCATACCTACTGTGAAGCATGGGGGTGGCAACATCATGCTTTGGGGCCCTTTTTCTGCAAAGGGACACAGGATGACTGATCCATCTACACGAAAGAATGAATGGGGCCATGTATCGTGAGATTTTGAGTGCAAACCTCCTCCCATCAGCAAGGGCATTGAAGATGAAATGTGGCTGGGTCTTTCAGCATGACAATAATCCCAAACACACTGCCCGGGCAACGAAGGAGTGGCTTCGTAAGAAGCATTTCAAGGTCCTGGAGTGGCCTAGCCAGTCTCCAGATCTCAACCCCTTAGAAAACCTTTGGAGGGAGTTGAAAGTCCGTTTCAGCGACAGCCCCAAAACATCACTGCTCTAGAGGAGATCTGCATGGAGGAATGGGCCAACATACTGTACCAGCAACAGTGTGTGACAACCTTGTGAAGACTTACAGAAAACGTTGGACCTCTGTCATTGCCAACAAAGGATATATAACAAAGTATTGAGATGAACTTTTGATATTGACCAAATGCTTATCTTCCACCATAATTTGCAAAAAAAATATTTCCAAATCAGACAATGTGATTGTCTGGATTTGTTTCCACATTTTGTCTCTCATAGTTGAGGTATACCTATGATGACAAGTACAGGCCTCTCTCATCTTTTTAAGTGGGAGAACTTGCACAATTGGTGGTTGACTAAATACTTTTTTGCCCCACTGTACCTGTACGTGCTTGTGCCTGTCTGTGCCATTCTGCCGACCCTTAAGCGGTTAAAGAGTCAGTTATGGCATTAAGTACCGTCAATCAGTATTTGTGTCGTACCCTTCTTGAATGTGGAGAACTGGTAGGGCTAGAACCAGCATTGGATCCATGTTCTGCGGTATGGGATCTGTTCCCAGATGGGGAGCGTCGTCTGCGATACCGGATTTCCTGAGCATCCATGGGTTATTCATTTCTTGGTCCTCTTCCTGCAGAGTTATGGCGGAATTCAGCATACCAATTTGGGACGTCCACAATTGAAATGCCTAGGGTATCACAAAAGGATTGAAGGTCTTCAGGTACTCGTAGTAGTGCTGTATGGCCTTGATAAGTGGCTGAAAGGCCAAAGGGGAATTTCCATCTATAAAATATGTTTTTAGTGCGGAAGGCGTCTAGTAGCGGTTTCAGATCCCTTCTGTGTTGCAGGGTAATGCTGGAAAGATCTTGATATATGTAAATGTCTGAGCCCCCATGAGAGATGAATCCTATTCCTGGCTCTTCTGATAATATCTTCTTTTAGTCTATAATCAACGAGGCAGCAGATCTCATCCATGGGGGGGGTCTGATTCTCTCCCCTTAGGCCTGAGAGCGCAGTGGGATACGTTCCATTTCTATGGATGTCTGCATCCATAATGTTGTTGAATAGGCCAGTAATGGTGGAGGTAAGTTGATTTGTATCCACTGACTCCGGTAAACCACGGACGTGTAGGTTGTGGCGACGTCCTCTATTCTCAAGGTCTTCTAAATGGCGTTGGAGGTCCCAAAGTTGAAGGGTCTGGGTATCCATTTTGTCGGTGACTCGATGGAGCACTGTCATGTTGCACAGTTGTATTTTCAACTGTCTGTACTCTGTCAGCGATGGCGCGGATGTCAATGCGCAAATCAGCTGTAGCTGCTGACAGAGTGTCTTTAATATCCGCTGCCACTGTGCGGAGATCGTAGAGGCTGGGGTGTTGCCGAGCATGAACCGAATGTTCCCCCGGTTCCGTGTCAGAAAGGACAGGCAGAGTTTCAGTCATCAGTGGAACCGAGGCCTGCGAGGAGCTTTGGTGGGAAGCCGCCATGTTGCATCTTTGATTCCCAGACCAGATAGGAATTGTCTGATTCAGACCGCTCGGTTGTCCACGAGGAGAACGGGATCATGAGGCGGAGGAATTCCATGAAGCTGTCACCATAATCGTGTGACCGTTAAAGCGGAGATTGGCTTCCTAGTAGGCTAAAATGACCCGCAGCGGCAGGAGCTCTGGAATCAAGCGGCTATCTTCCAGTGAGGTTAGACCACGCCCACCATGATGCATATTCTTAGCCGTCAAGTGCATAACTTTACGTTTTATCAACATTAAAACTCATTTGCCACATAGTTGCCCAATTAGTGCATTGAGGTTGGCTTGTAAGTTGGAGAAATCCTGTAAAAGCATTATTCCACTGGATTGCTTGGTGTCATCTGCAAAGACTGAAATGGTACTTTTTAATCCCAGACCCTATAGCATGTATAAAGATATTAAAAAGGAAGGGTCCCAACACCGAACCTTGGACACCACTAATAACATTAGACTAGTCAGTAAGAATCCTTAACCACTACTCTCTGAATTCTATTGTTTAGCCAGTTTTCTATCCATTTCCAATCTGCTCTTTCCAAATTTGTAGACTTTACCTTACACATTAGCCGTATGTGGGGAACTGTGTCAAATGCTTTTGCAAAATCCAAGTATACCGCATCCACAGCCACCTCTTTGTTCAAGGTTTTAGTTACCACCTCATAAAAAGAAATCATGTTTGACAACTTCTGTCTTTAATGAATCCATGCCATCTGTTGCTTAAAATATTTTTCCAGCAAGAACTCATCTATGTGGTATTTTAATAAACTCTTCAGTATCTTCCCGACTATAGACATTAAACTACTTGGTCAATAGTTACTTGGTAAAGACTTTGATCCCTTTTTAAATATAGGCACCATATTGGCCCTATGCCAATCCAGTGTTACTATTCCAGTCATTAAAGAGTCCCTAAAAATTAGAAGCAGTTGCTTTGTAATGACAGCGCTCAATTATTTTAGGATTTGTGGGTGAATGCCATCTGGTCCAGGTGCTTTATTTACCTTTTATTCTGTCTAAATATTTCTGGACATTTTGTGGATCATTTGGGACTGTCAATACCTTCCCCACTATGGACTTGAGCTCCCCCATGTTCCTATGAATACACAGAGATGAAGAAAGTATTTCATTCTTTGTCCCCAGTCACCCACTCCAGATTATTTTGTCAAGGGCCTGCATGCTCAGACCTGACCTTTTTACTATTAATATATTTGATTTTTTTTTGGGGGGGGTTTGTCCTATCTTTTGGAATTTGTAATTAGTTTAGAATTTTTGTCCTCGATTTCCTTTTTACATATTCTGTTATATTCTTAACATTTAAAGTGTTCCTTCACTTTTATCATTTTTAAAAGCTCTTTTCTTTATAGCTTTTTAACTTTTGGCCGTAAGCCACATAGGTTTTATTTTTAGTCTTTTAAACTTATTGTCCATGGGAATATACTTTGCAGTACGCATAGTCTTTTTAAAGAATTCCCATTTCTATTCTGTGTTCATCGATGCCAATATTCCCTCCCAGTCTAAGACCCAGTTCACACTGAGGCGCTATAGCACTAAAAATAGCGCCTGTAGACGGCCTCTCCTTTTCACTCCAATGTGAAAGCCTGAGGGCTTTCACATTGGAGCGTTGCTCTGGCAGGACATCAAAAAATGTCCTGCAAGCAGCTTCTTTGAGGCACTTTAGGAGCAGTGTATACACCGCTCCTATAATGCCCCTGCCCATTGACAGCGCTGCCAAAGCACCTCAACAGCGATGCTTTGCGGGCGCTTTTAATCTTTTGTTTGGCCGCTAGCGGGGGTTAAAAGCACCCCGCTAGTGGCCGATAAGCGCCTCTAAAATTACGGTAAAGTGCCACTAAAACTATCAGTGCTTTACCGCTTGCGCGGCCGCACTCAGTGTGAAAGGGCTCCAAGTGTTTTTATACTTCCCGTATGTGTTTGCTTACAGCTGACATTAAAGCAGGGGTTCCGCGGCCAATAATTTTTTTAGAGCATTTAAAGGGGTTTTACAATACAATGTTATACTCATTTGGATTCTGAAAATGTCCGCTGTCCGTTTTCGTGGCAAAGAAGTACTTATAAAATCCGTCACAGGCATTTTCCATTTTGCTTGTGGGCATTGTGAAGCCCACAAGCAATCATTTCCTGGAAGCGGTGAATGCTCATTTCCCAGCATTCACCGCTCTTTCTCGCGCCTGCGCAGTGTTTACGGCGAGTAGCGCCGTAAACTTACTGGTTGCCATTACAACGGGCGGCGTCATTGAAAGTTCACGCCCTGTTGTGATGGTATGCACAACCCAAAAAAACTATCATGGCGTCACTTCTTTCTTGAAAATCTCGTGGGATTTCGAAGGACGGCGTTCCGCAATGTCTCTTGGGAAGCATGACACTGTGCTCCCAGGAGACATCGCGGAGAGCTCCCAGAGAACACTGCAGCACCGGGGAAAAGGAGTAGAGACCTCTACTCCCGCGGGAGGCAAAACTGCAAGTCTGACTTTAGAATGCTCTATTAAGGTAATGAAAAGCTAAAAAAAAAAATATTGTATATGTATGTTGTGGGATGATGTGGATTGGACAGTTTTGTTTTTGTGGGTGAACCTCCGCTTTAATATAATCATGTTATGGTCACTGCTACCCAGATGGTGTTTATGAGTATTGGTAATTAACTGCATGGTTTGAGATTACCAGGTCCAGCAGAGCATCATTCCTAGTCGGGGCCTCAAACTGGACCCTAAAATGGTCTTGTAATAGGTTTATAAATGTTTGCCCTTTAATGGTTCCAGCAGTGCCATTACTCCAGTCAATTTCTAACGAAAACAGACGACAAAAAATGTTTTTCGTGAGGTAAGTGAAGGCTAGAATCCATCCACTGTCTCCCGTTTGCAAATTTTCTTTTATCCAACAGTATAGGACACAGGCCGTCATTACAGACAGGTTATATGCTACACCTTCAGGTGATTGGACACGGACAAAACCACTCAAAGGTTTAACACTCCCCCAACAGTCCTTCCCACCTTGTGATCTTTTTTTATATGTTGGGCTGCTTTCACACTGAGGCGCTTTACAGGCGCTATATCGCTAAAAATAGTGCCGGTAAAGCGCCTCTCCTCTCACTCCAATGTTTAAACCCGAGGGCTTTCACACTGGAGCAGTGCGCTGGCCGGATGCTAAAAAAAGTCCTGCTAGCCGCATCTTTGCAGCGCTGTAGGAGCGGTGTATACACCGCTCCTAAAGCGCCCCTGCCCATTGAAATCAATGGGCAGCGCCGCCGGCAAAGCGCTAAAAATAGCCGCACTTTACCGCCGACACCCCCGCGCTGGCAGTGTGAAAGCAGCCTTGGTGTCTATAGGTTATGGATGCATCTCTGTGGCATATTGCAATCTGCACCAGGCTACTGCAGCAGAGGATGTTGCTTTTCAGGATCAGTGCCCCCTCCCTATTTTCATGCTGCAGACCCCTCATGATGATGGGAGTGAGCCTGTAACGTTGTGTCTGCACTGGACCTGGTGCACAGGTAACGCGTCTGGGTACTTGGAACTTTGTCACCGCCAAGTGTTCTAGAGGTCGAAGTTGGTGGTCCATGTGCAGGGTAGGGCAGTTCTTGAAGGTTCCCCCCCCACACCCTTCCTAATCAGGGGGGCTGATGGGCCTGACCAAAATGGGCTTAGTGACTGGCCATTGACCTTGGGGACACTTCCCATGGTGTATAAATGATTACGGTGTTGCACAGCTGCTATAAATGAAAATAAAACTACAGATCATACAATACACCAAATTTTGTCCGCGATTCACATAAAATAAATTCTCGTGCAAAAGTGCACAAAACAAACGTGTATAAAGTTGAGTCCAAAGTGCCTATAATCCGCTTACTCTTTCACAAACATCCAAGAGTGATTTCAAATATCTCTTTAGTTAACACATTAATAATACTGAACCTGTAATCCCAGTGCTGTAAAAGTTTCTTCACACTTACTGCAAAAAAAAGTGTCCAAGGTTGTGGCCTCACCTTTCTACCTTGACCTATAAAACCATATAGGTCTAAATGTGCTGTCCCCGCTCAGGGTAATATGAGGTGACTGTCCGTTTTCACCGATACTCCGCTTTTTCCATTTTTACTTTCGCGTTAGTGTGCCTTTTAAGAATTCCACTGCACCGCTACTTCTGTTTAAATGAACTTGCAGCCATAATCAAAGCCATCATGGTGTTAAGTTACCAACAAAATATATTAAGAAATTCACTCACATAGAAGTAAAATGAAACCGCAATCAAGGAATAATGGTCCCTCCGGACAAACGGCTTCCACCACACTTCTGGTCTTCTAAATCTGAAGTCACCTGGATCTGTCCCATGTATATTGTCACAAATCCCCTGATTAAGTCATGTGATTTGTGACCTTATGCGTGGAGCTGATCCAGGGGATGTCGGAGTTGGAGAACTGGAAGTGTGGCAGAAGTAAGTGGTTGTCCTAAGGGACAAATACTCCATTGAAGGTTTTACTTATGAGTGCATTTTCTTAATACATTTTGTTGGTAATTTAAACTACTAGTCCATGGTGGCTTCTATTATGGCTCTGAGGGGATTTCAGAGGCAAGTAGCAGTGCAGTGGCGTTCTTAAAGGTACAGCAACTCTTGAAAATAAAAGTGGGTAAAGCAGAGTACCTATCAAAATGAGCTGCCACCACCATGCTTCACTGTAGGAATGGTATTGGCCAGGTGATGAGGTGCCTGGTTTGCTCCAGATATGACGCCCTTCAGGCCAAAGAGTTCAATCTTTGTTTCATCAGACCAGATATATTTGTTTCTCACGGAGAGTCCTTCAGGTGCCTTTTGGTAAACTCCAGGCGGGCTGTCATGTGCCTTTTTACTGAGGAGTGGCTTCTGTCTGGCCATTCTACCATACAGGCCTGATTGGTGGAGTGCTGCAAAGATGGTTCTTCTTCTAGAAGGTTCTCCTTTCTCAGAGAAACGCTGGAGCTCTGTCGGAGTGACCCTTGGATTCTTGGTCACCTCCCTGACAAAGGCACTTTTCCCACGATTGCTCAGTTTGGCTGGACGACCCGCTTTAGGAAGAGGTCTGGTGGTTCCAAACTTCTTCCACTTACGGATGATAGAGGCCAATGTGCTCATTGGTACCTTCAATGCTGCAGAAATGTATCTGTACCCTACCCCAGACCTGTGCCTCGATGCAATCCTGTCTGAGGTCTACAGACAATTCCTTGGATTTAATGGCTTGGTTTGTGCTCTGACATGCACTGTTGACTTTGGGACTTTATATAGACAGGTGTGTGCCTTTCTAAATCATGTCCAATCAACTGAATTTACCACAGGTGGACTTCAATCAAGTTGTAGAAACTAGATGATCAGTGAAAACGGGCTACGCTTGAGCTCAATTTTGAGTGTCATGGCAAAGGCTGTGAATACTTTTATAAAAATAAAAAAATCACATGTACCTAATTTGCAAAAAATTCAAACACTTCTTTCACAATGTCGTTATGGGGAATTGTTTGTAGAATTTTGAGGAAAATAATGAATTTTGGAAAAAGGCTGTAACATAATAAAATGTGGAAAAAGTGAAGCGCTGTGAATACTTTCCAGATGCACTGTAGGTGAACACTCTAAGGGGATTTGCAGAAGCTGTAAAGGCAGTCTTTCTTTCACTCTTAGTTTATTGGCAACAAATGAGGCTTTTGGGTTTATAGGTTTCACTTCCCAGGGTGTGGCAAGTTGGGTGCTGGCCCATTAACCACTTTCTGACTGGCTAACGGCAATATACATCGTCAGATTGGCACAGCTGGGCAAAACAACGTATGGGTAAGTTGTTCCCTTTAAGAGCCGCCGGATCACGGGTACGAGAGACCAGAGCCAGCACGGTGATTTGTGTGTGTGAACACACAAATCCCTGTTCTGTCAGGGGAGATAAAGCGTATTGTTTTTATAGCTCTGATCGCTGTATAAATGCTCCCAAAAATGTGTCCGATCTGTCAGCAACAATTTCGCAGTACCGCTAAAAATCGCAGATCACCGCCATCACCAGTAAAAATAAAATGCCATAAATATTTCCCATAGTTCGTAGACGCTATAACTTTTGCGCAAACCAATCAATTTACACTTCTTGCGATTTTTTTTATTAATTTTTTTGGTAAAAAAAATAAAATGTCGCATTTTATATTGCCCAAAAAATTTTTGGGATATTTATTAGAGCAAAAAGTAAAAATATATATATATTTTTCAAAATGTTGCTTTTATTTTTGTTTATAGCGCAAAAAATAAAAACCGCAGAGGTGATCAAATACCACCAAAAGAAAGCTCTGTTTGTGGGAAAAGACTGCAAAGCAACGCAGTGCCAAACTGTAATGTGCTCTGGTCAGGAGGGGGTAAAATCTTTGGGGCTGAAGCGGTTAAAAGCAGATTTGGACAGTTAGTGATAACCTTGCTGAGTACTGGAGTGGGCAGATCTGGACCCTTCAAGAGAGCCCTGCGTTACTCCTTGTGAGGGCCAGACCCATTCCACTGAACAGGCCCTCGGAACACTGCACATATGGCACACAGGGTGGGAATCTAGGGCTCTCCAGTTCATGCTCCTAGCATTGTCAGGGTGCACATGCAGGTGCTTTTTTTTTTTTTGCTAATCCCATTGTGCAGCCGCCATTCTGTCCTTTGATGTGCCAGGTGCATCTGCTCTATTCAAGGAGATGGCACCGTTTTCAGTTGGATTGCATTGCAGCAGGAAACATGTGAGGCAGGCAGCTTCCTACCCATATCTCCACTGCCAAGCAGCCTTTTACAGCAGTAGAGGAGCAGTGTGGTGCTTGTTTGCAGTGGGTTCTACTTTCAAGGAACCAGGAACTGTACAGGAACCCTCGGCTACTGTGTGCGTAGGGCAGTAGGCTAACCACGAAAGAGAACTTCCCAAACATAGGACATCATATGACATCCTGGTCTGGAAGCGGTTATACCGGGATGAAGCCTGCAGTTACAGGCATCATCCTGGTATCTTTTCAGCTTGCAATTCTCTTGAAAAAGCCATCCTAGTGGGTGATTAGCCGCTGGATGGCTTTTACAGCAGGAGGGGATCTCCCCCGCCACCTAACTGCTCTTCTTTTTACTCTCCCATGCGAGCCGGAGATCAGATCCAGTGGCGGCGCCGGGTCACCTTAGAGCTAGCCATGGAACCGATGGTCCCAGGCCATCTTTATGATCCTGGGAGGACAGAATCGATGTCATGCTTTCCAGGTTACAGGAGATATCTGGGGTCTTATTGACCTAGAGGTCTTGCCTTAGTCATATTACAAGGGATGTTTACAATAATAGAAACTAGTAATGGAAATAAAATGGACAGTGTGAAAATAAGTATAATTATTTTAAAGCGCGCCATCCCTTCGTGCTCTCGCATGGTCATGCCCGCATATGTAAATGGTGTTCACACCACACATGAGGTATTGCTGCGAACATTCTAGCGAGAGCAATTATTTTTGTGCTAGACTCTCTGTAACTTCAGAAGATTAACCCCATTTCTCCCAGTCTTCCAGGACAGCCCTTGAGAGATGGAGCTCCTCCTCACACACAGGAAACACGTTGCCTTTAATTTTCTTTAAGAGGCGGTCCCTCAGGTCCCTGGTCAGTCTTAGTGTTTCCTCCATCCGGAGGAGACATGTTGCCAGAGCACCTGAGGGGGGCTCCATTTCTCAAAGGCTGACCAGGGCAGGGGTCCGGCAGGGGCAGCAGCCACAAATATAGCAGTGGCTGGAGTGGAGCCTTCAAAGCGCCAGGGGGTCAGTGGACTCACCGGCGCCGTTATGGGGTGGAGGACGGTTCTCGTGGCCACGGGCAACCCTCCGCAAGCAGGAGGTGTCCCGGATTCCCTCTCTGAGGCCAAGCGTGGAGATAGACGCCGATACGGCGTCACCTTGACTCGCTCAGGCGGGGGGGGCGTGTACCCACGACCAGAGGCTAGTTTTGACCCGGAAGACGTGGAGCGTCACTTCCGGGGGCAGACAACGTCATAGGCTTGCTCCGGGGAAGCTGGTCCAATCCCCATAAAGGCGCGGAGGGTGGGAATGGCCAGATGGTGCCGTTTTCTGACGTGGGCGGCTGCAGGCTACAGCACGGACACCACGATCGTTGCAGGATAAAGATGACATACCATCGGCCCAGGCTCCAGGTGAAGGCACCAGCAGGACACGGGTAGACACCAGTGAGTGACCTTTGTGTTCTTTGCATTGGGACTGCAGCTAGGCAGTGGTGGTCACTAGCTAAGCTGGGGCTTACAGGGGTTACTTGTGTCACTGGGTGTGCACTGTAGTATTGTTGTGGTGGAGTGTGCTGTAGTCTCACCGCCATGGGTTCCCCTGTGTTTTGTGTTGTCTTTTGGTAGGTCAAACCGTATAAAGAGAAGCCCACTCCCAGAAAGCGGTGTGCAAAATGTGCTACCAAAATGCCTTTGGAATACACAGCCGCTATGCAAAATATGCATTGACAAACTAGTTAAAAAAGTCAGATGCAGTTTATGCGAAGATTTTTGGATCCGTGAGGGATGATATGGCTACCACCTTTTAAGGATCTCAAAAAATTCATTGCAGAGGTTAAACCTCCAGCCGTTCCTTCTGGAAGTTCCTCTCCCATGGCCTCCCCTAGATCAGAAATAGTCACAGGAGACGTTGAGGGAGCGAGCAGGCGTTAGCGTTATAGCCACTGATGGCTCAGACTCGGAGCAGGAAGATGGGAGAGAAGAAAGGAAGGGACCCAAGTACAAATTGTCTCTAAAAGATGTGGAGGATTTGTTTGGGGCCATATACGAAACTTTGGAAATTGAAGATGAAAAAGAACTTCCTTCCAAACATGACCTGATGTACCAAGGTCTAAGGAAGACCTGATGTACCAAGGTCTAAGGAAGAAAAAATCCAAAGTGTTCCCAGTTCATCCGGTGATGTCAGACACTGTGAAGAATGGATGGGCGGACCCAGAAAAGAAGCCCTTCTTTACGGCCAGTCACAAGAAGAGGTTTCCTTTCAGTGACGATCCGCAGGAGATGTGGAACAAAAATCCTAAATTGGATGCACCTCTTTCCAAGGTTTCTAAAAAATCTTCACTAGCTTTCGAAGATATGGGAACCTTAAAGATGGCATGGATAAGAGGGGCGACATTATTCTAAAGAGAGCTTGGGCGACAAGTGTCGCCAGCCTGAAGCCAGCACTTGCCACCACTTGCGTGGCAAGAAACCTTTTGGCTCTCCCAACTGCATGAACATATTAAAAATGGAACACCTAGGGAGGAGATTCTGAAGACTGCCGGTTCTTTGCAAAGCAGTTGGCTACATTGCGGACGCATCCGCTGAGTCCGTCAAGCTGGCAGCAAGGTCAGGAGGACTAGCTGTCGCAGCCAGACGTGCGATTTGGATGAAAACCTGGACAGTGGACTCTGCATCCAAAATTAGTTAATGCAATCTTCCATTTACTGGGGATTTTCTCTTCGGATCAGGCCTAGACGAAGCCTTGAAAAGAACAGCAGACAGGAAGAAAAATAGTTATTTTCCCAGGGATCCAGAAAAGCCAAAGCTCTTCCACTGTTGCTGGGGGGAGATGGTGGACCAGAAGGTCCTTACTCCAGTCCCAGAGAAGGAATAAAAGGGTTTTTACTCATGTGTTCGTAATAAAAACCTTCAGGGAAGTTTCGATGGATACTAAATCTTAAGCCCTTGAACCAAGCGATACAATACAATTTTTTTTGCATGGAATCCATATTCTCGGTCAAAAACCTCCTGTGACCAGAAACTTTCATGGCGACCATGGATCTCAGGGATGCATATCTTCACATTCCCATCCGAGAAGAGTCCCAGATATACCTAAGGTTAGCGGTGGAAATAGAGGCAAAGGAATACCACTTCCAGAGCAGAGCTCTTCCTTTCGGGCTATCCTTGTCATCAAAGTATTAGTGGAAGCTCTGACTCCTCCTAAGGTTGAAAAAGATGATTGTAGTACCATTTCCTGGACGACCTACTGTTCGCAGCACCATCAGAAGCACAGCTAGTAAAAGATCTTACAGAAGCTCAACTATGGTTGAAGTCGCTGGGCTGGCTTCTAAACATAGAAAAGTCAAACCTGTGTCCCACTCAGAACATTCGGTTCCTGGGATATCATCTGCTCAATTCCATAGAACAGAAGACTTCCCTACCGGAGGGGAAGATCCAAGGCCTCATCAAGAGGGTGAGTTCTATACAAAACCACCTCTCGATAACCATCAGGGAACTGATGTCGGTTCTGGGTCTGATGACATCGATACCAGCAGTCCAGTGGGCAAAGTACCATCTAAGGCCCCTTCAAATATTTCTCTTAAGAAATCAAAGAGAAGATCTGGACAGGACGGTATTACTCCTGACATCCGTGAAGAGGTCGCTGTGGTGGTGGAGGGTCCACACAAATTTAAATCGGGGTCTGGCTTGGTCATTTCCGAGCTCATGGAAATTGACCACAGATTTAAGCAGTTGGGGAGCACACCTAGCAGGACAACCTGCTCAGGGGAGATGGTCCCCGGAAGAAGCCCAGGCATCTTCAAACTGGAGAGAGCTTATGGCGATAGCCAAGGCCATATGATTCTTCCAAAACCAGCTAAGAAGTCGTCACATCCTGATACTTTTGGACAACGCCACAGCAGTGGCTTATGTGAACAAACAAGGGGGCACAAGAAGCCCCTCCCTAAGCCAGATCTCCAATCAGATATGCCGATGGGCAGAAGGGAACCTACTGTCACTGGGAGCAGTCCATCTAAAAGGGGAAGACAACCAAGTAGCGGACTTCCTCAGATGCCAGGAGATCTCCCAAGAGAAATGGGTATTACACCCGAAGGTGTTCAGGGAAATTACAGCCCGCTGGGGAGTTCCAAACATAGACCTGTTTGCCTCTCGGAAGAACACTCAGGTGAAGCGTTTCTTTTTGCTAAACCAGCAAGATCAGCCTCTAGGGATAGACGCTCTCCAAAATCCTTGGAATTTCAAAATATGCTATGCCTTCCCTCCGGTTCATCTGATTCCGTGGGTGGTAAAGAAGTTCCTACAGGAGCAGACCAAACTTATATTGATCGCACAATACTGGCCCAAGAGAGCCTGGTTCTCTCAACTCAGTCTCTCGGCAGAAGAGCCGTGGCTTCTACCTCAAGGAAAGACCTGATGTGTCAGGGACCCCAGATAGGCCTAAAACAAGAACATTTCAAATGGGTGGCCTGGTTACTGAGGAAGACATCTTGAGATCTAAAGGACTCTCAGATAAAGTGGTGGCAACGCTTCTGAGTGCCAGGAAGCCAAACACCAGAGCCATCTACAGAAAGACCTGGAGGGAGTTTAAACGTTGGTGCATTGAAAACAAAAGACAAAAAAGGGATACACCGACCATCCTTGAGTTTTTACAGCAGGGTGCTGATAAAGGGTTGGCGCTCGGTACACTGAAGGTTCAGATAGCAGCGCTGTCGGTGTATCTGGAACGGACATTACAAGAGGACCCATTGGTCTCTTGTTTTTGTAAGGCGTTGGCAAAATAGGTGTCTACTTCGAGAATTTAGAAGTTACTAACAAATTCAGAACATCAGATGCTCTATTTGTCTTGTACGCAGGCCAACTGAAGGGTAAACAAGCGTCCAAAAAGACAATAGCCAGATGGATCAAGGCAGCCATACTAGAGTGCTACAGTGTTATGGAGATAACGCCGCCAAAAGAACTTAAAGCTCATTCAACGAGGGCTTCTTGGGCAAGAGCCACTCCAGAACAAATCTGCAGGGCAGCAACCTGGTCAATATTTTCAACCTTTGTTCAGCATTACACGCTGGATCTGATTTCCAGCCAGGACCAGGCTTTTGGTAGGAAAGTACTCCAAGCCGTTGTCCCATCCTAGTTCTGGTGAGTTCTTGGTTATCCTCTCAAGGGCTGATCTGGAGATCAGATCAGATGGGGGAAAAGCAGAGTTAGTTTCTTACCGGTAACTCTGTTTCCAGTAGTCTTCCAGGGCATCACGATCCCACCCTAAAATGTCTAACCTTGTGGGGTTGTGTATTATGTTTCAGATTCCGGCCTTCAGTTCTCGTGGATGACTGACCAGGGACCTGAGGGACTGCCTCTTAAAGAAAATTAAAGGCAACGTGTTTGATGTGTGTGAGGAGGAGCGCCATCTCTCAAGGGCTGCCCTGGAAGACTACTGGAGACAGAAATGCAGAAACTAACTGCTTATCGGGACCCGGCCATTTTTTGCAATACGGCACTGAATTACTTTAACCCTTTCCCGCCGAGCGTACGCATATATGCGTCCTCGGCTTTCGGGGGTTATACCTGGATGATGCCTGCAGCAGGCATCATCCCGGTACCGTTGTTTAGAGCGGGCAATTGGCTATCCAGGCATAACAACCGATGCGGCTAACAGCCGCTCGGTTGTTACGCGGGAGGGGACATCCGCCGCCTCCCACCGCTCTGACTGGGCCTCCTATCCCACCCGGAGACCCGATCCTCGATCCGTCACTTCTGGCTCCTAGAATGTAAACACGGAAGTGACGTCACTTCCGGTTTACTCGGCTGCCAATGGTGCCGGATTTAAAAAAAATATACAGTATTCAGAATCGCTGCTTTCGGCGATCTGAATATTTTGAAGTGTAAAGGAGGGATTGGGGGTCTTGTAGACCTCCGATCCCTCCATAAAGAGTACCTGTCACCACCCATTACTGTCACAAGGGATGTTTACATTCCTTCTGACAGCAATAAAAGTGATATTTTTTTTTTTTTTAAAACACAATTTAATAATGTAAAAGTCGTAGGAGCGAGAGCAATAATTCTAGCCCTAGACCTCCTCTAATTCTAACCTGGCAACCGTAAAAAAAATGAAAGTGTCGCCTATTGAGATTTTTAGGTACCGTAGTTTGTTGCCATTCCACGAGTGTGTGCAATTATAAAGCATGACATGTTTGGTATCTATTTACTTGGCGTAACATCTTTCACATTATACAAAAAAATTGGGCTAACTTTACTTTTTCATTTTTTTAAAATTCATGAGTTAATTTTTCCTAAAAAGTTGCGTTTAAAACACCGCTGCACAAATACCGTGTGACATTAAATATTGCAACAATTGCCATTTTATTCTCTGCTAAAAAAATATATAATGTTTGGGGGTTCTAAGTAATTTTCTAGCAAAAAATACGGATTTTAACTTGTAAACACCAATTGTCAGAAATAGTCTTATGCCGCGTACACACGATCGTGATTCACGGCGGTGAAAACACCGCCGTGAATCACGACAGGAAAAACAAGGGAACGGCTTGTTCCCCCACACACGGCCGTTTTTCCCGTAATTTTTTCTCTTGACGTGTGTAGGCTCCGTGGCAGTGTTTCCCTATGGGAAAACTTCCGCAGAAAAAAATGACAGGAATCACGACGAGAAAAATTAGAGCATGTTCTAATTTTTCTTGTCGTGATTAATGCCGTTTTTCCCGTCGGAAAATGGCAAAAAGCCCACAGACGATCGTTTTTCTCGTCCAAAGGAAAAAAGTAAATTTTTCCCAACGGGAAAAATGATCGTGTGTACGCGGCATTAGTCATGAAAGGGTGACAATTGTGCCGTCGTGTGATGCTGTCATGTTCCTTTTTTTATTTATTTTTTCACAAATGGAGATTTCTTTTGGTGGTATTTGATCACCATTGGGGTTTTTTATTTTTGCGCTATGAACAAAATAAACCGACCAAATTTGAAAAAAGACAACATTTAGTTTCTGCTATAATACCTATCCAATAAAAATTTTTTTATCAAATTTCTTCATTAATTTAGGCTAATATGTATTCTGCTACCTATTTTTGTTAAAAAGAAAAAATCCCAATAAGCGTATATTGATTGGTTTGCGCAAAACGTATAGCGTCTACAAGCTATGGGCTATATTTTTTTATAATATTTTTTTACTAGTTATGGTGGGGATCAGTGACTTATATCGGGACTGCGATATTGCGGCGGACAGTTGGGACACGGACACTTTTTGGGGACCAGTGACACTAATACAGTGATCAGTGTTAAATGCACGGTCACTATACTAATGACACTGGCTGGAAAGGGGTTGGGAACCATGCTCAGACTCAACATTAGGGATGGCCTTTAAACTTGCTTCGGGCACTCACCTCGGCACTTGGTGCAATGAGTGTAGCTAGCCACAGGTTGCTATGTGGGTTCAGGGTTGTGGTCCATCCCTATAAAACTCAGTCTCTGAAGACTCCTTTGGGGGTTTGGCCACTGTGACATGAGAAGCCCTAACCCTGTAAAGGGACTAGCAGTGTAAAAAAGGTCACCTTGCTTATTGAAAGTTTGCTGTAGCACTCATTTCTGAATAGTATGCCATATATACAATATACCAATCAGGGATTTGAGACTGCGTTTGGAATGTTTTCACTTCGAGGTTTACATTATTTAATCTTGGCATTAAAATTCAACCACTCAGATCTTAGTCTCAGGTAGATGACCTAGTTTGACATCACCCCGCAGGTCATACAGTTTACTGCCACTTCCTGCCCAAAGCCCTTATTAGGTATTCTGGCTCTTCCTAACGCCTTTTTTTTTTTTTTTTTTTTTTTTTTTTACCCCCATCCTCTCTTTTTTAATCAAATTTTCTTTTTCACATCATGAAAACCATACAACCATTTTCTTTTTATGTGCAACATTACATTTATCAAATATCAAATATCAAAAATAGAAAAATCCACATGCCCCTTCCCTCCCCCTCCCCTTATGCCCCTTTCGTTCTTCACTTTCATTTTCCCCTCTCCCACATCCATACACCATCCTCATTTATACAGCACCCACCCTTGAACGTGCTTCCACTTCTGTCCATTGTTTCCAATTTTTTAAAAAAAAAAAATTTATTTCTCCTCTTAGTATATATAAATTCCTCTCTTATAACCGTGTCATCCATCACCTTCCTCCATTCTGTCACTGTAGGGTTTTTTTTCGCTTGCCATTTCTGCACAATGAGTTTCCTTCCTTGAAACAAACAGCTTGTTGTTGCCATGTGTATGTCTCCTGACACTCCCTTTTCTTCCAGGAGACCCAGTACACACAATATAACCTCCGGTTGCGGAGATGTCCCAAACGCCACATTTATCATCTCTACGATCTCTTTCCAGTATTGATATAGCTTGGGACACCTCCACATCATGTGCACTAGGTCTCCCCTATCATCCCCACATTTCTGGCATTTCGCGTCCGGTCTCCTACCAAACTGGAACATCCTTTGGGGTGTATAATACACTCTGTATCAGATAAAGGTGGGACACTATTTGGGAGGGAGATAATGACACAGGAATATGTGGTGGCCAATATTTATATCGCCCCCCCCCCCCCCCCGTTCAGCACAGAAATTCTGTGGGATTTAATGGAGTTTATGGACAAGGCGGGTGTGCCAGTAATAGTGGCGAGAGATTTTAATATGACTATGAATAAAAATTTGGATAGATTCCCGGCCAAGATCTCTGCTGGCCATGCGCCTGGCAGCCCTCTTCAATTTTGTGGGGAGACGGGGCTGGTAGATGTTTGGAGGGGGGAACACCCGGGGGAAAGACCATTCTCCTGCCACTCAAGGTCACATTCAAATTTGTCCAGGATAGACCTTGTACTCTGTAACGAAAGAGGCTTTGGAGGAGGTGGGGGTGGAATATGAACCAAGAAGTATTTGGGACCACTCATCGGTGACTTTTGAAATCAAGACAAGTAGAGGTCACAGTAACTGGGATTGGAAGATAAACCCATTCTGGCTGGATATAATTGAAAATCCGGGGGGGATAGGTGGTAGCTTGAAAGAATTTATAACATTAAATACAGTATCAGCTTCAAAGGGGGTTATATTGGATACCCTGAGAGTTTCTGCAAGGAGTCTTAATCCCAAAAAATTCAGTTCAGTTATCAAAAAACAAACACGTGCCAAGGAGGTCGCAGCAAGGGAAAAGGTGAAAAGAGCAGAAACAGGCTATGTGGAAAACCCAACCATAGAGAAACATAAAGAATGGTTAGGAAGACAGGAAGAGTATAAAAAATTATTAATGGGAAAGGCGGAAAACAAAAGGTTATTTCAAAAGCAGAGCTTTTTTGGGGAGGGTGAGAGAGGGGAGAATTTTGGCCTTGATTGTTAGGGCCAACGCTCCACTATCTGTCATCCCAGCTGTCTGTGACGAGGAAGGGGAAATCGAGAGCGGTACCCCGGAAATAATAGAGGTTTTTAAAAAGTATTACCAAAACTTGTATAGTGGTACACCATGCAGCAATGTAGAAAGAGAGATGGAGACCTTCTTTGAAGGGCTGCAGATCCCCTTGTTGTCAGAGGAAGATAAAGAGAGATTGGAGGCCCCGCTTTCACTGGAATTGCTACAAAGTGCAATCGTGGACATGGCAAGCCAAAAGGCCCCTGGGCCAGACGGCTTGCCAATAGAAATATACAAAAATTACAGCGAGGTGCTGCTTCCAAAACTCTTGGCAGTATTTAACTGGGCAGCTGAGGAGGGGAAGCTACCTGTGTCTATGACAGATGCAACTATCATTGTACTATTAAAAGAGGGGAAAAATCAACTTGAGACATCCTCATACAGGCCGATATCTCTTTTTTGCTCAAATGTAAAGATTTTGGCCAAAATATTGTCAACAAGGCTAAATAAAATGGTTTCAAAACTGGTACACCCGGACCAAACTGGTTCATCCCAGGTAGATCCACAAGTATAAATATAAGAACATATTTAAATATCCAGCTGCCAACAGAAAGAGGTGTCAAGAGCGATTTTGTCCTTAGACACAACCAAGGTGTTTGACAGCCTTGAGTGGCATTACTTGTGGAAAGTGCTGGTGGGATTCCAGTTTGGTCCTAAATTTATCCAATGGATTAAAATTTTGTATGAAAGCCCCAGGGCGAAAGTAAGGATAAATGCTCGGAATGGTTCCAGCTGGCGAGGGGGACAAGGCAGGGGTGCCCGTTGTTCCCCCTGCTTTTCGCTCCTTGCAATGGAGCCTCTGGCTATCGCTATAAGGGCATCCCCGGAAGTACAGGGCTTCAAGAGGAGGCTGGGGGAAGAGAAAGTTGCAATGTACGCGGATGATGTACTACCCCATCTTCACACCCCACCATAGCAGTAGCAGAAACCAGGTGAAAAAGCCATGACAAAGCTCAAATAAACATTTGCTCATTTGAGGACCAGCACAACACTCGATCCCAGGGTGACAATGCTTCCCTTGCAGCCAATTCCAACACTGGTCTCTGCTTCCAATTCTGTCTTTGTTTCAGGCACGCAACAAGCTTCCACCCCAAGTAAGGTAGACTTTTCTTCACTTATGTCACAATTTTTTGGGCAACTAACGGCTTTAATATAGCCATCATTGTCCAGTCCCCAAAATGCCATGCTCCTTCTCCAGCTCCACCATCTCTATTGCAGATCTCCATGTGCCTGCCCTGGAAGGGGCAGACGTAGGGAATAAAGAGTACCCAGCAGTGATGCAAGAGGAAGCCATGGAAAATTTCTCACCCTCCTGGTTCCTATGCACCTGATAAAATTTCAAGCAATGTGCTTGCAAATGTTGATATTCTCATTTCTGCTGTGTGCAAAAGCCTTGGCGTTGTCATACTTGATTATCCTGATTTTGACATGCTGCTTTGGGTACAAAGATCTGCTAAATCTAAAGACATTCCCTGTTCCTGAACAAATAGAATGGGCAATCTGATGATTGGGTCAATCCAAAAAGTATTAATTCCTACAAAAAGCATTGACCAAATTCTATCCAGTGCAAGAGAGTTCACTGAGAAATGGTCTGTTCTGGTGGTAGACCCTGCCGTTCTAAACATCTCACTGTACCAATTGAGGATGGTCCTTCTTTCAAAGAGTCTGCTGATATAAAGCTTGGGACACTCTTAAAAACACTTTTACTTTTGCAGGCCCGGCTCTGCAGACAGATATCTCTGCAATGTCAATCTGGCAAATCACTACTAACCGGACTATGACGGTGAAAAACAAAAGCAATCCTGTCTTCCAAGAATTCGCTTTAATTGATTGACTACAGCATTTACATTTTTCTTTTTTGTTTTTCTTTTTCATGTCCGCACTTTGTAACATAGTTGGCGATGTTGAAAAAAGGCACAAGTCCAACCTTTGTGTGTATTTAATAGTACATTGTATATCCCTGTATGTTTAGGTGCCCATCTAATAGTTTTTTGACATTATCGATGCTCCCCGCTGAAACCACTGCTTTCCACATCCTTTACCGCTCTTATGCCGTGTACACACGGCCGGTTTTCTCTTGGTCGAGAAAACCGGCCGTGTGTATGCTCCTTGGCAGTTTTCCCAACAGGAAAACCGCAGAGAATCACGACGAGAACAATTAGAACCTGTTTTTTCACCGCAGTTTTCCTATGGGGAAACACTGCGGTGGAGCATACACACGGCTGTTTTTACGACCAAGAGAAAACCATGTTGGGAAAACCGGCCGTGTGTACACAGGGAAAAGTGACCGAGCCGATGGTCGGTTTTCTCGTCGGTCTTTTGACCGACGAGTAAACCGATCGTGTGTACTCGGCATTACAGTAAAGAACCCTCTACACCGTTTAAGGTTAAACCGCTTCTCTTCTAATTTTAGTGAATGGGCACGTCTTTTAAAATTCCCTTGCGTGGAAAAGTTTATCCCTATTGTGGAGGTCACCAGTATGGTATTTGTACATTGAAATCCTATCCCCTCTCAAGCATCTCTTCTCCAGAGAGAATAAGTTCAATGCCTGCAGTCTTTCCCCATAGCTGAGATCCTCCAGTTCCTTAGCTTTGTTGCCCTTCTCTGGACCCTCTCCAGTTACAGCACATCCCTCCTGAGGAGTGGTGCCCAGAACTGGACGGCATACTCCATGTGCGGCTGGACCAGAGTCTTGTAGAGTGTGGGAGAATAATCGTTTTATCTCTTTTTTTAAATGTCTGCCATTAGTCTGTTGGCTTTGCTTGCAGCAGCCTGGCATTGCATGCCATTGCTGAGCCTTTCATCTACGAAGACCCCCAGGTCCTTTTCCATCCTAAATTCCCCTAGTGAGTAGATTGCATTCATATTTTTGGCACCGAAATGCATTTTTACATTTTTCAACATTAAATCTCCATTTGCCATGTAGTTGCCCACCCCATTATTTCTTTAGATCTTCTTGCAAGGTTTCCACATCCTGCATAGAAGTTATTGCCCTGCTTAGCTTAGTGTTGTGCACAAATACTGAGATTGAGCTGTTTAATCCCATCCTCCAGATCGTTTATGAATAAATTAAATAGGATTGGTCTCAGGACAGAACCCTGGGGCACCCCACTATCCACGCCAGACCATTCCACGTACTCCCCATTTATCACCACCCTCTGGACTCGCCACAGACTCGCCACCATAGCCATGTACTTACCCCTTGGTCCATGCCGACAGACCTTAGTTTGTAGAGTAAACGTTTATGGGGAACTGTATCGAATGCCTTGGCAAAATCCAGATACACCACATCTACGGGCCTTCCTTTTATCTAGATGGCAGCTCACCTCCTTTATAAAAGGTTAATAGAGTGGTCGAACAAGAACGGTTCTTTATGAAACCATGCTGATTACTGCTAATACTGTTTTTATTACTAAAATCTAGGAGCTTGCAAACTATTGATGTTGGACTAACTCGGCCTGTAGTTCCCAGGGATATATCTTGGCCTTTTTTTAAAATATTGGTGCTACATTGGCTTTTCTCTAATCAGCTGGTACCATTCCAGTCAGTAGACTTTTCTTAAAAATGAATAACAATGGTCTGGCAATCACTTGACTGAGTTCCTTAAGGACCCTCGGGTGTAAGCCGTCTGGTCCCGGTGACTTATTAATGTTTTTCAAGTCCATTTCTAATTTTATCCTCTGTTAGCCATGAGGGTGCTTCTTGTGACGTGTTATGAGGATAAATATTGCAGTCTTGGTTACTGAATCCCCACCCGTTTCCCTCGTGAAGACTGAGAAGAATAAATTCAAAACCTTTGCCATCTCTCCGTCTTTTGTAACCAGATGTAAGCCAATATGTTCTGACCTCCTTTTCATACTATTTTATCTAATTTCTTTTTATTTCTTTTTGTATTTTTATTTTTTCTCTCCTCCGCTATGTGCCTTTCGTGTTTTATCTTAGCCGTCCTGATTGCACCCCTCATTTCTTATTGCATTCTTTGTAAAGCAGGCATGCTGACAGAGACCCCTCAGCCTTGTATTTTTTTAATGCCGTCTCCTTTGCTTTTATATGCATTTGTACATTGGAGTTAAGCCACCCAGGACTTTTTGTTGGGTCTTTTACATTTATTTCCCATTCGGATGCACTGGCCAATGCCTGTTTATTTAATATGCTCTTAAAGCACTTCCATTTTTCCTCCATGTTCTTTGTTCCTAGGATTTTATCCCATTTAATATCTTCCAGCAAGGAGCATGGTTTAGGTAAGTTGGTTCTTCTGAAATTCAGTGTCTTTGTATTACCCTTGTGTTTCCGATTTGTGTGATTACGCTGAAACGATTTGACCTGTGGTCGCTGTTTCCTAAACTGCCCCGTGTTTCCACAAACGTGATCAGGTCAGGTCCTAAGTCCTTAAAATCATTTGACAGTCCATCTTCCTCTGACTTTGTCATTGGTGCCAACATGCACCATGACAGCTGAGTCTTCCCATTAATCTGTCCACCAGATCCGTGATTTGTCAAACCAGAGCGCCCAATAAACATACATTTTGACGCTTCAGGTGACAGATTACCATCTCTGTCCTAATAGTCCCCTACCACCTGAATCTGTCTAATCTTACCCTCGGCTTTACCCCTGCCCTCACTGGAGGAGTTTTTCCTCTGGCAGCTAGGGGCATCACTCTGCTCCAGCAATGCTGGTCCCTGACTGGTTTCCCCAATACCACGCAACAAGGTGTACTTTTTGGGTTGTTCCAGGACCAGCCTCCCTGACTCTTTTTCCCTCTACTCTATCTGGCTGTCACACATCTACTCTGCTCTGGTGCCTGCACCTCTTTGTCTCCACCCACCTCTGTGCTGACCCCTGCCAGGTACGATCCCAACTCTCCTTTAGTATGGAGAGTCTTCTCAGTGTTGACAGTTGCTTCTCTAGATTCAGAACCCGGGGCTTCCAAGGAAACAACGTTCTTACATTTTGCGCAGCAGTATTCACCCTTGATCGGATGATCAAGGAATGCATACATGCTGCAAGATGTGCACCAAGTCGCTTCTCCATACCTGCTGGGCATCGTACCCACTAAGTACTCAGTCAGTCTTCTATCGGCTGTACGCTGTGTCTTGAGTTTTTAACATTCTCTGAGAGTTCTAGGCTTCATGGAGGCCTCCTTCGATGCTCTTCCATTTGCCAAATTTCATTCCAGAAACCTCTCCAACAAAATATTCTGGCATGAAACAAGCATGCCCCTGCTCTCGATCTGTCCATGCTTCTGTTCAGCAAAGTCAGAGCCGTAGACTCTAATAGGCTTCTAGAATGGTAAACAGCGGGTGCAATGCTGTGCGTTCACTGTTTACTCCGTGTTGTATTAGGGATGCGAATAAATCGCTTTCCTAACACTGACCCGCCAATCAGGTGCTCGGGTCTGGTTACCTGTCACCTGACTGGCTGAAGCGACAGGCACTGTGATTGGACGCCTATCGGGCGTCCAATCATAGCAGAGGACGGGAGAAGACATCAAGGACTCTGAGCATGGAGGACAGCGTCGTGACCCAAGACAGGTAAGTGCCGGGCTGGGGATGCACACTGGCGGCATTTGATGGGGCACGGTGGTGGCATTTGATGGGGCATGGTGGCGCCAATTGATGGGGCACGGTGGCGCCAATTGATTAGTTTATTTTTTTTCAGATTGCGCCCCCCCCCCCCCAAATTTTGAGCACCGGCCACCACTGGTAACCTTTATTGTGCTTACAGATCTGTATCGGTTTACGTATAAAGAAGTCATTGTCTAAAATAGTGATTCACTGAACCAGCCTGTAAGATAAGATTGGTAAGGATGCTGTTTGATGGATAACACCTTCTCTGGAGAAGTCTACGAATGCCTGCATCAAAAGGTGACAGGTGGGGAAAGTACTCTTGGTCAGTAAGATGAGGGTCTGTATGAGTAAGCCAGTTCCCTCAGCTAAGAAAGTCATCCTTTTATTCTCCCCTGGCATCCAAGGCTAAATGTGCCTTTGTCTCCTATGCACAATGCAGATTTTGTTTAAAGCTGTGTCCCAACTTCCGGCTCAGGAAATTGATACAGGTCCCAAAGGAAGGTTGTTGTCAGGGGTTCTACTTGAACCTGTTCTAAGGATCCCTGGTCGATTGGGAAGGTCAGACCCATTCTGAACCTTGGGTTGCTAAATCTTTCTGAAAGTCAGAGTTCTGGATGGAATCCACAGGATTGGTCATAGCAGCTCTTCGACTGGTAATTTATGGTGTTGATCGATATCAAGGTTGCATACTTGCACATTACAACCTTTCCTCTTTAGCACTACCTACAATTTGTGACGCTTCCCTTTTGGACTGGCCATGGCTCCCTGGATCTATATGAAGCTGCCCCAGTGATGTTCTAGGAAACCTGGATGACCTGCTTCTGAGGGACTGATTGCTTCTTGCCCTTAGGGATAACATCAAACAGAAGAGATTCAGTTGGGTTTTCAACCTACAGAAAACCGTCCTGGAACCATAACGGTATTTGGAATACCTGTGATTTTTGCTGCTGGACATAGTCCAGAACAAGTTGTCCTACCACAGGAGAGAATTGCCCTTCAGTTGCAAGCTCAGACCCTTCGGTCTGCTGTAAATTGTTCAGTGAGGACTTCCATATAGATCTCATGACTGGATCATAAATTGGCCTTTCTGTACCCTGAAAGGTCAGGTCGCAGGCCTTCGTTGTTTTGTTCAAGGGGTTACTCACATTGCCACAACACTTCAAATACCATTGAGCCCGTTGGGCCTTCCCTTGGTACACTGTCCTCCAAAGGCCCTTTGATGCAGTCTAGGAAATTCCTTTGTAGGATCTTGCCCATAAAGTGGCTTTTACCAGGCAGGTTTTGGTGCTGACCATGCTATCCAGTAGAAAACTTTGTGGTGGTATGTAAGCACACAGTGGTTTTGCATTCATGTTTTCCTTTTTACCTAAAGTGGTGTCTAGCTTTCATTTAAATATATTTTTGTTCTCCTTTTGTTGTCTTCCAAAGGAAGCCATTCTCCGTTGTCTGGATATGGTGTGGGCTTACATTGTGGTCACAGCCTCCTTCTGAAAATTGAATTTGCTTTTTGATGTTAAACTGATCTTTTGTTTTGTAATCCATGATTTCTAGCTGTATTCCCCAGATCATTTCTCACACCTATTCTCTGAAGATTAGGGAGCCTCCCTTCCTCTTTTAAGTCTCTTTCGTCTAGATTTGTTGGCATATCCTGGGCATAACATCTGACTTCTGTTGTGCAGCTTTATAAGGCTGATGCCTGATCTTCAAGTTCTACCGAGTTTAGCAATTTGTATTGAGGGTCTTTCGGCTGACACAGGATGGCACAGAACACAGGACCATCCCCTTTGTGTTTTTTGGTCATTCATTGCTTGCTACAAAACTAAGGGTCACAAGGTGGGAGGGGTTATGTAAGGGAGTGTTAAAGCTTTGAGTGAGTTTACTAGTGTCCAATCGCTTGAAGGTGAAGCATATAACCCATCCTTTGTGATTAACAGCCTGTGTCCTGTACTGTATGCCCAATTTATTTTTTTATTTTTTTTAAACCACTTCAGACTCAACCATAACAAGAGACTTGTTCATGATTTTATTCTTTAATGTCGTCTCTGCTAAGGTTTCGCATCATTTGTGGTTTTCATATACCGATCCAATCTGCTTATTTATTTACTAGTTTTAATTAAAAAATTTTACTTAAATATTTTTGCCCATTAATATTAATTTTAAAATTAAATTTAAACCATGCCCTTCCCCCTCCCTATCTCCCTCCCCCTCTCCCTGATGGTTTGTTCTCTTCTTTCCTCCTTCTTTCATTCTCTGCTGTCCTCTATCATTTTTTTCAGGTATTTCTCAGAGGATTTAAAGTCCTTCCACTGCGCCCAGATCTTATTATATTTATCAAGTTGCCCCATATCGCAGCTACATAGGTATTCCATTTTGTTGTAGTTCTCCACTCTTTCAAACCATTCTTTTATGTCTGGTTTCCTTGTACTTAACCAATTGTTCGGTATAAGTCCTTTTGCTGCATTTATCAACGTTGGGATTAGTGTTTTCCTATAACTTTTTTTATTTGAGTCTTTTGATTCGTACAATAGACAGACCTTTATTGTATTCGGTACCCTTTCTCCCGTTATTGCTTCCATGTATTGCTGGATTTCCTGCCAATAGTCCTTTATGTTTGGGCAGTCCCACCATATGTGTATGGTCGTTCCAATCTGGCCGCATTCCCTCCAGCACAGTGGAGATTTGCCTTTACTGAATTTATTAATCTTTTCAGGTGTCCTATGCCTTTTCGAAATACATTTATAGTTCATTTCGATTGTATTCGTATCGGTTGCGTTATTATGTACGGCTGCTGCTATTCTTTCAACTTGTTGATCATCAAATTTCATATTCATTTATTTTTCCCATGTCTCAAAGTAAGGTTTTTTCATGTTCTTCTAGGTCTGTCAGAATTAGATGTACTCTTGATATCACATGTCTTAGTGGGGTTTGTACGGTACATAGTGTTTCTAGTGCTGTTAAACTCGTTGCCTTCACCTATTAGAGACGGAAAGAAATTATCAGATGTTTTAGTTGTGCATATTCCCATTCGTTAATATCCCACCCGTTTTTTTCCTTTATATCCTGTAGTGTTTTTATCTTTCCCTGATCAGTGATGTCCTTTATTTGTCCTGTCCCCATTTTATTCCCAAACCAAGTCCCATTCCCAGGAATAAAAAAAATTGTTCTGTCTGTAAATTAAATCCCCTATTTTAAATACATTTTTAGTTAATTCATGAGTGTCTAAGTCCAATGTTCTGTGTTTTTGTAAAGTGCCATTATACTTATATTTTCAATCCGAACCCATTTTTTCTCTTAATTTCCCCATTCCACCATTTGTGCAATGATCGTAGCCTTATAATATCTATTTAAACCTCCGTGTTTTTTTCCCCTTGTTAATATTGCATATTTCAATCTCTGCTTTTTGTTTTGCCATATGTATTTTATCAACATTGTTTTTATAGTCTTAAAAAAACTCTGTGGTATATCTATAGGTAACATCTGAAATTTGTATGTTATTTTTGGGAGGATAGCCATCTTAAACAGATTTATCCTTCCTAGCCATGAAAGCGATCTCGTATTCTTCTTTCGTTCGGTTTTAATCTCATTCAATATCGGGATATAGTTTGCCAAGTACAGGCTCTCCACTGTAGATGTCAGTTTAATTCCCAGATAGGGCAGTTCTCCTCTTACCCACGTGAATGGGAATTCTTTTTGCAGCGCAAGTTGTTCTTTTTTTCCTACTCCTATGTTTTTTAAATTTCTGTTTTTATGGGATTTATTTTAAAGTTCAAACGTTCTCCGTACTTTATTTCCTTAATTACATTTGGCAAGGTTACCCTTGGATTGGTTATACACATTAAGATATCATCGGCATATGCCGCCACTTTGTGGTGTTCTTCACCCACTCTCGCCCCCCCCTATACTCTGGTTATTCCACATCGTCGCAAGGAAAGGCTCCAGCGTTAATACGTATAGAAGTGGCGAGAGCGGGCACCCCTGCCTTGTTCCGTTGTGCATTTCAAAGGGCAGTGACATCCTACCATTGACCTTCACCATTGCCATAGGTCTGCTGTACAGGTTTTGTATCCAGTGTCTAATTTTGGGTCCCAATCCCAAATGGTGGAGCGTATCCATCATGAATCCCCAGTCTACCCTGTCACAAATGCTTTCTCAGCATCTATTGACAGGAGTAGGAGTGGGGATTTTCCACTCTTATGCGGCAATAGTATAGTTTTTAAACTATTGTCTCTTCCGGGTATAAACCCTGTCTGATCAGAGTCTCCCCAATCTGGCATTAGATTCTTTAATCGGGCAGTGAGAATATTTGCATACATCTTTGTATCCGCATTTAGAAGTGCAATTGGCCTATAACTGGAGCATAACGTCTTGTCTTTTCCTGGTTTTGGTATTATTGTGATATGGGCCATTAAAGATTCACGTTTTATTTCCTCATCTTCCCCAATTTTATTGAGGTAATCGCATGGTTTTGGGATCAGCTGGCTCTGAAACTTTTTATAATATTTGATGGTGAACCCGTCCGGTCTGGGGCTTTTCCCAGTAGGTGTTTTTCAATGCTTTTATGATTTCTTCCTGCGTAATGCGTCAAGGGCTGTCAACCGTTCTTCATGGATTTTTGGCAGTTTTGCGTCCTTTAAATATTCTTGTATTTTAGTTTTCCTCTTCTCTTTCTCTTTGTGTGTCTTCATTTCTGATCGCATATAGTGCACTGTAGTATGTTTTGAAATGCTATTGCGATATTAGATGTTTTGTTCACCATTTCTCCTCTTTTGTTCTTAATCTTCTCTCTCTAATTTAAGGACTTATTTTGCCTTAACATTTTTGCAAAGTATTTTCCCGGCTTGTTTCCCCCTTTATATCTCTCCTTTTTAAGTCTATTAAACTCCTTTCTTGTTTCTTGCTCCATAAGATCTTTCAATAATTCTCTTTTTAATATTAAGACTCATTGGATTTCCATTTCGGCATGCTTTTTATGTCTTTGTTCCAGGTCATATATCTCTTAAGATTTTTCGCATGGTGGTTTCTTTTTCTTTCTTTTTCCTGGCCCCAATAGCTATCAATGGGCCCCTTATAACAGCCTTGTGTGCTTCCCAGATTGTTGCTTTAGATAGCTCTGGTGTTTCATTGGTCAGGAAATACTGGTCAATTTCTGTTCTTATGCTCTACTTCTTTATCTTCAATTATATCTTCATTTATTCTCCATGCTCCTCTCCCTGACACTTCCCCCTTTTAGTTTGAGCTTCATTGTCACTGGGGCATGATCTGATATTGTAGCTATTCCGATTGATGTTTACATGACGATCTCCTATGCTCTATGTTCAATCAATATATGGTCCAATCTGGAATACATGTCATGTATTGTCGAGTGATATGTGAAGTCTTTTACGCTGAGATGTTGGATCCTCCAGACGTCTACTAATTGATGTTCGTACAATTTGCCCTTTATCCTTCTCAGTTTTTTTTTTTTTTCTTTATCTGCAGCCCCAGAGGTATCTAATTTACTGTCCATAGTAAACATAAGATCTCCAGCCAGTATTAAGTGTCCTTTCTTAAATTCACCCAAGTCCTTTAATATCTCTAGCAAGTATTTTTTAGGATGCGTATTGGGACAATAAACGTTTGCCGGTCTATATTTTGTGCCTCTCAGGAACAAAAATCTACCTTCTGGGTCCACCTTCCTCTCCTGAATCTCAAAGCCAGCTTTATTCCCAAAACCTATTGCCACTCCCTTGGCCCTTTTTGTAGGGGAGTCTCCATAATACCATATAGGAAACTTCCTGGAATATAGTTTGATGTTAGAATCCAATGCCAGATGGGTCTCTTGTAAAAATATTATTTCTGCGCCCATTCTTCCTAATTCCCGTAACACCATGTGTCGCTTCTGTGGGGAGTTTAGCCCTCTAACATAAGTTTTACATTTTATTTCATCCATCTCTCTTTTTCTCCTTTCTTTTTTCCCCTTCTTTCCATTATGTAAGGATGAAGAGACCCCGGGTTCTGTTAGGCACCAGGGGTCCCTCCCTCTCCATACTTCTGGGGACAGCAGATTATCTGGAAAATGTTTTCTTTTTTTTCCCCTGTAGCCTACCCCCACCCTCCCCATTTCCCTCCCTCTCTTGAGATGTTTTAGACTCATGGTCTGTCAGCAGGTTTCTATGGCCCTACCTTGGCCCCCCTGCTGTCTTTAAGGTGGTGTACTGTCTGGTGCTATTGCCTATCTCCCTTATAACTAGGGAGATGGCTCAGGGGCTCCCCGCAAAACCAGGTCTCCCACCCCCATTTTTTAATGTCCATTTCTTTTCTCTTCTCCCTAGCTTCCGCCCCCTTCTCCCACCCCTAACATACCTCTTAAAAATTTCTGTATTTCTATCTTTCCTACTCCCTTGCCTTTTCCCCATTTCTCCTTATTTTTGTTAGGTTTTCCTCTTGGGAATCAGGTGCCACTGCTCTTCTTGTGTATCTCTGACTTGTCTGGGGTTTCTTCCATTTAGAGCATCTGGCATTGGAATTTCCAGCTTATCGCATTACTCCTTTGTTTCTTCCAAGAACCTTAATTTTGCTGTACGCCCATTTTTTCTGCCTATCAAACATGCAGGGAAACCCCAGTTATATTGAATCTCGTGTTCTTGTAAGGTTTTCAACAAGGGTTTTGGCATCCACCTTCTCCTTAAGATTTCTTGGGATAAATCAGGAAAAATTTGTAATGATTTTTCTTCATACTTTGAGGGCTTTCCCTTCATACTTCCCCATATTTGATTTTTTTTCTTCCAGTTTCTCAAACCTTACTATTATGTCTCTTGGACTTTCCACCGGGATTTCGGTAGGTCTCCCTAATCTATAGGCTCCTTTTGATTTTTATAACGGTTGCTTCTTCCTTTCCCAATAATGGATTAAATATTTTCCCTATTATTTCTGTCAAGTCTTCTCTTTGGTTTTTTTTTAGGGAGACCTCTTATTCGCAAATTCTTTCTTCTGTTCTTCTTTTCCTGTTCTTCCATTTTGTATGCCTGCTCTCGTTTTTCTATCCTCAATGTTCTTATTTCTCCTTTCAGCTCTTTTATTGTAGTTGTGTGGTTATCTGCTTTTTTTTCTACTTCTTCCACCCTCGTAAGTAGATGTCCCACATCCTTGTGGATTGTAGCTATTTCTGTTTTCAGAGAGCTCTCTAGATTTTTCAGCGACTTCTCTAAGGCCGCAAACATATTTTCCATATCCGATTTTGTTGGAAGTTGATCTTTTCTTTGTTGTTCCTCGTCACTCCCTGTTTCTACTTCTGTTTCAACCTCTTTCGACTCAAGAGTCTGTAAGCGTACTTTTTTCTGAAGCTGTTTTATTTTGAGCCTTTTTCTCTTTATCTTTTGCTTCATTTTGGCGCACCTTGGTGTTCTGTTGCTTTTCTATAGCCTGGTTATTACCACTTCCTCCTAATATAACATATTTAGCCATGGGGCCAGGACTGACGCTTGGACGAGGTGACTTCGCTACTGCTCCCCCTCTTTCAGATCTTCCCCTCATACAGTCTGTCATCACACCCCACAACAAACAAAAGAAAGGGGGAGCACTGTCTGCAAGTATATACTGTGTGTATTTACGACACACAAATAGTCCTGAGTTCTGTTACACCCCTCCAAAAAACTCAAAACCAAAAAAAGGGATCTGCGCCCTTAGGCCTTTCCAGCTGCGTGTGTTCTACTTATAGATGTGTGGGTTGTTTAAAATTTTTCTTAGGATTCCCTTGAACTTTTACGCAGCACAGTATAATCTCACTGTAACTCAGAGGTATAGTGTTTCTGTAATTGTTACAAGTTCCTTTATTATGTTACCCCACACAGTTTGGTCTATCAGTAGCTCAAAATCTTAACAATATAATATGGCTACATTTATACCAGTACGTTTGATTCCCAAAAAAACAAGGAGAAAAAAAAAAGACAGCCAGGTAAGCAAACAAGATCCAACCAGTCCTGGGCAGATGTACTAGGGGGAGGTACTTACCACTCTCTCCCTTTTCCAATCTCCCCTTACCTGACCCCATGGTCGTCCACCTCAGAATATGGTAGAAGATGGCGTTTAGGACCCTTCGGGTCAGGAGTATTATCGGGAGTAGTGTCGCATATAAATATGAACAATAAAAGGAGAAAAAAAGAGACTGACTCAGAACCTCTAATTGAACTATAGTGGGTTCAGTTCAGGATGCCGTGCAGGCTCAGTATAATGATGTTATAGATTTATTGTAGAAGATCTCCCAAACAAAAAGACATTTGCTACCGACCTTAGGTGACCAGCCAGTCGGTTTCAGAGAAAAAAAAAGGGGGAAGTTTTTGCTTGCGCTGTGCAAAGGCCAATTATAAGTACATTTTATTTCTATGGGAAAAAGTAAAAGTAATTTTATGCGATTTCTATTTCTATGGACAATCTCCTGTGGCCGCAGACAGCCAACAATGATCAGGAGATTGACAAAATCCTGGACCTCCAAAAAAAAAGGGAGAGTACTTTGTTATAGAATAAGCACCTTGGGAAACAGAGTATGGGCTGTTATACTATTATCATGCTGTTTTTCAGCAGGATTCACTCACCGCTCTCTCCTTCTCTTAACCCCTTGTATACTGCTAACACAGGGGTTCCACTCGTCTCTATTCGGCCCCTACCGGCTGTTCAGCTGTTCTTCGGCCAGTATCAGCTATACTCTGCCGCTCTCGATTGCTCCCTCAGCTGTTCCCGACTACCCTTGCTTCTATTGGGCTGCCGCCGGAGCAATCCAAGTGCCTTTATCCCCTCCTACCTTCTCCGAAGTCCGCGAACTAACATCTTCTTCTCCCCGCTGGGCTTCTCCTGGTTCTCCACTCCACCTGCACAGGACCACACAGGCAGGGTCTTTCTCTCTCTCTCTCTCTCTCTCTCTCTCTCTCTCTCTCTCTCTCTCGCAGCAAACCACTGAGCAGCAGAAGGCAGTCCAGGATCCAGGTACAAAGCTACATAACTCCGGGCGGGTATTTTCAGGGGGAGGGGTGTATAGGAAGTCTGTTTTGCCTCATTAGGGGGTTTAGAGTCCTGGGACTAACTACGGCGTGATCCTGTCTGGCACCATTACCAGACTCCTCCCTCGTATGCCCAAAAAAGATTTAAAGTAAAACGTTTTTTCATTTATTAACCTAGCTTATATGGCAGTAAAATCCTGACTGAAGTTCTAATCTTCCTCACTCTGCAAAACCTAGTAAAAACATAGTTCAGCTAGACCTATACTTTACAGTAAGTAGTTGATTTGATTCTGTATGTTGCTTCAAGTTGTTTCTGGGTTTTGGTCATATTAGGGTCAATTCACGAACGTTTACGGTAAATAAGTCTAATTCACAAACGGAACAGAGTAAAAATAAAAATGCTATATTTTATCACCAAGGTTTTGCTGGCGGTGTTTGCCAGAAACAGGCTGGGGGTTGCCTTCTCTCCAATAGCTGGTTGCTAAGGAGGAGGCCGTGAAGCCAGCCGCCGCGTCCTTAACAACAAATGACAGCTGGATATAAAAAAAACTGCATGGGATTCCCCCCCAGATCCATACCACACCCTTATCCGACATGCAGCCTGGCAGGTCAGAATAAGGGGGGGCGCATCTGCCCACCCCAATGCACCTTGTCCCCATGTTGATGGGGACAAGGGCTTCTTCCTAACAACCCTAGGCTGTGGTTGTGGGGGTCTGCAGGCAGGATCTGGAAGCGTTTAACGGGGGCACCCCAGATCCCCCCCCTTCATGTGAATGAGTATGGGGTCAATCGTGGTGCCCGCTGCCACCGCCAGACCTGAAAAAAAAAGCTCCACTCACGATGAATGCTCCCGCAGTCTGCCTGCTCCGCTGTTTGACCGTTCTTAACCACTTGCCGACCATCGCGCGCCGATGTACGTCAACAGAATGGCACGGGCAGGCAGTTTGGCGTACAGGTACGTTCCTTTAAGTCTGCCGCCCAGCGGGCTGCGCCTGCCACGTGCCTCGCGAGTGCGGTCGCGGGTCCCGGGACCTCGATGTTCCCCGATTGCGGTTGGCAAGAGCAGAACAGGGGAATGCCTTTGTAAACAAGGCATTCCCCTATTGTGCCTAGTGACACTGTCACTGATGACCGTTCCCCGTGATCGGGAATGGTCATCAGTGACTTGTCACGTGTAGCCACGCCCCCTCACAGTAAGAATCACTCCCTAGGAAACACTTAAACCCTGCAGCACCACCTAGTGGTTAACCCCTTCACTGCCAGTGTCATTTTTATAGTAATCAGTGCATTTTTATAGCACTGATCGCTGTAAAAATTACAATGGTCCCAAAATGGTGTCAAACGTGTCCGATGTGTCCGCCATAATGTCGCAGTCATAATAAAAATCGGTGATCGCCGCCATAACTAGTAAAAAAAAAAACATTTATAAAAATGCCATATAACAGTCCCCTATTTTGTAGAAGCTATAACTTTTGCGCAAACCATTCAATAAACGCTTATTGCGATTTTTTTTATTTTTTTTTTAACCAAAGATATGTAGAATAATACGTATCGGCCTAAACTGAGGGAATTTTTTTTTTATTTTGTATATTTTTGGGGGATATTTATTATAGCAAATAGTAAAAAATTGTGAATTTTTTTTCAAAATTGTCGCTCTATTTTTGTTTATAGCGCAAAAAATAAAAACCGCAGAGGTGATCAAATACCACCAAAAGAAAGCTCACTTTGTGCGAAAAAAAGGACGTCAATTTTGCTTGGGAGCCATGCTGCATAACCGCGGAATTGTCAGTTAAAGCGACGCAGTGCTGAATTGCAAAAAGTGGCCTGGTCATTTAAGCAGCAATATGGTCCGGGGCTTAAGTGGTTAATTGGGTAAGGGACGATGTCGCTGGGTGGCCCCCGCTCCAGGCAGGCAGACCGCAGGAGCGTTTGTGGCGAGCAGAGCTTTTTCTTTTTTCAGGGGACATTGTTTTTTTTTTGTTTTTTTAAAGCGGTGTTATGCCTGGGTAAAAAAATTAAGTCGGCAGCTACAAATACTTTTAATATATAGACACTTGCCTGTCCAGCGAGCCCGCAATGTCACACACCAGCCGACTGTCGGGTTCTGCCGCCGCCACCGTCGTAAGAGAAACAGGCTGTGAAGCTGGCTCCAAACTGCGAAGCGTGCTTCACTTTCTAATTGGCCCGGCTTTGGGGGAAGGAGGAGGGGGTCCAAACTTCGGAGGGTCAGTGGAGCTGTCTCCCTTAAGTGGGGAAGGGTACCTGTCAAAAAAAAAAAGGTGCCAAATGCAGCACCGGAGGGAGGGGGGCGGATCAGTGGAAGTTCCACTTTTGGGTGGAACTCCACTTTAATAAAGGAATTGTCAAAAACTCTTGTACTGTCTTTATTCACTTTTACACTTTTTTCTGGTGAATGGGTAGAGGTACTTTGACATAGGAGGGGGGCCTTGCATCTGGGGGCCCTCTTGTTAAAGGGGGGCTTCCAGATTCCAATAAACACTCCGCAGACCCCACCCCAAAGCGCTCGCCTGCCCCCCCCCCTCCCCGGCCTCTTGGGCTACATGCTTGCTTGGATAAGGATCTGGTATTGATTTTGGGAGGGCATGCCGTTTTTTTTCTTTGTTTTTTTTAACATTCAGCTGTCAACAGGGATTGATCCATTGAGGACATGGCCGCTCCTTGGCAACCGTATCAAAGCCATAGCCGCATGAAAAAGTGCGGTTATTACCGCTCAATCGAACAAACGCTGCACATGTTTTACGTAAAATTCTTAGTGAATTGCGCTTTCAAAACTGATTTACCTCATGCTCTATTTTACCGCATTTTATTGCCTGTTATTTAACTCTTAGTTACCCCATTGTCCTTTACCACCTTGGCATTTTGTATATCTTGATGATAAGACTGCTTATCTGTTTGTAGAACGTACTCCAGAAGAGATTGAGAGGACAAAGCAGTTTGCAAAGGAAGTAGTTGACCTTTTACGTCACCAACCTCATTTCAGGATGCCATTCAATAAGTTTATTCCGTCCTATCACCACCACTTTGGTCGCCAGTGCAAACTGACTTATTATGGTTTCACAAAACTGCTTGACCTTTTTGAAGCCATACCGGATGTCTTACAAGTAGGTACAGCTTATACTTGGTCATACATACTTACCAGTAGATGATCATGGTAGAAATAAAAATCCGTCATCACCAAGTAATGTTTTGCTAATTGACATGCATAGAAAAGCTGCTGATGTTTACTTTGGTTGCCTTTGCAAAAACCACTTAATGCATTGTGTCAAAGCAATCTTTTTTTATCTTGGGGCTATGTTATGTATGTTAAATAACACAGGGTATGGTGGTAAAACCTAAAGCTGAATTCCAGGTGTGAATTTTATTGCATAGTTGCTTGATCCAGCATAGTAACCGTAGGGGGTCAGCAGGGCAGTGACATTGCGATCTCCACCTTGTTCAAACAGAGAACACCTTGCTTTTTTATTGAGAATAATGCAAGGTCTTCTGCAAATTAAGCCTGTTCCAAGCAAGCGCCCCTTGTGTGGTCAGTTTGCAGCTGATTAGCATGAGGACCTGAAAGATGGTGGCAACCAGGGTCGGGACAAGGGGTGGGCAGGAGGGGCGGCTGCCCCTGGCGCAATGGTTTATTGCAGGGATGGAGGGGGCACCCAGACCCTAACCCTAAAGGAAAGGGGGACGCAGTTTGGCATCTTTGCCCTGGACGCTTGATGACCTTGTCCCGGCACTGGTGGCAACTACTACAGTGATTTCCATCTTCCACAGGGATCCTACAGGAATGGAATCTACATACTTACATTGGTGCATGGTGGCCCAATGTACAGGCACTAGGCAACAAAATCTATAACTAGAATTTAAATATTTGTATCGTATGTCCTTTTCATTGGGTGAGATTGCTCTTAAAATTAAGTTTCACTATTTGTGTAGCTTTAAACTACCTGTCTCACCTAAAGTTGCATTGTGGCGGTACTAATCTTCCACCCTCTGGAATACCCTTGGGTGGTCTTTTGCACCTATTTTAGATTAATGTTATGCAGGAAATGCAGTGATGACATTGGTCATGCGAATACCATAAATAATTTGTGTGATGTTATGGTTTTGACATAGGTCTTGCGGGTGCTGGTAACTTTTTGACCTGTTGAGACCTCTTTGTACTTCTGCACTTGATTCTAGCCATGTCAACCTTTTTAGGATGTGTTCAACGTCACCTCTATTAACATATGCTGCATATGTGCTGTTGTCTGCATCCAAGAGTGAGGCGTCTGAATCGTCTGTGTCTATCATTTTTATAGGTTTTAGAGTGTGGGGAGGAAAAGATTTTAACCCTGACTGAAATGGAGCGTATTAAGGCTTTGGCCTCCCAACTTGTCAAACTGCTGCGTTCTCAAAAAGACACCTCCCTAATGATTCCAGACTTGCTAACAGAATATAGCAAGACCTTTGGCTACAGCCTGAGACTTCACGACTATGATGTCAGCTCTGTACTGGTACTGATGCAAAAATTGTGCCATGTTGTTAAGGTAACTGATTACTTGATGAGTTGCAGTTTTTGGGCATGCCATTCCTAGTGTATTTTTTGTTGCCGTTAACTCTCCATCCTGCTGACTGGCATGAATACTGTCACACTTGTGTCTGTAGAAAGTCAGTCTTTCTGATCCAAGTAAGAGGTTGGAAATTTACCTGGTGATGGTGTAGAAATCGTGTATTTGATACCTAATTATAGGCCTACATACATTTTAGGAGGCTGATTTGTTAAGCTGACTTGTATGTAGTTGGCAGCAATATCTTCAAGCCCAAATCAGGACTACAAAAAATCCAGCGTTGCAGTGCCACCAGATGCAAAGCCAAGCGTTACATTCTCGTTATGTTTAAGGGATGCAGCGTAGATTGTGTTGCTGCCCACTCCAGCTGGCTAAAGTACTCTCCTCCCTTCCCAAAGCTCTTGCGTACAATAGAGACATTAGCCCTACGTTTGTGTAAAAGGGTGGCGTGTGACTGCAACATTGCTGCAGGGGCCAGTTGCGGTGCTGGAGGACCCACGCAGGAGCATGTAGAATAAGTTAAATATTTACTCCTTATTCCAGCACCCCTAGACATAATGAATATTGAACAGAGGAAGTTTCTTAATTTATTTTTATTTTTATTTTTTAGGTTACAGGCACTGTCTGTGGTAAGCAAATCCAGTTGATTAATAGGAAATCTCTACGCTCTTTAACTGCACAGCTCCTTATTTTGCTCATGTCATGGGATGAGCCATCACCACTTACTGTTGGCCAGCTGTGCCATGTATATGAAAGTGTCAATGGAATTACCCTAAATCCATGTGAATATGGTTTTGTGTCCTTGACTGACCTCTTAAAAAGCCTTCCTTATTTGGTTGAGGTAAAAATTCTTAATTTCTTTTTTTAACCCCTTTAAACCGTGGATTTTTAAGTTTTACTGGCAATGCCCTACTTTTATTTTTGTCCTTTTTCTGGCAGGTGTATACTAATGATATGAATGCAGAATGCATACAGTTGACGGCACTTTATATGTTTGCAAAGAATGTCCGTTCATTGCTGCATACTTATCACTATCAGCAAATCTTCCTGCATGAGTTTACTACTGCATACAGCAAATATGTCGGGGAAGTAATTGAGCCCAAGCAGTATGGTTTTAACAGCTTGGAGGAGATGTTGGGGGCGATTGCACAGGTAATTTATCATGCTGGGTTCTGTTAATTTTTTTTAATGCACCATTTGTGAATGTACACAGCTAGATTTTTTTTTTTTTAACTTGTAAATTTAAAGCAACTTGAATGAAAAGCCGTTTTACTTGCCAACATTGGTTGTACAGGTAAGCAAGGTAAATTTTATAACCACTTTATGGATTTTCTGTCATTTTTTTTAAGGTGGTCTGGATAAAGGGACATGGCAATAAAAGAATTGTTGTACTAAAGAATGACATGAAGAGTAAGTAACTTTAGTGTACCTAATCATACAGTAAAGTACATTACTTTGCAGGTGTGAAAGATGCTGTAAATTAACCACTTGACCTCTGGAAGGTTTTACCCTCTTGATCAGGGCATTTTTTGCTCTTAAGCACTGTGCTACATTAACTGGCAATTACGCAGTCATGCAACACTGTATTCAATTTAGTTTTGTTTTTTTTCATACAAATAGAGCTTTCTTCTGATGGTATTCAATCACCACTGGGTTTTTATTTTTTGCTATATTTAAGTAACAACTAAACCCAGTAATATGAAAATAGTTCTTCATCCCCCTCCCTCGCAGTGCCCACAGCTTATAAATGTTCTTTTTACATTTAAAATATTGCTACTTTATACCTTTTTGGCTGATCTGTATATCAGTCATGTGATAAACCACAGGGTCTGCCCAAGTGCTGACTTTTCAGGTAGGAGGAGATTTCCACTACAGTCTGTGTCCTCATGCTGTTATGGGAGGCTGAATCAAGATGTGACCTCCTGCGTTCTTCTTTTCTTAGTTACTGGGCATGGAGGAGGGAGGGACAGAGGTGTCTTTTAGGATCTGTATACACACCTACATGTGTAATGTCAATATCATGTAAACTGAAAAGCTCAGCTCAACAAGGAAATATTCTCTCCAGCAATAGAGACCAATTTGAGCATGTGCAGGGGGACCACTCTGCTGGAAATAACTCCTGGGAGGAAGTGTCATAGAAGAGCTGCAACAAACTTCCATAAAGCACTTAGATCCAGGTATATATCTGTGTGGATGTGGGAGAAAACTGTCAGTCTCTCAGATTGCATAATAGACAACAGCGTCTAGGGTTCCATGAATAAAGGAGTAGTTTATTAAAACATCAATGGAGTAAAACTTATATAAGTTCTGCCAACCCAGTAAGCTAGGCTCTAGCCACTTGTCCCAGTGGTTGTATGAACATGCCTGTCCTCAGATGGAGGGGTCCTGGATGTGTCTCTGTGCCTGCCAATGTTACCACCGGTGATGGTGGCTCAATGGATCTGGAGGGGGGGGGGGGTGTTTAAGCTGTGTGCCGTCCCGGAGATGGATGTAGTCAACCAGGGGCTATGGCGGATCTCCCCACAGTGACACTGTGCAGGGGCGGCGACTCGCGATGTCATTCGCTGTGCCGGAGGACAGAGCATAAGGTGGAGGTGGAGAGAATGACAGCAGGGGGGCAGGTCAATAACTTGGTCCTGTCATGACTGACGACCTGTTTTTGTGCTCCTGCACTTTATGAAGTCATCTGCATATACACACTGATTTTACGGTTGTGGGTTTAGTAACACTTTAACCAAAAAAGACCAAAAATGTAGAAAAACAACAATATGTTTTACTTGGTTATAAAAACCTATTCAGTAAAATCAAATTCTTCATAAAGTTAAGACAAAATGTATTCTTCTACATGTCTTTGGTTAAAAAATGTATATTAATTGGATTGTGTGAAAGTTATAGCTGAATTCAAGACACTGATTTCTGAACATATGTAAAATAAATATATATATTTTAATAAAAAAAAAAAAAAAACTTTTTTTTTTTAACCGCTTAAGCCCCGGACCAATACGCAGCATTCAGAGGTGTTTTTACAATTTGGCACTGCGCTGCTTTAACTGGTAATTGAGCAGTCATGCAATGTTGTACCCAAACGAAATTTGCGTCCTTTTCTTCCCACAAATAGAGCTTTCTTTTAATGGTATTTGATTGTCTCTGCTATTTTAATTTTTTGCGATATAAGCGGAAAAAGACTGAAAAAATATATTTTCTACTTTTTGTTATAAGAAAAATCGAATAAACTCAATTTTAGTCATACATTTAGGCCAAAATGTATTCAGCCACATGTCTTTAGTAAAAAAAAATGTCAATAAGCGTATATTGGTTTGCGCAAAAGTTATAGCGTCTACAAACTAGGGTACATTTTCTGGAATTTACACAGCTTTTAATTTATGACTGCCTATCTCATTTCTTGAGGTGCTAAAATGGCAGGGCAGTACAACCCCCACCCCCAAATTACCCCATTTTGGAAAGTAGACACCCCAAGGAAATTGCTTAGAGGCATGTTGAGCCCATTGAATATTTTTTTTTTTTTTTTTTGTCCCAAGTGATTGAATAATGACAAAAAAAAATAAAAATTACAAAAAGTTGTCACTAAATGATATATTGCGCACACATGCCATGGGCATATGTGGAATTACACCCCAAAATAAATTTTGCTGTTTCTCCTGAGTACGGGGATACCACATGTGTGGGACTTTTTGGGAGCCTAGCCGCGTACGTGGCCCCAAAAACCAATCACCGCCATCAAGATTTCTAAGGGCGCAAATTTTTGATTTCACTCCTCACTACCCATCACAGTTTTGAAGGCCATAAAATGCCAAAATATCACAAACCCCCCCCCCCCCCCAAATGACCCCATTTGGGGAAGACACCCCAAGCTATTTTCTGAGAGGCATGGTGAGTATTTTACAGCTCATTTGTTTTTGAAAATGAAAGAAAATATATATATATATATATATATATATATATATATATATATTTTTTTTTAATTTTCAAAACTTTGTGACAAAAAGCGAGATCTGAAAAATACTCACCATACCTCTCAGCAAATTGCTTGGGGTGTCTACTTTCCAAAATGGTGTCATTTGGGGAGTTCTGTGCCATATGGGCATTCCATGGCCTCCGAAACTGTGATAGGCAGTGAGGAGTGAAATAAAAAATGTACACCCTTAGAAAGCCTGAAGGCGGTGCTTGGGTTTTGGGGTCCCGTACGTGGCTAGGCTCCCAAAAAGTTTCACACATGTGGTATCCCCGTACTCAGGAGAAGCAACAGAATGTATTTTGGGGTGTAATTTCACATATGCCCATGGCATGTTTGAGCAATATATCATTTAGTGACAACTTTGTGTAAAAAAAAATATATATTTTTCGCGCAACTTGTGACAAAATAGAAAATATTCCATGGACTCAACATGCCTCTCAGCAAATAGCTTGGGGTGTCTACTTTCCAAAATGGGGTCATTTGGGGGGGTTTTGAACTGTCCTGGCATTTTATGCACAACATTAGGAAGCTTATGTCACACATCATCCACTCTTCTAACCACTTGAAGACAAAGCCCTTTCTGACACTTTTTGTTTACAGAAGACAAAGCCCTTTTTGACACTTTAAAAAAAAATTTTTTAAAGAAAATTACGTTGAACCCAAAAACATATATATTTTTTTTAAAGCAAAGGCCCTACAGATTAAAATGGTGGGTGTTGCATTTTTTTTTCCCACACAGTATTTGTGCAGCGATTTTTCAAACGCATTTTTTTGGGAAAAAAATTAACTTTTTTTAAATTTTAATGCACTAAAACACACTATATTGCCCAAATGTTTGATGAAATAAAAAAGATGATCTTAGGCCCAGTATATGGATACCAAACACGACATGCTTTAAAATTGCGCACAAACGTGCAGCGGCGTCAAACTACATACATTTTTAAAAGCCTTTACAGGTTACCACATTAGATTTACAGAGGTCTACTGCTAAAATGACTTCCCTCGATCTGACCTTCGCAGTGATACCTCACATGCATGGTGTAATTTCTGTTGACATATGACGCCAGACCGACGCTTGCGTTCGCCTTTGCGCAAGAACAGGGCGGGACAGGGGTGTGTTTTTTTTTATTATTATTTATTTTGCTTTTTTATTTTATTTTTAAACTGTTCCTTCCATTTTTATTTTTTATTTTTATTATCTCAGGGAATGTAAATATCCCCTATGATAGCAATAGGTAGTGACAGGTACTCCTTTTTTTTTTTTTTTTTTAAATTGACATTCCCTCCCACTGCTTGTAAAAGCAGTCCAGGGGCTAATTGGCTGCTAGGATTGCTTTTAGATGAAAGCTGGCCGCTGGCTGAAAAGAATTATACCAAGATGATACCTAAACCTGCAGTTATCATTCTGGTATAACCATTCAAAGTCCAGCAACATACCAGTACGTTGCTGGTCCTTGTTGGACATGTATTGTAATCTTTTTTTTCATGCAGCCTGTTGGCTGAACGAAAAAAGAGATTGATCGGTGGGTATACCCACCATTAGAATACCTCCCTTCATCCACCCACTTCTAATGATGGGCATACATGCACCATTTATATATGCCGAAGCATGGGGACATCCTCCCGCAAAAGTTATGCCGCGTACACACGGTCAGACTTTTCCACGGGCAAGCCTCCATCGGAATTTCGACCGTATGTATGCGGCATTAGGAGCAAAATCGCTCCTCCGCCCCTGCTGCCCCCATGCTTCGGCATATATGCTCTTTTTTTAACTGTGGTGGTGAAATCGCCTCCTACAGCACTGGAATCGCAGGGATCAGGCCTGTCTCTGCGAACGCTGCAGTTATGTGTGTTGTGTTTTGTAAGTGACAGTGATCGATCGATACTACACTTGGGTGGGCTGGGCTGGACGGAGGGGCAAAACGCAGGTGTTAGCAGGTATCTGGGCTGATCCCACTAACACTGCATTTTTGGGAACCCTAAACTGCTGGGGACGCTAGTATAGATCTGATCAAATATTGATCTGTTCAGATACTATAACACTAGGGGAGGTGTATGCTTCGAGCGTGGGTGTTAGCGCTACTGGCACTAACCTGACGTTGCCTGGGGCGACGCAGACCCTAACTGACGCTAATACCTAATTGATATCACCCGCCGGGCGATCAGGGGGTTAAACCTTTATTGGGTTATATACGGCGGGTGCCCTGATGCTATAAAAGCAAACTAACCAGCGTCACCCGTAACACTTATGCAGTGATCACTGGTGAAAGGGTTAACTAAGGGCAGTCAGGGGGTTAAAACCTTTATTAGGTAATATATGGGGGTACCTGACGCTATAAAAACCTGGCGGGGAACCTAAACAAAATAACTAACTGGCTAACCAGTGTCACCAGTGACACTTATACAGTGATCACTGGTGAAAGGGTTAACTCTAGGGGAAATCAGGGGGTTAAAACCTTGATTAGGTTGTATATGGGGGTACCTGATGCTATAAAAACCTGGCGGCGAACCTAAAAAAATAACTGGCTACCTAGCGGCACCAGCGACACTAATACAGCGATCAGAAAAACGATCGCTTAGCGACACTGGTGATAAGGGGTGAAAGTTACCTGGGGGGGGGTGATCAAGGGGTTAAACCTTTAATAGGTAATATATGGGGGTACCTGGCACTATATAAAAACCTGACGGGGAACCTAAATAACTAACTGGCTAACCAGTGTCACCAGTGACCTTATATGGTGATCACTGGTGAAAGGGTTAACTCTAGGGGCAATCAGGGGGTTAATACCTTTATTAGATAATATATGGGGGTACCCGACGCTATAAAAACCTGGCGGCGAACCTAAAAATATAACTGGCTACCTAGCGGCACCAGCGACACTAATACAGAGATCAGAAAAACTATCGCTTGGCAACACTGGCGATAGGGGGTGACAGGGTTACCTGAGTGGGGGATGATCAAGGGGTTAAACCTTTATATGGGGGGGTTAGGGGGCTACCATGGACCGAACACTAACTGCCCTGACACTTTTACTATCACAAATGTCACTGATTGCAGTGATCAGTAAATAAATGATCACTGCAATCAGTGACACTGTGAATGGGGGGTGATCTGGGGGTGACTGGGGGGGTGGAAAGTGTACCTATGTGTCCTGGTGTCAGTGGGCTGTTGGTGCACTAACCCGATGTCTTCTCTCCTCGGCGCTCTGGACGAATAGAGCGCCGCATGGAGAGATGACATCACTTCCTCCTGCCTGTGTATACATTACACAGGCAGGGGAAGCATCTCATTCGCCGGGAGCGATCGCGAGGGGGTGGCCAGAAACCAATGGCCGCCCCCCTCATCACAGATCGCTCCTGAAGCGATACCGACCGCCCCATGTACCGGGAGGGGCTCCGATTGGACCCCCCACCCGCACGAAGGCAGGCACGTACAGGTACGTGATTGTACCTGTCTGTGCCATTCTGCCGACGTATATGTACATGAGGCGTTCGTTAAGTGGTTAACATCCTGTCATCAAAATACTTCAGTGCTACTACCCTGGGGGATGATCAGGGATTTCCTCATTTTTTTTTGTTACACTATTATTGCCTATAACAGCGATGAACACTGTTATAAGCAATAGATTTACCTGTCATGAATGGCTTTCATTCATGACAGCTTGTAATCTGTGATTGGCTACAGCTGATTACATAGTGCTGTGGTTGGCCCAAAACCATCACATGATTTTTTTTGGTTTGCTTCTAAAGTTGCCTTCCCTGATCCCAGCTTTACATGTGGTATTATTCCATGCCCAGCCATGATCATCCATAACCAGCCATGCTCATCTGTGCCACATCCATGCCACATCAGATCTCTTCAGACCACCTCAGTGCACATCCGTGCCACTTTAGTGCCCTACAGTGCCTCACAAAAGTGTAATAGGTGGGAAATTAGATTTGAAATTCATGTCCCTAGAACATCTGATGGTGCTCCCTGCATGTTGGGCCTCTGTATGTGGCCAGGCTGTGTAAAAGTCTCACATGTGGTATCTCCATACTCAGGAGGAGTAGCAGAATATATTTTGGGGTGTTATTTTTGCTATGTACATGGACTACTTTGTGTAAAAAAAAAAAGTATTTTCTTTCCACGCCTTCCAAAAACTTGTGGAAAAAATGACATGTTCAAAGGACTCATTATGCCTCATAGAATATATATTGGGGTGTTTGCTTTCCAAATGGGGTAATTTTTGGGGTGTTTACATTGTCCTGGTGCTCCAGGGCCTTCAAAAATGTATTGTGTAGTTAAGAAATTATATGTGTAATTTATGTCCTTAGAATACCTGAGCTTCTGTTGGCAGGCTGTGTAAAAGTCTCACACATGTGGTATCGCCATACTTGGGAGTAGCAGAATGTGTTTTGGAATGTCATTTGTGGTTTGCACAGGCCATGTGAGAGAAATAACCTGTTAATATGACAATTTTGTGGCAAGAAAACACCAAAAAGAAGAAAAAATATTTTGCAAAGAATTGTGGGAAAAAAATACAATTTAAAAAAACTCATTATGCGTCTTACTAAATACCTTACTAAATACCTTAGAATGTCTGCTTTCCAAAAAGGGGTAATTTGGGGATATTTGTACTTTCTTGCCTTGTTAGGGCTCTTTCACACGGGGCGGATCAGTCATGATCCGCCCCGTGAAGCTCTGCTTGCTCAGCGGGGATCGCTCCGTTGATCCCCGCTGAGCCGGCGGATGACTGGGCGGTCCCCGCACACTGTGCAGGGACCGCCCTGTCAGAGCGCCGCTCTCCCCTATGGGGGATCGGATGATGACGGACCGTAGAGTCCGTTGTCATCCGCTCCGCCGACGGAAGGAAAAATAGGGTTTTCCTCCCTCACACTTTGGCGGAGCGGATGTCAGCGGACATGTCACCGCTGACATCCGTGCCTCCATAGGGCTACATGGAGCGTCCGTGCAGGTCCGCCTAAAAAACTGACAGGCGGACCTGAACGGACCCTCCGTGTGAAAGGGGCCTTAGTGTCTCAATAAATGATAGACCTTCAGTACATCAGGTGTGATCAATTTTCAGTGATTGACACCATAGTTTGTAGACTCTGAAACTTTCACAAAGACCAAATAATATACATTGATTTTGGTTTATTTTTTACCAAAGACATGTAGCAGTATAAATGTTGTCTAAAATTTATGAAAATAAATTACAAATTTTGCTAAATTTTTATAACAAATGAAGAAAAATATATTTTTTTTTAAATATGTTGGTCTTTTTTCAATTATAGCGCAAAAAAAAAAAGTGGGGATTGAATATTCCTAAAAGAAATCTCTATTTGTGTGAAAAAAAGGACAAAATTTCATATGGGAGCAGTGTTGCATGACTGAGTAATTGTCATTCAAAATGTGAGAGCGCTGAAAATTGGTTTAGTTAGAAAGGGGGTTTAAGTGCCCAGTGGGCAAGTGGTTAAAGCAGAACTCCAGGATACCACAAAAATTCATCAATTCGTTAACACTCACTGTTTAGGAGAAAAGTCAAGTAGAAAATTCATGATATCACTTTAATTTACATCCTTCCCTCTCACTCTTCACTTCACGAACTACAGTTCCCATCATGCCAAGTGAATTGTTTGTGGATGGGTACACTGAACTCCCCCACTTGTACAATGAAATTCCACCCACCCCGCATTCTGCAGCCTCACCCTCACTGACGCAAAGCAGGCGTAGATGAATAAAAACGTATTTTCATCCAGTGGGTTTGCTGGTCTCAGAACACCGACAGCTGTTTATTCATGTGTGCCTCATGACTTGTTAACCCCTCAATTGCCAGACAGTCAAGTTAATCAGTGGGTGCTTTAAGTAGTACAAGGTAAGTGTCTGCCGCCACTTCAGGGCTTAAGACTCGGTTCACACTTCTGCGATGCGGGAACCCTGCGAATCCACTGCAGGTTCCAACATCGCACCTGACTCGCACAGAAGTTCACACTACCATATGCAAACTGCCGGGAGTGTCATTGTTGATGACATCCCCCATTTCTGCTCGCATATCACACTGCAAACTGACAGTTCGGACATGAATCGAATTGCACCCATGCGATCCAAATCTGGTGCGGACCAAAAAAGGGTCCTAAATAAGTTTAGTCTGAATGCGATATCTGTATGGCTAAAAACGCATCGAACGGACATCACGTGATTTTGCAGAGCGCACTGGTGTGAACCAGCACTAACGGTTAGCCACAAGCTCGGCTCACTCCCCAGCAGCTATGGGGTTAATTCTGTACAGTCTCTCGGCTCCCCCCCCCCCACTCTGCTTATACAGAATGACCATAAAACACTTTTTACCCCAGTCGTCTTCTAAGTCAGCCCTTGAGAGATGGAGCTCCTCCTCACAATCAGGAATTGCGTTGCCAATAATTTTCCTCCCCTTAAGATGCGGTCCCTGGTCAGTCTTAGTGTTTCCTCCGTCCGGAGGAGACATGTTGCCAGAGGACCTGAGGGGGCTCCATCTCTCAGTGGCTGACCAGGGCAGGGGTCCGGCTGGGGCAGCAGGTGTGTGCATAGACTGCAGGCGACAGCACTGCACAAAAGGAGTGGCGGAGCCTCAGAGTGGCAGGGGTCAGCGCCGTGTGTATGGTGCGGAGGAGGACGGTTATTTTCTGTGGCCATGGGCAACCCTCCATTGCAGCAGGTAGGCGGTGTTCTGGATTCCCTCTCTCTGAGCCCAGGCGTGGAGATAGATGCCGATACGCCGTCACCTTGACTAGCTCCAGTGGTGGGCGTGTACCCACGGCTGGAGGTTAGTTTGACCCGGAAGACGCGGGGCGTCATTTCCGGGAGCGGACGACGCCATCGGCGGTCCAATCCCCTTAAAGACGCAGAGAGCGGGAATGGCCGGCTGGTGCTATTTTTTGGCGTGAACAACTGCAGGCGAGAGCACGGAAGCCACGATTGTTCCAGGATGCTGGAGGAAGAAGACATCCCATCAGCTCAGGCTCCAGGAGGAGAAATCGCCAGCAGGATGCAGGTAGGCACCAGTGGGTGACCTTTTGTATCCATTGCATTGGGACAGCAGCTAGGTGGTGATGGGCACTAGCAAGCTGGGGCCAGGGGGTTACTACTGGTGTCACTGGGTGTGTGCACTTTAGTAGTGTATGGTGGAGTGTTTGTTTTCTCACCGCCATGGGTCCCCCTGTGTTTATCTTTTGGCAGGTGAAACCACCTAAAGAGCCAAAGCCCACTCCCAGAAAGCAGTGTGCTACCAAGATGTCCTTGGGATACACAGAACCGCTATGCAAAACTTGCATTGACAAACAGTCAGATGCAGTTTATGTGAAGATTTTTTGATCCGTGAGGAATGATATGGCTAACACCTTTTAAGGATCTCAAAAAGTTTATTGCAGAAGTTAAACCTCCAGCAGTTCCTTCTAGGTGAGGCCATGGGAGAGGAACTTCCAGATCAGAAGTCGCCTCAGGGTTGCATGAGTCGGTGAGGGAGCGAGCGGGCAGCAGTGCAGCTAGCGTTATGGCCTTCAACAGCTCAGACTCAGAGCAGGAAGATGGGAGAGAAAGAAAGGGACCCAAATACAAATTCTCAACATGACAAAGAACTGCCTTCCAAACATGACCTGATGTACCAAGGTCTGAGGAAGAAAAAATCCAAAGTATTCCCAGTTCATCCGGTGATGTCAGATACCATAAAAAACGAATGGGCAGACCCAGAAAAGAGACCCTTCTTTGCAGCCAGTTGCAAGAAGCGGTTTCCTTTCAGTGACGATCCAAAGGAAGTGTGGAACAAAAATCCCAAATTGGATGCGCCACTTTCTAAGGTTTCAAAAAAAATCTTCATTAGCATTTGAAGACATGGGACACCTTTAAAGATGGCATGGATAAGAGAGGTGACATTATCCTGAGAAGAGCTTGGGAGACAAGTGTCGCCAGTCTGAAACCAGCGCTTGCCACCACTTGTGTGGCAAGAAACCTAGAGTTCTGGCTCGCACAGCTGCAAAACCATATTAAAAATGGAACGCCTAGGGAGGAGATTCTGAACACACTTCCAGTTCTCTCCTATAGCAGTGGGCTATATTGCGGATGCATCCGTAAAGTCCGTCAAACTAGCAGCAAGGTCAGGTGGATTAGCTGTCGCAGCAAGGCGTGCGATTTGGATGAAAACCTGGACAGGGGGGCTCTGCATCCAAAACAAGATTGTGCAATCTCCCATTTACTGGTGATTTGCTTTTTGGTTCAGGCCTAGACGAGGCCTTGGAAAGAACAGCAGATAGGAAGAAAACCTTTCCTGCTGAAAAACGCAAACCTCCACAAAAAGTTTTTTCATGGACAAAGAGCTCGTCCCCAAGAAGATAACAAAGAGTACCCTAAGAAAAACTGGACGGGTTACAAAGGGAAGCCAAAGAGTAATGTTCTCTTTGGCTCTTCTAACCAAGCAATGACAACAGAGTGACACTAGGAGGAAGACCTGGCTACCTTCCTACCTCAATGGCAGAAGACAGCCAATCAATTTATTTTGGACATTATCGCAAGGGGCTACTCCCTGGAATTAAATTGTCATCCTCCAGAGACATTTCTATTAACGAAACTTCCCAGGTATCCAGAAAAAGCCAAGGCTCTTCCACTGTTGCTAGGGGAGATGGTGGACCAGAAGGTCCTTACTCCAGTGCCAAAGAGGGAAAAAAAGGGTTTTTACTCTCACGTTTTCGTGATCAAACAACCTCCCGGGAAGTTTTGATTAATACTAAACCTAAAGCCTTTGAACCAAGCGATTCAATACAAAAATTTTTGCATGGAGTCCATATTTTCGGTCAAAAACATCCTGCAACCAGAAAGGTTCATGGCGACCATGGATCTCAGGGATGCATATCTCCACATTCCCATTCGAGAATAGTCCCAGAGATATCTAAGGTTAGCAGTGGAGATAGAGGGAAAGGAATACCACTTCCAGAGCAGAGCTCTTACTTTCGGGTTTTCCTCGTCACCAAAAAGATGACCGTCATACCGTACTTATACGACCTACTGTTCGCAGCACCGTCAGAAACACAGCTGGTAAAAGATGTTGCAGAAGCTCAACTGTGGTTGAAGTCGCTAGGCTGGATTCTAAACATAGAAAAGTCCAATCTGTGTCCCACCCAGAACATCCGGTTACTGGGGTATATGCTCAACTCCATAGAACAGAAGACTTCCCTACCAGAGGAGAAGATCCAAAACTTCATCAAGAGGGTGAGTTCAATACAGAACAACCTCCCAAAAACGATCAGGAAGCTGATGTCGGTTCTGGGTCTGATGACATCATAAATACCAGCAGTCCAGTGGACAAAGTACCATCTAAGGCCACTTCAAATATTTCTCTTAAGAAACCAAAGAGAAGATCTGGACAGGTCGGTTTTACTCCCGACATCTGTGAAGAGGTCGCTGTGGTGGTCGAGAGTCCACACGAATCTAAATCAGGGTCTGGCTTGGTCATTTCCATCCTCACGGAAATTGACCACAGACGCAAGCAGTTTGGGTGGGGGAGCTCACCTAGCAGGGCAACCTGCTCAGGGAAGATGGTCCCCCGGAAGAAGCCAAGGCATCTTCAAACTGGAGAGAACTTATGGCGATAGCCAAGGCCATAGAGTTCTTCCAAAACCAGCTCAGAAGTCGTCATATTCTGATACTTTAGGACAATGCCACAGCCGTGGCTTATGTGAACAAGCAAGGGGGCGCAAGAAGCTCATCCCTAAGCCACATCTCCAATCAAATATGCCGATGGGCAGAAGGGAACCTGCTGTCACTGGGAGCAGTCCATCTAAAAGGGGGAAGACCACTAAGTAGCGGCCTTCCTCAGCCGCCAGGAGATCTCCCAAGAGGAATGGGTATTACACCCGGAGGTGTTCAGGGAAATTACAGCCCGCTGGGGAGTTCCAAACATAGACCTGTTTGCCTCTCGGAAGAATGCTCAGGAGAAGTATTTCTTCTCGCTAAACCAGCAAGATCAGCCTCTAGGGATAGACGCTCTCCAAAATCCTTGGAACTTCAAAATATGCTATGCCTTCCCTCCGGTTCATCTGATTCCGCGGGTGGTAAAGAAGTTTCTACAGGAACAGACAAAACCTTATACTGATCGCACCATACTGGCCCAAAAGAGCCTGGTTCTCGCAACTCCTCAGTCTCTCGGCAGAAGAGCCGTGGCTTCTACCTCACGTGACAGACCTGATGTGTCAGGTTCCCCCGACAGGCCTAAAACAAAGTTTGAAATGGGCGGCCTGGTTACTGAGGAGGACATCTTGAGATCTAAAGGACTTTAAGATAAAGTGGTGGCAACGCTTCTGAGCGCTAGGAAGCCAAACACCAGAGCCATCTACATAAAGACCTGGAGGAATTTTAACAGTTGGTGCAATGAAAACAAAAGACTAGAAATGGATACACCGACCATCCTTGAATTTTTACAGCAGGGCGCCGATAAAGGGTTGGCGCGAAGTACACTGAAGGTTCAGATTGCAGCGCTGTCGATGTATCTGGAGCGGACACTACAAGAGGACCCGTTGGTCTCTCGTTTAAGCAGGGCATTAGCAAAATTCAAAAAGCCCAAGACACAAAAATGTCCCACATGGGATTTGTTGGTGGTGCTCAGGGGGATCATCAAACCTCCCTTCGAGTCACTACAAGATATATCTTTAAGACTATTGACTCTTAAGACAGTTAGTTAGTTTTCCTCATAGCCATCACAATGGCACATAGGATAGGAGAATTACAAGCTCTATCTGTTAGAGAGCCTTCTCTAAAGATTCATGACAATCGAATTGTCATTCAAACCGATCCGGGATTTACTCCAAAAGTGACGTCAACCTTTCATAAGTGCCAGGATATAGTCCTACCTTCATTTTGCAGTTCACCAAACAGCAAAGAGCAGGAACTAAGTCTTCTTGATGTCAGAAGGTGTCTACTTAAATATTTAGAAGTCAATAATGAATTTAGAACTTCAGATGCTCCATTTGTCTTGTACGCAGGCCAACTGAAGGGTAAACAAGCGTCCAAAAAGACAATAGCTAGATGGATCAAGACAGCCATACTAGAGTGCTACAGTGTTATGGAGATAACACCGCCTAAAGAACTTGAAGCTCATTCAAGGGCTTCAGCAGTCTCATGGGCAGAAAGGGCAGGAGCCACTCAAGAACAAATCTGCAGGGCTGCAACCTGGTCAAGATTCTCGACCTTTGTTCAGCATTACAGACTGGATCTGATTTCCAGCCAGGACCAGGCTTTTGGTAGGAAAGTCCTCCAAGCAGTTGTCCCACCCTAGATCTGGTAAGTTCTTGGTTATCCTCTCAAGGGCTGACTTGGAAGACTGGGGGAAAAGCAGAGTTAGTTTCTTACCATGAACTCTGTTTCCAGTAGTCTTCCAAGGCAGCACGATCCCACCCGAAAATGTCTAACCTTGTGGGGTTGTGTTGTGTATTATATTGTTTCAGATTTCGGCCTTCGGTTCTCGGGGATGACTGACCAGGGACCTGAGGGACCGCCTCTTAAGGGGGAGGAACATTATTGGCAACGTGTTTCCTGATTGTGAGGAGGGGTGCCTTGGAAGACTACTGGAAACAGAGTTACCGATAAGAAACTAACTCTGCTCATCTCTCCCCTGTGTGCCTCTGATGATCGCACAGTAAATACCAATTACTGATTTCTGGGTTGTCACAGTTCCTCTTAATGTCACTGGTGAGATCTCTACACCCTGCCTGTGTGGTTGCCCAGCATGTATGGGGTTAAATGGTTTGAGAGCACTTGTTAGCTCTAACTCGGATTGTGAGGGGAGAAGGGCGAACACTGCCTCTGTGGGAGGTTTAGACCAGGTATCTCAGACTAACTGGCCCACCCGCTTCAGCGAGCAGGAAGTGTTGGCTGAACTAAACTACAGGTGGGATGTGACAAGACCGGTGGAATGCAAGGCATATCAGCCTGCAGTCTTGCAAACAGGAGACCACAAATCAACCCCATTATTTAAAAAATGCTCAGGCGGTTTCCCAAAAACTACAGAGGCAATAAGAAAACAGACTTTCTATTCTAAAAGGGTATGAAAACGGCATTAAAACTATAATAAAAAAAATAAAAAAATTTCACCTGAAGTTCTGCTTTAATCTTGGGCACCGTCTCAGGTTTCCCCTAAGTGACTGCATGGGAGCCCAGAGACCCATTGTCTCATCTTTCTGGGCAGTCTCACTCCTTTCCAGGCAGTCTCACTTCTTTTCACACAATACCCAGATGGAAGAGATCTCTTTACCTTGACAGGAAGGTTAGTTAACGTCTTTCTGTGTTCTCTCTAATCTTCTAGGTTTAGTCTTATTGCTCACTGTACTGATGCATTTTTTTCTGCCAGAAAAATCTGATTCTTATCCCTTTCATGACTCGGCCTATTTCTGACATTTGTTGCTTACAAGTTAAAATATGTATTTTTTGCTAGAAAATTACTTTAGAACCCCCAAACAGACGCCGGAAGTGGCGGATCCGGTGGGACGGGAGGCCCGGTTAGAGCGGCAGAAGGCGGCGGTAGTGGGGGGATGTCCCCTCCCGCTCCTCCGGTATAACAGCCGATCGGCTTTGAGTCGCATCGGTTGTTAACCCTGGAAAGCCGACCGCCCACTCTAAAAAAAAATGGTACCGGGATGATACCTGCAGCTGCAGGCATCATCCCGGGAAAACCCCCTAATGCCAAGGCCGCATATATGCGTACTTTCGGCGCCAAGGGGATACATGCTTGGGCTGTATATAATTTGCATGTATGCACACATTGTTAAAACAAAGCTGGAAACTTTTTATACGTAAGGAACTGTGGCATATATGCATAAATACTGACTGGATGCCTAATTTATTAATCTGAACACTGTGTGTTCATGTGTCTGTAAAAAAAAATAGGCTGCATTAAGAGAAGTAAGAAAGAAAAAAAAAAAAAAAAACTATGCTAGAAAACTGAGTAAACAGTAACAGTGAGACAAAAAAAAAGTAAGCTTTCACAGTAATCATAGATAAGTCTCAATGGTATACAGAATGATATCTTCAAGGAGAGAAGCATAAATATTCAAAAGAAAACTAGGAACTTGAAGGACTGTAAAGTGTGATATAGTCCATACTCGGCAGAATCTTTTCTATGTATGGTGTTTTGTGTATTAGGTCAGGACTCTGAGATATATTTCCCTAAACGTCTTTCAGGACAGCACCTGAGTGGCTCCTCCCATTTGTCAGGAAACACGCCTCCACCAAACTTCAAAAAGAGGCTCTTTCCCACATGCCAGTTTTTGTGTTTCCTCCGGAGCTGGGGAGTTGGGGAGTTAGGAGCTCCTCAAGGTACTGTCCTGAGAGGCCAGGCTCCCTGCGCCACCATTTTTTTTTTTTTTTTTTTTTTTTTACCTACCTCAGAAAACCAGTTCCTCCCATTTCCACAGGGTGATGCGTTATCTGTCGGATGGGCTCCTTCTCCCTCGTCAGTGCTCAGGGAGAGCTGGGGACTGCTCCAGGGGTTGACACTTCGAGGCGGCAAGTGGAAGCGGACACATTTTTATTTTATTTTTTCTCAGGTCTGGCCACTTTCTCTGAACGCCGCCACCATCTTGGGATTGGCAGTCAGAGGACTGCATCCGCCGTAAGTGAGATACCCGGGAAAGTGGGGCGGCATCCTAGGAGCACGCGCGGGGCGTCATTTCCACCAGAGGGAGGAATGGGTCTGGTGCCTATATTTCCGGTATTGTGCAGAGAGCGCTAATGGAGTCCGGAACCGGCGTTTAGCCACATACATCACGCTGCAGCACCAGGATGGTGTCGGGAACCGCAGCAAGTGGGACGGGCACCAGCAAGGCCCAGGTAAATGGACAGATGGGTATTCTGCTCTGTTACTTTGAACTCTGTCTCTGTGTCTCTGTGTCTCTCTCTCTCTCTCTCTCTCTCTCTCTCTCTCTCTCGTCACGGCAGGCCAAGAGCTCTGACCCAGGGATTAAAAGAAAATGTCCTTCATGCAAAACAAAATTACCTGAAGGTTGGAAAAAGACACTGTCCAGCATGCATTGACTCTTTAGTGAAGGAAGAGGCTTCTTCCGCATGCAGCGATTTTATTGCATCTGTCAAAAAGGAACTGGATGCCACCAATCAATCCTTTTGATCTTTGCTCGCAAATCTAGCCGTCTACCTCACTATCCCCTCAGAGCTCACTGTTGGTCCCGGCAGTGAAGGCAGAAGTAGGTCCTCCCAACCTGGAATGGCATTCCCCCTCAAATTCTAAGGAAGAGTCGGCGGAGGACGAGGTGGAAAATGCACCTTCTAAATATAAATTGTCTTTGGAGCAAGTAGACGGCCTACTAAGGGCAATTTATGCTACCTTGGGCCTAGAGGAAGAGCGAAAAATACTACTTTTCTGGTCCACGCAGTAATTACTGAGACAATTAAGAAAGAATGGGCTGAACCAGAAAGAAAGCCTTTCTTCCTAAGGGCCCATAAAAGGGGGTTCCCATTCAATGAAGACCCAGCGGCACTTTTGAATAAAGTTACAAAGCTCAATGCAGCCTTTTCTCAGGTTTCAAGATCAACTGATCTGGCATTTGAGGACAAGGGGCTTTTAAAGGACCCCTTGGATAAAAAGATGGATCAACAACTTAAGAGGGCTTGGCAATCCATCATGGGCAACCTCAAGCGAGCAATGGCGACTACTTGCGTCTCTAGGAATATAGAATATTGGGTGAAGCTCACATAATAGCCGATTCTCCTAAGCAAGAAATTCTTGATTCCTTTATGACTTTGAAACATAAGCTACAGCTGCTGACAGACGCATCAGCAGAATCTATCAGGATGACAGCAAAAGCCACAGCCCTAACTAAGTCAAAAGGGCGCTGTGGTTAAAGATCTGGCCGGGAGATGCGGCATCCAAAAACCAGCTATGCGGGGTCCCCTTTTAAGGGGACTTATTGTTTGGCCCTGATTTGGATTCAGTTCTTGACAGAACTGCAGATAAAAATAAGTCCTTTCCTGTCAAGAAGAAGAAACAGCCAGTCAAACGTTTTTTTCATCCTCAAAGGGCTCAACTAACAAACCTCAAGTGAAAAAAAAATAATTGGTCAGGGCAGAGGGGAAAAGGCAAAGGAAATATCCTTTTTCCATCCTCCTGCGTCAACCAGCCAAACGCAATGACAGCCGGTTACAAGTGGGAGGAAGGCTTCAAAATGTTCTCCCCTATTACGCAAGCATGACGGAAAACCAGTATATTCTGAGCATGCTGTCCCAAGGTTACAAAATAGAATTTTCGGATCACCCCCCAGAAGGGTACTTTATAACAAACCTACCAAGACAAAGGCCCTAGCTATGAAGGGACGTTAAGGATCTGATGAAACAAGGGGTTGTGACTCAGGTACCACTGGGGGAGTATTATCAGGGATTCTACTCCCATATATTTCTGATAAAAAAAATAATATCCGGAAGTTTTTGATCCTCAACTTAAAACCGCTAAACAGATCAGTCCTATACAAGAAATTTCGTATGGACTCTTTCTTCACGGTCAGAAACCTATTGACCAGCGAGTGCCTAATGGCATCAATCGACCTACGAGATGCCTATCTGCACATCCCTATAGCCCCTCAGTCTCAGAGATTCCTAAGGATGGCGATTTAAACATGGGGAACGAGGTGCTGCACCTGCAATTCAAGGCCCTCCCCTTTGGCCTTTCTTCTGCCCCACGAGTATTTACAAAGGTAATGGCAGAAGCTCTCGCACCTCTCCGCCTTCAAGGGGTCACAGTAATCTCGTACCTGGACAACCTGCTCTTCTTTGCCCCTTTCAGGGAGAAATTGTTAGAAGACCTGGGAAAAGCCTGCTGTCATTTAGAAACCTTGGGTTGGATCGTGAATGTTCAGAAGTCAAACTTCGATCCGGCTCAACAAGTGCAATTTCTGGGGTACCAAATCAGCTCAGTGAACAAAGGTTTTTCTTCCAGAAGTCCTAAATGTCATAGCTATGCTACAGACAAATCAGGAAATGTCAGTCAGACGGGTTATGTCAGCCCTAGGAGCCTTAACCTCGCCTATGCCAGCTATTCAATGGACAAGGCTACATTTCAGACCTCTTCAGAGTTTCCTCCTAAGGGCATGGAACCACAGGACAGAATCTCTGGATGCAAAAGTAAAGATTCCAACCAGAGTCAAACGATCGCTTTGGTAGTGGAGAAATCGGTCAATTCTGTCAAAAGGCCTACTGTGGTCTTTCCCAATAGAAAATGTGGTGACGAAGGATGCCAGCGTGTTGGGATGGGGAGCGCACGTGGATCAGAACTTGACGCGGGAAGAATGGTCCCGGTCTGAGGCAAAAGGGTCCTCAAATTGGACGGAACTAAAGGCAGTCGCCTTGGCATTGGGTGCCTTCTCTCCAATCCTCCCAAGGTTTCCATGTTCAGGTTCTATTGGACAACACTACTACCATAGCCTACCTGAACAAGCAGGGAGGCACAAGAAGCAAAACTCTTCAGTTGCTGGCATCAAAGTTCCTAGAGTGGGTGGAAAATCATTTTGCTGTCCTTATTGGCAGTCCACCTCATGGACACTCTAAACGTAGTGGCGGATTCCAGAGGCAGAATGTAGCTTGAATACAGAAGTTTTTGCAATGGTCACCAGAGCCTGGGGCCATCCACAAGTGGACCTGTTTGCGTCAGAAGAAAATGCACAGCTCCCGTTTTTCTTTTTCATTCACAGAAATGACAGTTCTCAGGGGATAGATGCCTTGGCACATCCTTGGAACTTTCATCTGGGTTACGCTTTTCTCCCGTTCCAGCTAATTCCGTTAGTATTGAGGAAAATACAAAGGGAAAAAGTGTCAGTAATACTGATTACTCGATTTTGGCCAAAAAGAGCATGGTTTACCACTGTTCTGCAGAAGGCAGTCAAACCATTTTGGCAGCTGCCTCTCCGACAAGATTTACTTTTGCAGGGTCCGATACATCACCCGGATGTGGCCAGACTAAGCCTCACCGCCTGGTATCTGAGGAGCAGTTGTTAAGGGACAAAGGTCTGTCAGAAAGAACCCTTAGTTACCACTTTACTTTCCAGTAGGAAAACGGTAACTAGAAACATTTACGCTAAATATTGAAGGTCTACAACTCCTGGTGTCGTTCGACAAATAGAATGGTAGGAAATTTGATGTCAGTATTGGAATTCCTTCAAAATGGCGCAGGCGAAGTCCTTGCAGTCAGCACACTAAAGGTGCAAGTTGCCAGAGTTTTTCTAAAGAGACCAGTCTCTTCTGAGCCCTTGGTCACAAGATTTTTTTAAGGCACTTGCTAGATCTAGACCAGCTCCAGCTAAGCATTTTCCCAAATGGGATCTATCAGTGGTCTTACAAGCCCTCCCAAAGGAACCTTTTGAACCATTATAAGCAGTTTCAATTACATCGGCAAGGAGAATTGGTGAACTGCACGCCCCATCGGTTAAAGAACCCTTCTTATCCATCTACACGGATAGGATTATACTTAAAACAGATCCGGGGTTTTTACCAAAAGTAGCGTTGGTTCACAACAGGTCGCAGGAGATCATCCTACCAACCTTTTGCTCAAATCCTTCAGGGGAAAAAGAAAGCCAATTCCACAATTTGGATGTAAGAACAACTCAATTACATTAACTTGAAGTAACAAAGGATTTTAGGTCTTCGGACTCTGTTTTGTACTTTTTTCAGGCAAACAGAAGGGCCACTAAGCATCAAAGGTGTCAATTGCTAGATGGCTTAAATCCACTATCCTGGCAGCCTACTCTGTCGGGGCTATATCCCCCGCTGGGAATTGGAGCACATTCTACCAGGGCTCAAGCCACTACATGGGCAGAAAAAGCTGATGCCACCCCAGATCAAATTCGTTAGGCGGCTACGTGGTTATTGGAAACACAATCTATTAATATATATCTATACTATTGTGATCTATCATACATATATCTATCGCAACTATTTGTATTAAATGTATGTGTCCCTTGTTTGCTAGTCTTACCCTTAAGAGAATTCTAGGCCTGATGGTACAATGGTACAATGTTACAATGGTACAATGTTATTATGAAAACAGACACAGTTGCTTAGTAAAAGAAATTACATTTATTCCCTAAAGGTAGGAATGTTACATACTAACAACCGATATCTATACAGCCTATATCAACAGTACTAATGAAAATGATACTTATTCTCTCCTCGAGGCAAAGTCCTGCTTGCTGAGCTCCCAGATGTAATAGAGGGCTCTCTCATTCCCAAACGTCCTTTTTTAAAGGACCTCATTCATACCTCATTCATAGCATACTAGCTGATTATGAATTACTTACCTGAGATCGAATCCCCCGTAGCGGTCCTCGTTCCCCTCCTCCGTCGCCGCCATCTCTCCTGGATTGACTTCCGGGTATCGCGGCTCCGGCGATGTGACTAGCCAGAGCCGCGATGACGTCACTCCCGCGCACGGGAGCCGCCACTAACGGCGCGATCGCCGTTAGAAACGGCACGCTCAGTGCATTTGGGGAAGGGATCACCGCTCCAAGTGGATGTGTGGAAATGACACTCTCCTCAAGGTGGAAGCATCAGGTGCAGGCTAAGCATGTAGCAATTAGAAGAGGGAAGGTCTGGACAGCCACACTCCAATAAAAACGCCTTTTATTGTGCAAAATAACAAAAGTACACACGACAGCAGGGTACAGGATAAAAATCTGATGCGTTTCACACTCAACAGTGCTTAGTCATAGCTATACAACCACAAAACTTTGCTACAAATATATACTAGTGCATATTAAACATGTGATCAATTGTGTAATTAATTGAAACTAATCAATTATTTAAATGAAATTTGGTTAATAACAAACGTGTGGTTGGGTGTGGGGGCACATATGTGTATTAGATGAATTAACTTAAAGTGAACCTGCAAAATTTAATAGTTCAGTTTATATAAGTGCTGGATGAATGTGCATGTATAGTGCTATCAAGATTTTTTTTTAGTGATTATTATTGTATAATGTTACTCATTCATATACATTCAATAAATACATCATTAACCACTTAAGACCCGGACCATTATGCAGCTTAAAGGCCTGGCCACTTTTCGCGATTCGGCACTGCGTCGCTTTAACTGACAATTGTGCGGTCGTGCGACGTGGCTCCCAAACAAAATTGGCGTCCTTTTTTTCCCACAAATAGAGCTTTCTTTTGGTGGTATTTGATCACCTCTGCGGTTTTTATTTTTTGCGCTATAAACAAAAAAAGAACGACAATTTTGAAAAAAATGCAATATTTTAAACTTTTTGCTATAATAAATATCCCCCAAAAATATATAAAAAACATTTTTTTTTCCTTGGTTTAGGCCGATACGTATTCTACATATTTTTGGTAAAAAAAAAGCAATAAGCGTTTGGTTTGCGCAAACGTTATAGCGTTTTACAAAATAGGGGATAGTTTTATGGCATTTTTATAAAAAAAAAAAAAAAAAAAAAAAAAAATATTTTTGTTTTTACTAATAATGGTGGCTATCAGTGATTTTTTTTTTCGTGACTGCGACATTGTCGGACACTTTTGACACATTTTTGGGACCATTGTCATTTTCACAGCGATCAGTGCTATAAAAATGCACTGGTTACTGTGAAAATGACACTGGAAGTGAAGGGGTTAACCAGGAGGGGGTGCTGTAGGGGGTTAAGTGTGCCCTGATGTGTTTTACTTACTGTGGGGGGCGTGGCTTAGCGTGTGATGTCACTGATCGTCGTTCCTTATGACAGGGAACAGACGATCAGTGACAGGCTCACTAGGAAGCACGGGGAGAGGTTTGTTTACACTTACCTCTCCCCGTTCTAACTCTCTGTGACCCGATCGCGCGACGCCAGCGGCCATCGGGTCCGCTGTTCCCGCGGGGGGGCGGTCACGGAGAAGAGGACCGGGTCGCGTGCGCTCCGGCACGCTCGCGACTCATGGCTGGGCTCTTAAAGGGAAAAATGTGTCAGTATCTATACAAGTGTACAATGAGACAGTAAATACCTAGAATGCTACCTATATGTATATAGGTGTAAATATGAGAAATAAAAATTATTTTCATATGAAAAAATAATAAATACATATGTGATATAAAAACATAAATTAAAATGTATATATCAAATACATGCACAAAATACATTATGTGCATCCGTACCCATTCATTTAGTAGCCTTTTTGTGCTGAAAATGCCCCCCTTGGCCTATACTCGAGTCACCTTTTTGCGCCTGATCTCCCGGAATTTGGGGACCCGGTACTGGCCGGCAGTAGGTCCCCTGGACCCCAAACTTGGCACACATGTAGCCCCACTCTTCCTCTACAAGTGTGCAAAGTTTGTTGTCCGGGCGATCCACAGCCGGGGAACACAGATTTTTCAAAGCCGGGCACCCCTTCCATAGACTCCCATGTTAAACGGTAATTTCTCTGGTAACTTTGGGGACCCGGTACTGGCCGGTAGTAGGTCTCCTGGACTCGAAACTTGGCACACGTGTAGCCCCATTTCTCCTCTAAGTGTGCAATGTTTTTTGTCTGGGGGACCTACGGCCGGGGAGAACCCTTTCCATAGCCTCCCATGTTAAACGTCAGTCTAGTCATGGGCACAGTGAGGCATGCAGATGGACACCCTAGACTTATACTCGAGTCAATAAGTTTTCCCATTTTTCTGTGGTAAAATTAGGTGCCTCTGCTTATATTCGGGTCGGCTTATACTCGTGTAATTACGGTAATCTCTGTATTGAGGAATATACATCACAGCAAAAGCTGTATGGAAATATATAAAAATACCGTATTAACGGTATTAAAATCAGGGGGAAATCGTGGGTGCGTGTTATACGCCGATACTCGCCTATCCCCGTCGAATCTCCGCTGACTGTGAGCGGAGCGCAGCGATCGTCACCGAGATACACATAGCCGAGTGTACTCGGCTTTTCTCGGCTCCGCTCACAGTCACGCCCAGTCCCGGCGTGACTGTAAGCGGAGCCGAGTAGAGCCGAGTACACTCGGCTATGTGTATCTCGGCTCCGCCCAGTCCCTGCGTTCTCTGCGGCGTTCGCCCCGCTCGGCGGCGCCAAATTTAAATTTGGCCAAGGCCACAATGGACACTGGGGGGGGGGGGCAAGGCTGCAATGGACACTGGGGGGGGGGGGCAAGGCTGCAATGGACACTGGGGGGGCAAGGCTGCAATGGACACTGGGGGGGCAAGAATGCAATGAAAACTTTGGGTTTGCAAGGCTGCAATGGACGCTGGGGCAAGGCTGCAATGGACGCTGGGGCAAGGCTGCACTGTGACACGGCTGCACTGTGACACGGCTGCACTGTGACACGGCTGCACTGTGACACGGCTGCACTGTGACACGGCTGCACTGTGACACGGCTGCACTGTGACACGGCTGCACTGTGACACGGCTGCACTGTGACACGGCTGCACTGTGACACGGCTGCACTGTGACACGGCTGCACTGTGACACGGCTGCACTGTGACACGGCTGCACTGTGACACGGCTGCACTGTGACACGGCTGCACTGTGACACGGCTGCACTGTGACACGGCTGCACTGTGACACGGCTGCACTGTGACACGGCTGCACTGTGACACGGCTGCACTGTGACACGGCTGCACTGTGACACGGCTGCACTGTGACACGGCTGCACTGTGACACGGCTGCACTGTGACACGGATAAGGCTGCATTTAAATGTACGTGTTTTTTTTTTTTAATTTTTTTTATTTATAACAAGGAAAGGGACCCTGTCGGGTCGATACATTACAAAGTAGTACGGGTATCAAGACAAACAACTTATTCAAAAACAGTCAGAATACATTACATCACATAGTCTTGATGTAGGAAGGAAAAGAAAAGCAGGGTTCAAACATATGAGTGTGAACAAATTGGTGGAGATTACGCTCCCTGGTGTATTGTCACTTAGTATGTCTGAGCTATTGTTAGTTTTATTCGTGACCTCTGATGTCTTTAATTTTGTTTCAGCGACTTGTTCCTTCCTAGGTGTCTAGTTCTGCCTGTTGGTTCCCTTTGCTCCGTTAGGGTATTTGTGCTTGAGGTTGTCGTGTTGTGTAGTACTGGGGACATGGGCCCAGTTCCTTGGTTTTTCCTGTTTATATTAGAGAAAAGGTGGAAAATAGAGTGTAAAGCAAATCCCCCCAGTTTAGGATGGGATTGGTTAAAGGTAGAATATTAGAATAGAGAAAGATATGAAAAAGAGAAAAAGAAGAGGGGATGGGGAGGAGTTGTGGGAAGATGGGTTGGGTGGTGGATAGGGGGGGGGGGTATGGGGGTACTGGGGCCCACGAACATGGGACATCAGTAATTCAGTCCTGTGTATCGGATGGGATTGGCGGTGGCGGGGTGCAACTCTGTGTGTCTGTTGAGGTTCCCTTCAGCGCCTGGCCCTCTGCCGAGTAGATGAAGATAATCCACAACTGCCAGGTGTTGGAGAATGTCTCTTGTCTATGCTGGGCTGTGAGGACGAGGTCCTCCATATATCTTATTTCCTCCACTCTCGCTATCCATGATGCTATGGTAGGTGGGCTTGTGGATTTCCACATTATCGGTATGCAGGCCTTGGCTGCATCTAGCAAGTGTCTGATTACCGATTTTTTGTATGTTTTTTCCGGAGTGTCTGATGCGTGGAGTAGGAAAAAAGCGGGGTCTACTGGTATGGGGCTGTCTGTAAATTTTTGTATAACTTCTCGAACCACTTTCCAAAAGTGATGTAGTAAAGGACAGGACCAGAATATGTGCAGCAGTGTTCCCTTTTCTGCTCGACACCGCCAGCAAAGGTCCGGCGTTGTCGGGAAGAATCTGTGGAGCAGGTCTGGAGTTCTGTACCATCTTGACAGTAGCTTATAGTTAGTCTCCTGGATTTTGGCGCATATCGAGGATTTGTGGGTGTATTTAATTATTCGTTGTTTCTTAGTTGTGCTGAAGTTGCAATTCAGTTCCGTTTCCCATTTGGTCAGCCCTGGTGGGGTAAAGTCTGTTTGTGGTACGTTTAGCAGGCTGTAGGTTTGTGAGAGCGTGTGCGTTATGGTACCCGATGTGTTGCAGAGTTCTTCTAATGTTGTGAGGGGACGGGATGTTGTCGGGTGGGTTGTCAGTGAGTGTAAGAAGTGGCTTAGTTGGCTGGCTCTCAAAGTCCAGCCGAAATGGGCCTGTGGCGTCTGAAAGTTCTGTTAACGTGGGCCAACGACCATTGGTACTAAAGTGAGAGGCCTGGTGAGTGCCCTCGTCTCTCAGTCTTTTAAATTCCGCGTCCTGTATTCCTGGTGCAAATTCGGGGTTTCCCAAGATGGGGAAGAGGGGTGAATTGGGGGATGATATGGGGGTCGTCAAGAAGAGACGTGCGCAGACCTGTGTTGTGGTTCCTATTAGCGGGTGTCGCTTGATTTCCGCTGGCAGGGACGGGTAGCACCAGGGAGCCCTTCCAAGTGGAGTCTCGCTTTGATGTTGCTCCAGTTGTGTCCAGAGCTTAGTCTCCTGGTGCCTGCACCAGTCTATAAGCCTGCCCAGGTGTACTGCCTGGTAGTATGTACGAATGTTCGGCAACGCGAGTCCGCCGTGTTGTTTAGGTAGAACCAAGAGTTTATAAGAGAGTCGTGGCCTTTTCTTAGCCCATACAAAGTCTGTAAACATGGTTTGTATTTGTTTGAAGTAGAGTGTGGGAATGTGAATAGGTATCGCCTGCATAAGATAGAGGAATTTTGGGAGTATCATCATTTTGAGGATGTTGCAGCGACCTATCCATGAATGTAGACCGGTGTGCCATTTTTTAAGTAATATTTTGATTGTTTTCAAAAGTGGTGGGAAGTTCAGCTCATATAACCGCGGGAGCGTGCGAGGGATGTAAGTACCTAAATATTTTAGGGCTGTCTGCGTCCATTTCAACTGGAAACCTGATTGTAAATGTGCAAGTTGTGCTGGTTGTATTCCTACTCCCATCGCCTCGGATTTAGTAAAATTAATTTTTAGGTTGGAGAGGGCTCCATATATCTTAAATTCTTGTAAGAGGTTGGGGAGGGAGATTGAGGGGGTAGTAAGTGTAAACATGAGGTCGTCGGCGTACGCCGATACCTTATGTTGTGCTTGTTGTACTTTCACTCCTGAGATGTTGGGGTTTTGTCTTACGTGGCATAGGAATGGTTCCAGAGTGAGGGCAAATAGAAGGGGGGACAACGGGCACCCCTGCCTTGTCCCGTTTGTAATCAGGAAAGGGTCTGAGAGCACTCCATTAGCCCTCATTCTGGCAGATGGTTTTTCATAGGTTGCGGCTATCCATTTTAGCATGTTGTCTCCCAGTCCCACATGCCGCAACGTGGCAAACATAAAGGCCCAACTAACCCGATCAAACGCTTTCTCAGCGTCCGTGCTCATAAAAACACTGGGCGTTTGGGTGCGGGTGACCGTATGTAGTAGATTCAAGACCTTAGTAGTATTGTCCCTTGCCTCTCTTGTGGGGACAAATCCCACCTGGTCTAAGTGTATTAGGTGGGGCAGGTGAGTCTGTATTCTGGTCGCTATTATTTTGGTGAATAGTTTGAGGTCCGAATTAAGTAGGGAGATAGGCCTATAGCTTCCACAGTTGGTCAGGTCTTTGCCTTCTTTCGGGATGACGGATATTTGTGCTTGTAATGTGGTGGCGTGTAGTTTCCCTCCTTTAGTAAGGCCGTTAAGCACATTAACTAGGCGTCCTCCTAATACTGGTAGTAGTGTCTTGTAGTAGTGTGGCGTGAGTCCGTCCGGCCCTGGGGCTTTTCCGATTTTAGTGCTTTTCAGCGCAAGTTGGACCTCCGATAATGTGATAGGGGCTTCTAACAGATCTCGGGTGTCAGCGGAGAGGGTGGGCATACGGGAGGTAGTAATATAATCTGTTAGGTGTTCTACCGATGGTGGCGTGTTGGATATGTTGTAGAGCGATTCATAGTAGGATTTAAATTCCTGTGTTATATGTTGTGGTAAGGTTCTTTTCTGTCCCGATGGCGAGCGTATGGAGGGTATGTATGACGCTGTTCTCTGGTCCCGTAATGACTGTGCTAGTAGTCTGCCGCATTTGTTGCCTGACTCGTAAATCCTTTTCCGTGATATTTGTAGTGCCGTCTTTGCTTTAAAATTTAACAGGTCAGTGACTTGCGTGCGTAATGCGTCCAGTTCGTTCCCTATCTGGTCAGTCGGGGTTTGCTTGTGTCTGATTTCTAGGGCGTGAAGTCTGCTGAGGAGAGAAGTCAATTGGGCTGTCCTTTGTTTTTTTAGTCTTGCGCCGTGTTTTATAAGTATTCCGCGAATCACCGCTTTGTGTGCTTCACATACTAGGCCTTCGTCACTTTCTGAGTCGCTATTGGTTTGAAAATAGTTGGTTATTTCCCTTGTCACCTCTGCCAGTGTGTCTGGGTCTTTCAGAAGGCTTTCATTAAGCCTCCACGGATTCCTTTGATTTTTTTGGAAGTCTGTTAGGGCATAACTCAGGATAGCTGGGGCGTGATCGGACCAAGTGATTGATCCTAGTGAGGTGTTTCTAACGGCGTGAAGTTGGTTGTGTGGTATCAACAGGTAATCAATTCGCGAATATGTGTTGTGGGGACGCGAGTAGTACGTATAGTCTCGTTCGCCAGGGTGAAAGAGGCGCCACGTGTCTATTAACTGTGATCTCTGAAGTGCTATATGGATAGTCTTGCGTGTGTTTCTCGGGGTTGATGAACTCCCTGTTGAGGTATCCTCCTCGGGTATTAGGGGGATATTCAGGTCTCCTCCCACTATTAGTTGTCCTTCAGTAAAGTTTTGTAGTTTGATCAAGTGTCTTGTTAGAAACGTATCTTGTTGGGTGTTTGGGGCGTAAAGGTTTGCGAGTGTTATTTTGATGCCCCCAATTTGGCCCTTGAGGAATAGAAATCTTCCCATCGGATCTGTCAGTATGTCTGTCAGGGACCATGGGATTTTGGCTGAAATTAATATTGAAACTCCTCGATTTGGATTCCTTGTAGGTCGAGTGATACACCGTCGGAAAGTATCTACTCCTGAGGATCGGGAGTGTGTTTTCTCGGAAGTGTGTCTCTTGCAAGAGAACAATGTCTGCCTTTAGGCGTCGCATATCATTAAGTAACATTCTCCTTTTCTCTGGGATGTTGAGTCCCTTCGCATTTAAAGTGACAATAGTAATGTCATCCATGTTCGCGGGGGGGGGGGGGGTGTAGGGAGGGGGGTAGGGAAGTACAGTAAAGAGTTAGAGAGAGGTATAGAATAGAGATAAGAATGTAGCAGAGAAAGATAGGTATATACAACCAGTACTAAAAGGGTATGAAATGCGCCCGCCAGAAGCCTAGTGCCTCTAGCGGTTGCCTACCAATTTAGCTGGTGCTCTAATGTGCGTGCAAAATTTTTGCAAAGACGCTCTCCAGGTGTCCTGGGTATCGTGCGTCGTCCTATGTGGGGGTGAGGTCAGCAGGGGTCCCTGCGAGTCTCCCGGTCCCTCCCCGACCACCCGGCCTCTGCTTGTATAAGAGTGTGTGGGCATACGTGCTCAATGGTGTATCGTATAGTGGTTTGTACGTTTCAGGCTATAATATATAAAAACAACACAAGGACATGGAAATTCAATACTTACTCATTTTCTAGTTATCAAAAAGAAAAAACTTTAACCAGAAAGACGGTATCAACGAAACAACATTAACTGAAATGCATAGGTTACATCTGTCAACGAATTATTCCCCCACATAATCCAACCCCCCCCCCCCAACCCGCGCCAGAGAAATTCCCCACAATAATTTATGGTCCTGAGCAGTTTGGTGCGGTTTCATTGTCCCCCCCCCCCCCATTTATGACTCCCCTTTCCGTCTGGCACCGCACCCCCCCACCCCCGAACACCCTCCAAGGCTGCATCTTGTCCCCTGATGGGGTCCAAACCCCCATTCCTCCCAAGCAACCACCCAGTATATGTTCTGCCTCCCCGTGGTCCCCCACGGGCCACATCTGTGGGCGTGGGTCTTGTTACCTAGAAAGTATCTTGACACCTGTCATCTGTTAGCTCCTTTCTGGGTAGGTGGTTATGACCCAGTTGACATGACGGGGGAGCCAGGTAAGTACATGTGTAGTTCTCCGCTTGTGGAGCAAAGGATGACGCCTGTAGGGGTGGTGCTCCAGTTTGGTGGTCAGGTAAATTGGGGTTCGGTAGTCCACCCGGGACAGTGCTGCAAGAGTATGTTCTCCTGCATGTGTCCCCGGGGGGGGGCGCGGGGGACGCACTGTCCTTCTCTCCCTTTGTGACCCCAGTCCTCCAGACAACAAAAAGGCAAAAAGGGCAAGGACTCCGGGGGGAGTAACCCTTGTGTTCAGCTCTGTGGGGGGTCTGCCGTGTGGAGGGCCTCTCTCTTAGTGGGAGTCTCGATTTGTAGTATGCAAAGTGTTGGGGGAAAAGGGGGGTAGGTGTGTATCTCTGCACCATGGCGGACCATTCTCCCCCTTCAAACTCTGAGGCGTGGGGGTGGCCTGGGCATAGAACTGGACCCTCGGCGGGTCTTCCGCAGCAAGCGAGGGGGGGGGAGGGGGCAGAAAACGGGGGGCAGCATCAAGGTAAGTTCAGTGGCCTATGCATTACAAACAATGGGTACAGGTATAGGCAGCTCTGCAGTAATCAGGACTCATGTGTACCATCGACTGCGGCGGCGGCGGTGCTGGAGCGGGATCGGCCTCGGTTCCTCTGCGAGCGCGGTGGTTGGTTGTATCTGCCCGTTGCTGGACCCGAGCGACCTGGTGCCTTCGGTAGCCTCATTAGCCAATTGGGCACCTGGACTGGTTCTGTGCCTATGAAGGAGAAGAATCCCGGCAGGTCCGCGGGCGTTCTCAGGGTGAAGGAGGTCTGCTCCGTTCGGAAGATTACCGCCAGGGGGTATCCCCAGCGGTAGGTGCATCCTCTACTTCTCGCCTTTTCCAATACTGGCTTTAACATGGCCCGGCGCTGCAGGGTTGCCCTGGATAAGTCCGGTAAGATCTGGATATTGGCCCCATCAAAGTCGACAGCGCCTGCCTCCCAAGCCTTTCGTAGTATGTTTTCTTTAATTGTAAAGCGGTGGAGGCGGCACAGTACATCGCGTGGCCTGGCTGGGTCGGTAGATCTGGGACCCAGTGTGCGGTGCACCCTGTCGATTTCAAGCGTCGGCGGGGGGGTCTCCAGCAGTCTGTGGAATATTGCGGTCACTGTCTCCGCCAGGTCTTCCGGGCCCGTGGCTTCAGGTATCCCCCGCAGCCGCAGGTTGTTGCGGCGGCTGCGGTCTTCCATTTCCTCTAGGTGTAATTGCATGTCTTGGGAGTTCATCGTGTGTGATACCTGCGCCTGCTCCAGGGCCTGCATGCGTGTCTCCAGTGCCGACACCCGTGACTCTCCAGATGTCACACGGTCCGACACTGTAAGCAGCTCTGCTTTCACCTCCTGGATGTCCCTGCTGTGCGCCTCCTCTATCCTTAGGATCAGCGTTTCTATGTCGGCCCTTGTCGGTAAGGCCTCAATGTCGGCTCTGGTGGGGAGGGCCCGCAGCATGGCGCGGAGGTCGTCGTCTATTCGGCCTTGCGATGTGTCCGACATCTCTGTACGGAATGCTGCCGGTGTCTCTGCAAGGTAGTACGGGTCCTCCGGTGGTGTTGGCGGATTGCTTTGGGGCAGGCCCGGGTTCCGTTCCGTGTGCGGCCCCCGTGGAGCGGCTACTATGGCGCCTGTTGCTTGCCTCGGTGTACCTTCGAAAAAATTATGAATACTGGTCTGCGAGTTCTGGGATCTGGTCCCTCTTGAGGTCGAGCGTGTCCTGTATTGATTTGGGGTGCTCATGCCGTGCCCACATGAGTTAAATGGCAGGTAATGGCCATGGTGTATCGGGTTAGGCCGGGGACTCTGTCGGTGCCCGTCTCTACTCGGCCATTGCTAAGCCGCGCCTCCCGGATTGTGATTTTATCATCAGTCAGGGAGTAAAGTCAAGCTATCCATCCCTGGGGGTCACAACCCGGCCGGCCAGAGTGCTCCAGCTTCCAGGGGCGGTTCACCAGTCTCAGGGGGGCAGAATGGTGGGCAAGGTGGCCGCCGGGTGAAGCAAGATGGCCGCCGTTCACAGGGCCGGAGCCGCTCTTCCTCCTGTCGGCCGCTGTGGGGGGGGGTAGATGATAGCCCCTGATGGAGGGTGGGCTCCGGTTGCTGTGTGGGTGAAAAGCCGAGCCACGGGGGGTCTGGCATGCCAGTACTAAGCGCTGGAGCCACGGCCGGGTATAGCAAGATGGCCGCCGATCACAGGGCCAGAGCCGTTTTTTTGTCTGCAGGCCCCCGTGCAGGTGCGTAGATGGGAGTCCCTGATGGAGGGTGGGCTCCGGGTGCCGTGTGGGGGAAAAGCTGAGCCACAGGGGGTCCAGGAAGCCAGGATTGAGGGCTGGAGCCGCGGCCGGGTGTAGCAAGATGGCCGCCGCTCCGGGAGTTAGGCCGGAGCCGCGGACTTTCCTCCAGACGGCCCCAGACACTGGAAATTTTACCTGCAGGCGGCAGTCTGGTGGTCTGGTTCGCGTTGGGTGCCTTGTGGGGAGCAGGATGAACTCGCTGAAGGGTGGATGCTTGTGATTCCGCACAAGGATGGCAGGAGCTCTGTCACAGAACGTCCTGTTCAGACCCCGGTCAGGCCACGCCCCCCTAAATGTACGTGTTTTTTTCCTTAAACTTCCCTCCTAAAAGTTTTTCTCCCTAAAATTCCCTCCTAAACTTGGGGTGCGTGTTATACGCCGATAAATACGGTACATATTTCCATACAGCTTTTGCTCCGTTTTACCTATTATTTCTATTTTCCCCTTTTTTAAAACATCCATCTCAAGTTCTTGTGTCCCACTCAATTTGTTCTATTTACATCGATCTACATATACTCTTAATACAGAGAATATTCTCATTTATAGAGCAGCTTTTTCTGATATACAGTGTCCATCCAGTCTTCGCATGGTTCTTCCTTACTTCCAATCTTGAGGTTTCTACTATATTTTCCATACCCATTCATTCTTTTTGCCCATCCCATATGAATGATTACATTATTATCAAAACATTAAAACTATTGAATTTATTTCATATCGGATTTTATAACTCCTTTTGGCTACTAAATCAATGGGTTCGGATGCACATAATGTATTTTGTGCATGTATTTTAACATTGTATACATTTTAATTTGTTTTTATATCACATATGTATTATTTTTTCATATGCAAATAATTTTTTTTTCATATTTACACCTATATACATATAGGTAGCATTCTAAGTATTTAGTGTCTCATTGTACACTTTTATATAGATACTGACACATTTTTCCTTTTATACACGAATGCACTTTATATATGTATATGTCTTTAATGATGTATTTATTGAATGTATATGAATGAGGAACATTATACTATAATAATCACTAAAACAATTATTGATAGCACTATTACATGCACATTCATCCAGCACTTATAGTTATATAAAATGAGCTATTTAGTAGACATCGGTGCCTGTCTTTTGCAAATATCTCCTAAAGCGTGTAGGTTTAGGAGATATTTCTTGCACCTACAGGTAAGCCTTAATCTAGACTTACCTATAGGTAAAAGAGGTCTGTAAGCGTTTACAACCACTTTAAGTTAAATAGTCCTTTGCCTTTGACACAAGGCTTCAGCCTCAAGGTTTGCAAAATTGCTACAGGTTCTGCAGATGGATATGCCATTGCTTACACTACTTGTACTACTTTGAGGTTTAATATGGCATGTTTAGGTGCACTTGCTTGATCCTCATTTTGTGTTCATTTGAATGTTTTTTTGTTTTTTGTTCTACTAGTTTCTCACCAGATGGACAGGGAACTCCTGTGCCTCACATCACCTGTTGATCTCTTAGGTGGTCCTGTTCCTTCTTGCCTTCCTTCTCCTCAGTTGCATCCTGATCCAGTTCTCCTGGAGTCTGGTGACCTGATACGGTTTGAGGAACAACTGTCAAGTGAGATTTCTTTTTTTTTTTGCTTTTGATAACCTAACCGTTTTTAGTTTTGTGCTATAATTTGGAAACTGTTTGCACAGGTTGTTTTGGTGAAAATTATTTTTAGTTAAGATCTTTAGCAGAGTTCTTAGAAAAGCTTCTACATAAAGTAGAGTTGCATGCTTAATCGGTAGAAAATTGCAATCTCGATTCAACCCCCCTCACGATCTTGATTTGGCATTTCTGCGAGTCATGTAACAAGTGCAGAGCTGTTCTCTGCTCAGAGCTGTAAAAAAAAAAAAGCCAGCTAAGTTTATTACAATATTGCTCAGCACTAGGGATGAGCTTCGAGTTCGAGTCAAACTCATGTTCAACTCGAACATTGCCTGTTCGCACTTTTGCCGAACATCGAACAAATTAGGGTGTTCGCGGCAAATTCGAAAAGCCGCGGAACACCCTGTAAAAGTCTATGGGGGAAATCTAAAGTGCTAATTTTAAAGGCTTATATGCAAGTTATTGTCCTAAAAAGGGTTTGAGGACCCGGGTCCTGCCCCAGGGGACATGTATCAATGCAAAAAAAAGTTTTAAAAATGGACGTTTTTTCGGGAGCAGTGATTTTAATAATGCTTAAAGTGAAACCATAAAAATGAAATATTCCTTTAAATTTCGTACCTGGGGGGGGGGGGTGTATAGTATGCCTGTAAAGCAGCGCTTGTTTCCCTTGCTTGGAACTGTCCCTGCACAAAGTGTAATTTCTGAAGGAAAAAAAGTAATTTAAAAGCACTCGCGGCTATAATGAATTGTGGGCTCCCGGCAATACAGAGAAAAGTCATTGATAAAAAAATTAAAATGCGTGAGGGCCCCCCCAAATTCCATTACCAGGCCATTCAGGTCTGGTATGGATATTAAAGGGAAAATCTGCGTCAAATTTAAAAAGACGTGGGGTTCTCCCCAAATATCCATACCAGACCCTTCGGGTCTGGTATGGATTTTAAGGGGAACTCCACGCCAAATAAAAAAAATGGCGTGGAGTTCCCCCCAAAAATCCACACCAGACCCTTTATCCAAGCACGCAACCTGGCAGGCCGCAGGAAAAGAGGGGGGATGAGAGTGCGCCCCCCCTCCTGAACCGTATCGGGCCACATACCCTCAACATGGGGAGGATGCTTTGGGGGTCTGTGACCCCTCAAAGCACCATGTCCCCATGTTGATGGGACAAGGGCCTCCTCCACACAACCCTTGCCCGGTGGTTTTGGGGGTCTGCGGGCGGGGGGCTTATCGGAATCTGGAAGACAAAGGGGACCCCCAGATCTCTCCCCTCCCATATGTGAATTGGTAAGGGGTACATTGTACCCCTACCATTTCACAAAGAAAGTGTAAAAAAAAAAAGAAAAACAGACACAGTTGGGAAAGTCCTTTTATTAAAAATAAAAAACCCATTCCAGCGATGTAATCCAATGTCCAGCGCTGCAGTCTCCACTCCACACGAAACATCATTGGCTGAGCGGACCTGATGGGGAACTTCCTCCGCAGTGTAATAAATGAATAGACCCCACCTCTTCTCACGTTCCCCATCAGGTCCGCTCAGCCAATGACGTAGGCGGGGTCTGAGGTACGAGGGGGTGGGGTCACCCGTTAGTTCATAGGGGTAAGCCCCAGCTTTCCCCGCTTGCAGGGAATAGCCAACGACGTAGGCAGAATTCCGCCTACGTCATTGGCTATTCCACGGCAAGCGGGGAAAGCAGGGGCTTACCCCTATGAATTGACTGGTGACCCCGCCCCCTCATATGTCAGACCACGCCTACGTCATTGGCTGGCGGACCTGATGGGGAACTTCCTCCGCAGTGTAATAAATGAATAGACCCACCCCTTCTCACATTCCCCATCAGGTCCACTCAGCCTTACACCCAGTGAAGCTGACCCCGCCCCCTACGTCATTGGCTGAGCGGACCTGATGGGGAACGTAAGAAGGGGCGGGTCTATTCATTTATTACACTGCGGAGGAAGTTCCCCATCAGGTCCGCTCAGCCAGTGACGTTTCGTGTGGAGTGGAGACTGCAGCGCTTGACATCGGATCACCACGGGACACTGGATTACATCGCTGGAATGGGTTTCTTATTTTTTTATTTTTAATAAAGGACTTTCCCAACTGTGTCTGTGTTTTTTTACAATTTTTTTTCACTTTCTTTGTTACCAATTCACAATTAATTTTCTCTGTATTGCCAGGAGCTGACAATTCATTATAGCCGCGAGTGCTTTTAAATTCCTTTTTTTCCTTCAGAAATGACACTTTGTGCAGGGACAGTTCTAAGCACGGGAAACAAGCGCTGCTTTACAGGCGTACTATAAACTCCCCCAGGTATGAAATTTAAAGGAATATTTCACTTTTGTTTCACTTTAAGCTTTATTAAAATCACTGTTCCCGAAAAAACGGCCGTTTTTAAAACTCTTTTTTGCATTGATACATATCCCCTGGGGCAGGACCCGGGTCCCCAAACCCTTTTTAGGACAATAACTTGCATATTAGCCTTGATAATTGGCACTTTTGATTTTGAACATTCGAGTCCATTGTATTTAATAGGGTTCTAAAGTTTGCACAGACTTTAGGTCTGTTCGCAGGTTCTGGTGCGAACCGAACGGGGGATGTTCGGCTTATCCCTACTCCGCACTGAAAGATAAAAAGAAACCTTGTATCATTAGGTTCTTTTAGATCAAAGGGATGAACTTCGGTCTGTAAATGAGGTCAGATTAACCACTTAAAGCGGAGGTTCACCGGAAATTTTTTTTTTTAAAAGCCGGCAGCTACAAATACTGCAGCTGCTGACTTTTAGAAAATGGACACTTACCTGTCCAGGTCGCCCGCGACGTCGAGCTACCGCTCGGCTCTCGGCTTCCCCCGCCATTATACTCAGTGAGGGAATCGGGAAGTGAAGCGCTGCGGCTTCACTGCCCGGTTCCCTACTGCGCATGCACGAGTCGCGCTGCACCGTCCTCACTGGTCCCTGCTGTGTCCTGAGAGCCGTGTGTTTCCCAGAACACGGGGGGGGGGGGGGGATAACGCGAAGGGGTGGGACCAGTATTTTTTGCTAGAAAATTACTTATTACATTTTATATATTTTTTTTTCAAGAGACCCTACAGACTAAAATGGCCATCAAAGCAATATTTTATGTCACACTGTATTTGCACAGCAGCCTTTCAAATGCAATTTTTTGGGGAAAAAATCCTCTTCAATAAATGGGGGGGGGGGGGAGAACACATTAAAGTTGGCCCTATTTTTTTGTTTAATTTGAAAGATGTTGCGCCGAGAATCGTGAGAGAATTGTGATTTTTATTCTAAGCAAAAAATCGAGATTCTCATTTTATCCTGACTCGTGCAGCTCTAACATAAAGGGATCTCTGCTTGAGAAATACACATTTAATGGTGTATCAAAATGTCTAGAGTTTTGGTGAGCGTGACTGTAGATTTTGTATATAGAATACCAGTGTTCTTACATTTGGAATCTGCCTCCAGTTTTTTTGTTTAATGGCAAAAATATTTTATAAGAAAGATGACGTTTAAAGCGGAGTTCCCAAAAATTGAACTTCCGCTTATTTGTCTCCTCCAAAACTCTCCCTCCGTGCCACATTTGGTGCTGCGGTAAAGCTTATCCCCCTTCCTCCGCCGCCCGGCCTATTGGAAAGTGCAGCATGCTTTGCGCATGAGCAGTAATGGCGGCGGCTGCACCCGACGATCAGGCTGGGGTGCTGACATCACGGCTCCCTGGTCAGGTAAGTGTCCATATGTTAAAAGATGGTAGCTGCAGTATTAGTAGCTGCTGACTTTTAATTTTTTGTGGGGTGGGTGGACCTCCACTTAGATCACTGGCTTTAGTCTATGGCAAATGGAAATAGAAAAAATCCGCACTAACACATACCTAGTGACTAACCATAAACCTAAATAACAAACCAAATGAGCAGCGGCTAGAAGTGAGATACACACTGGGTAGAAGTGAAAAAGAAAATGTAGCCGTGCTAAGTAAAATTAAACCATAATAATTAACCAAAAATAAACCCACACAATCAATATTGAAAGAGGGTGTATGGTTACACCATATATCTGGAACAATAAAATAGTGATAATAAAGTCCCAACTAAGTGCATATATAAAAAACTTCCAATAGTTGTAGCAAGTCCGTGAACATGAATAAGTATCAGTGAGGTATAATCGGTGACGTATTCCACCACCCCATACACTGTGCCACCACCCCATACACTGTGCCACCACCACATACACTGTGCTGCCACCACCACATACACTGTGCCGCCACCACCACATACACTGTGCCGCCACCACCACATACACTGTGCCGCCACCACCACATACACTGTGCCGCCACCACCACATACACTGTGCCGCCACCACCACATACACTGTGCCGCCACCACCACATACACTGTGCCGCCACCACCACATACACTGTGCCGCCACCACCACATACACTGTGCCGCCACCACCACATACACTGTGCCGCCACCACCACATACACTGTGCCGCCACCACCACATACACTGTGCCGCCACCACCACATACACTGTGCCGCCACCACCACATACACTGTGCCGCCACCACCACATACACTGTGCCGCCACCACCACCACATACACTGTGCCGCCACCACCACCACATACACTGTGCCGCCACCACCACCACATACACTGTGCCGCCACCACCACCACATACACTGTGCCGCCACCACCACCACATACACTGTGCCGCCACCACCACCACATACACTGTGCCGCCACCACCACCACATACACTGTGCCGCCACCACCACCACATACACTGTGCCGCCACCACCACATACACTGTGCCGCCACCACCACATACACTGTGCCGCCACCACCACATACACTGTGCCGCCACCACCACATACACTGTGCCGCCACCACCACATACACTGTGCCGCCACCACCACATACACTGTGCCGCCACCACCACATACACTGTGCCGCCACCACCACATACACTGTGCCGCCACCACCACATACACTGTGCCGCCACCACCACATACACTGTGCCGCCACCACCACATACACTGTGCCGCCACCACATAGAATGCGCGCTTACCACAAGGCAAGCAAGATGGGCTTGCGGCTAATTAGCCAAAGGCCTTTATCCAGGGGCTTCTGAAGCGGCAACTCCGGATGGTCCAAATGGTGGAAGAAAAGTAAGCAGCGGATGGCTGAATTATCTGGAACATTCAGATCTCATGTGAAGTGGTCGAGTATTACCAAAAAGGAACTCACCTTAGTGAAAATCCGATTATAAATTGGCATTTATTAAGAGTAAAAAACACACTTACAGCAGTAAGATGATTAAAAGCAACAAATAGCCGGCCGGCAAACGCCTGTCTGCTCAGACAAATGCACACGATGACGTCGGCACGTCCACTCCTCCGGACGCGCGTTTCGACATAAAATTACGTCATGTGGAACGGACAACATACGGACGAATCGCGTTATATACAGAGCCACAGAAAACAAGCCTCGAGTCAGGACCGGGAACATCTAAGGTTTTGCACGGAGACCCGACCGAAGTCGAATCCACCATGCTAGAAACTGGCAAGAAGGTTAAAACCACTATGAAACCGTCAATCAGAACTGAATACCTAAAAAAGAGGATGAGAACCTATAGAACAATAATATAAAAATGTATTCAAATATAGCCTAATACAAATCAATAATAACACTTGAATAGTGTCAAACCAGACATAATTTGAAGCAAACCCCCTCTGGTGTTGATTCGGTGAACAGTCACTACACATGTCAAATGGATGCGATAACACACAGTAAGTGTGAGGGAAAATGAAATAGATAAAAAAAGAACTAGCAGATTAATGAAAAATGTCACATAAATTAAAATACGAATGACAACGTTCTAGTAAATAGACACCAGGCTGTTTATAAACCAAAAAAATCTATATAAATCTCTTAGGTTTACTTGTATTGGGAAACTTCATTTGAGTGTAAGTTAAAAAAAGGGAAATAATAATACACTCCTCTTGATGTGAAGAGTGAATATGCTGTAATGTGTACATGAGACCCAAAATGGTAACTAAAATTAATAAACACCTGGCCCAAGGAAGGCCCCTGGGTTGTTAAAAAGGGGCACCAGTTACTAATGACACAAATGAATAGTAGGCAAAAATAAAATAACATGGGGAAAAAAGGGGGGGTAAAATTAAAAACAGCCATAATAGCAATGTGTTAATATATCGGAAAACCAATATGATCATGGGGGAGCACCCACCCCAAGTAGATCTATTAGAGTGGGTCTTATTATACGATTAGATGAACTAATTCAGATAATTTCAACTGTGTATAGATTGGCAAACCATATTGAAAAAAGTTCCAAATTGATTTTTTTTTTTTCAAATTATAATAAAATCAATATAGGAATTAAAACTAAAATTAAAACCTAACGGCCCCAACCTGGCAACAAGGGCTGCCAAGTTAAAGATGACCCACCGCTGGTTCAGATCGAGTTCACATCATGATTGGACACAATTTTGATTACAACCAAGAAACAATTGGAGTGTAATACAAACCAAAAGCTTACCGGAAAAGATAAATTCAGGAATTGTCTATAAAGGCGTCAACGTCCACGTTTAGACCAAAAGGTGTGTAACATTTTATTTTATGTCTCCAAGACATTTCAATTTTCTCCATTGTGGGCGATATTTATCAATCCCCAAAAAGATGGTCTTGGAGGGGTCTTTATTATGGACCAAAAGATAGTGCTTGGAAACCGAATGTTTCGGAAAAACGTTTTTGACATTAGTAATATGCTGATTAAGTCTTACGGAGAGGGGTCGCTTGGTTCTGCCCACATACTGAAGCCCACAAGGGCATTGGAGCAGATAGACGACCCGCTCCGTAGAACAAGTAATGAAAGGTGAACCTTTTGAGTACGTCTTTGTGTGCATCCATTAAAGGAGCACACACGACATCTTCTGCATTGGTAAAAACCTGTGAGGTTCTCAAAAAAACATGTCTTAATAACTGGAGGATCCAGAACATTCGATGCCACCCTATCCTTCAATGAGGACGCCCCTCTGTATATCACCTGGGGCCTATCAGGTAAGACTGATCCCAAAAAAGGGTCATTGCCCAAGATATGTAAGTAAGGAGGAAATACCGCGCTGCTAAGTGAAAGTGAAGTAGCTGCCAGCACTAAGCAAATAGAAAATTTGTATCAGAAATGGAAAGTAAAACAGTGCAGCGCTAATCATTAATAATCATAAATTAATATGCAAGTATATATTCACATATATCAAAAGAATAAATACATATGTAGGAGAATATCCTATAGGTAATCCACTAAGTGTGCATAAAATAACATATATTCAAACATAAAACATTCTGTGAATAAAACAGTAAAATGCTGCTAATGGGCATATCATATGGTGGATCGGTGCAAACGTTTCCCCTGAAAGGAAGCAAAATATATGTCAGGCTGCACTGTGGGGAGTCCATAAAACTATGTCTGTAAATAATGGAAGTGACGGTTATCCCAGGGAAGGAGGATGTTGAGGGGATATCTGAGAAGGACGTCTCCAAAGACCTTGATAGAGGGGGCTACAGCTCCAGGGGGATTAAATAGAGAGGCATTTGAAGAGCCTGAATGTTGGTAATCGGTAAACATTGACTGGTTACTTTGGATGGGGTTAGAAAGCATATAACGCTTGATATTGAACTTGTGTATATACATACAAGTTTCAAATTTGTTAAGCCTGCGTGGGGGTGCATACTTAAGACCCTTATCCAGCACTAGTTTCTCAGATTCACGCAAGGTCACTGTGCTGAGATTAAGGATGCCTGCCCCAACTATAGTTTTTTTCTCTGTAGTTCGTATCCTTCTCCCCCTCTAACTCCTCTCTTTGGTCTCCGGTGCGTTTGGTGCCCTGACCAGGCCTGTGAAAACCCCACTGCTGTGGGTCTTGTCTAAATGAGCTGGGACCACCATACTACAGTCCACTCCCATTACCAGAGTTATAGGGGACTAGAGGGGCACCATTTACTCTGATTGGATAGGATGCTTCATTTCTCTGATCAGTCACCTGTCGGACCCTCTTTGTCACGTAGGGGAAAGAACCAATTCTGTTTATTTACACCATATTCATATTCGTTTCCAGCTTCTGACATGCCGGGTGGTTCAAAATGGCTAGGGCAAGAGGTATAATTGGGGCCATATCCATAGCTATATTGATTCACCGAACCAGGACCCCGAGGAGGTGGGGAACCCCCACCACCTTGTGGTTATAAGGTCCTTGTGCCCGTATCTGTGGGGGGCGCCCTTGATTATAATTGGGGTTGTAATAAGGGGTACCTCGCCCCCAGGACCCTGATTGAATTTTGGTGCACGCTGAGGGAGTGGCTGATGATGGTTAGGTGGTAGCCCACCTCTACCAATAGCCTGCATTCTATAAGGAGATAGGACCCCATTCTGGTTCTAGTGGGTGGACCTTGGGAACTCACTCATGGGTTCCTTGGAGTGGGCTGTGACCCCACCAGTTGGTGATCTTTATTAGAATCAACCTGTGGTGCAGTTTCCATTTCTATATTACCCACATTGGCTTGTTCAGATAAAAGTTTTTTTTGCAAATCAAAAACGACACCACCCTGATAATCGGACAAATCCCTATTTATATTTTTTCTTTTTTTTGTTCTCTACCCTCTTTTTCTAATAATTTTAAAAGTGACTGTGATTTGTCTCTATATTCGTTTCTCGACATGGAATCAGTTTCTCTTTAACTACTTGAGGCCCGCGCTATAGCCAAATGACGGCTACAGCGTGGACCTGAAAATCCGGGAGGCCATCAATAGAGGTCCTCCCCTTTGCGCGCCCCTGCAGGGCGCGCGGCGCGTGCTGTGATCACCTGAGACTTGGGTGATCACCGATCCGAGTAAGTGGACGATCCCGACCCCTTACCACGTGATCAGTTGTCAGCCAGTGACAGCTGATCACCTGATGTAAACCAAGAATCGGTAATCATTTTCAGCGTGAGGAGAAATAAATAAAAGGATTACCGGCTCATGCACAAGGGACATGGGTTCCGAGGAGGAAGGAGGCAGATGTACCTCATCAGTGCCAGCTGCCAATTGCCACCTGCCAATGCCCACAAGTGCCACCTGCCAATGCCCACAAGTGCCACCTGCCAATGCCCACAAGTGCCACCTGCCAATGCCCACAAGTGCCACCTGCCAATGCCCACAAGTGCCACCTGCCAATGCCCACAAGTGCCACCTGCCAATGCCCACAAGTGCCACCTGCCAATGCCCACAAGTGCCACCTGCCAATGCCCACAAGTGCCACCTGCCAATGCCCACAAGTGCCACCTAGCAATGATACCTATCAATGCCACCTATTAGTGCCACTTCTGTGTCCACCAGTGCCACTTATCAATGCCCTTCAGTGCCACCTTATCGGTGCCCACCAGTGCCGCACATCAGTGCAGCCTCATCAGCGTACATCAATGGAGAAAAATGATGGCTGTTTTTAATTTTACCCCCCCCCCCCTTTTTTTTCAATGTTGTTTTTTTTAATTTTATTCTTGCCTACTATTAATTTGTGTCATTAGTAACTGGTGCCCCTTTTTAACACCCAGGGGCCTACCTTGGGCCAGGTGTTTATTAACCGCTTCCATACTGGGCACTTAAACACCTTCCTGCCCAGACCAATTTTCAGCTTTCTGCGCTGTTGCACTTTGAATGACAATTGCGCGGTCATGCTACACTGTACCCAAACTAAATTTTTATCATTTTGTTCCCACAAATAGAGCTTTCTTTTGGTGGTATTTGATCACCTCTGCGATTTTTATTTTCTGCTAAAAAATAAAAAAAAGACCGAAAATTTTGAAAAAAAAAAAGGTTTTTTTTGGTTTCAGTTACAAAACTTTGTAAATAAGTTAGTTTTCTCCTTCACTGATGGGCACTGATGGGGCTGCACTGACGGGCACGGATAAGGCGGCACGGATGGGCACCAATGAGGTGGCACGGATGGGCAACGATCGTCGGCACGGATGGGCAACGATCGTCGGCACGGATGGGCAACGATCGTCGGCACGGATGGGCAACGATCGTCGGCACGGGTGGGCAACGATCGTCGGCACGGGTGGGCAACGATCGGCGGCACGGGTGGGCAACGATCGGCGGCACGGGTGGGCACAGATAGGCGGCACGGGTGGGCACAGATAGGCGGCATGGGTGGGCACAGATAGGCACGGATAGGCGGCATGGATGGGCACTGATAGGTGGCATGGGTGGGCACTGATAGGTGGCATGGGTGGGCACTGATAGGCGGCATGGGTGGGCACTGATAGGTGGGCACTGATAGGTGGCATGGGTGGGCACTGATAGGTGGCATGGGTGGGCACTGATAGGTGGCACTGTACTGTACTAATGGATGCCAATCAGTGCCAAACAATAATGCCTGCCAATCAGTGGTGCCCATTGTGGGCACTGATTGGCATCTATTGTGGCACTGATTGGCATCCATTATCCCTGGTGGTCTAGGGTGGCATACCTTATTGTGGGCTTCCCTGGTGGTCTAGTGGCATCCCTGGTGGTCTAGTGGCATCCCTGGTGGTCTAGTGGCATCCCTGGTGGTCTAGTGGCATCCCTGGTGGTCCAGTGGGCATCCTCGGGGGGGCTGTGCTGATAATCGATCAGCACAAACCCCCCCTGTCAGAGGAACAGCCGATCGGCTCTCCTCTACTCGCGTCTGACAGACGCGAGTGAGGAAAAGCTGATGACCGGCTTTTCCTGTTTACACTGTGATCAGCCGTGATTGGACACGGCTGATCACGTGGTAAAGAGTCTCCGTCGGAGACTCTTTACCTAGATCGGTGTTGCGGGGTGTCAGACTGACACCCCGCAGCAACGATCGCCGCGATGCGCGCCCCCGGGGGCGCGCAGCGGCTCAAAATCCTGAGGACGTCATATGACGTCCAGTCAGGATTCTGCAACCACTTTGCCGACGTCAATCCGCTATAGGGCGGGCGGCAAGTGGTTAATTTTGGTTACCATTTTGGGTCTCATGTACCCATTATTACAATATATTCATTCTTCACATCAAGATGAGTGTATACCAACGTATTTTTTTCCCTTTTTTTTTTTTTTTTTTTCTTTTTTTAACTTGCACTCAAATTACATTTTCCAATACAAGTAAACCTAAGAGATTTATATTGATTTTTTTGGTTTATACACTGCCTGGTGTCTATTTACTAGAACGTTGTCGTTCTTATATTAATTTATGTGACAATTTAATCCGCTAGTTTGCCAATCTTCAGGCTGGCATTCTCCCCTTTTTTCTTTCTTTTTTATCTTTCATTTTCCCTCACACTTACTGTGTGTTATTGCATCTATTTGAGATGTGTAGGGACTATTCACCGAATCAACACTAGAGGGGGTTTGCTTCAAATTATGTCTGGTTTGACACTATTCAAGCGTTATTATTGATTTGTATTAGGCTATATTTTAATACATTTTTTATATTATTGTACTAAAGGTTCTCATCCTCTTTTTTAGGTATTCATTTCTGATTGACTGATTCATAGTGGTTTTAACCTTCTTGTCAGTTTCTAGCATGGTGGATTGGACTTCGGTCGGGTCTCCGTGCAGAACCTTAGATGTTCCCAGTCCTGACTCAGATCGAGGCTTGGTTTCTATGGCTCTGTATATAACGCAATGCGTCAGTGCGTTGCCCGTGCCCCAAGACGACGTAATTTTATGACGGAACGTGCGTCAGGAGGAGTGCTGACGTCATTGCATGTGTTTGTCTGAGCGGACGGGCGTTCGCCAGTCGGCGGGCTATTTGTTGCTTTCAATCATCTTACTGCTGCAAGTGTGTTTTTTTTACTCTTAATAAATGCCAATTTATATTGGATTTACACTATGGCGAGTTCCTTTTTGGTAATACTCTACCACTTCACATGACATCTGAATGTTCGAGATAATCCAGCCATCCGCTGCTTACTTTTCTTCCACCATTTGGACCATCCGGAGTTGCCGCTTCAGAATCCCCTGGATAAAGGCCCTCGGCGGGGTAATTAGCCACAAGCCCATCTTGCTTGCCTTGTGGTAAGCGCGCATTCTATGTGGTGGTGGAATACGTCACTGATTATACCTCACTTATACTTATTCATGTTCACGGACTTGCTACAGCTATTGGAAGTTTTTTATATATGCACTTAGTTGGGACTTTAGTATCACAATTTTATTGTTCCAGATATGGTGTAACCATACACCCTTTCAGTATTGATTGTGTGGGTTTATTTTTCGTTCTTTAGTCTATGGCAGGTGTTGAGGAGTTTCCCATGTTAAAAACAACCATTGGCAATTAGTTTGTACTATAAAAAAAATGCAAAACACAAGTGCAAAATGTGACCATGAATTTGTGTTTACCGACGCCTTTAGTCTGCCAAGCAAAATGGATGCTTAGTGCAAGAAGAGAACTAGGATTTAATTGGTATTGCAGAAACTTGGCTTCATTCTTCAGATCATTGGGCTATTAATATTCCTGGCTTTGCTCTCTTTTGGAAAGACAGGGTAGAATGAAAAGGTGGTGGTGTCTGTCTCTGTGAGAAGTGATCTCAAAGCAAGCGTGAACATCTGGGTAATGGTGGCCATATCAGGATTTCATTTAATGTTCGCTTCAAAGAACAAGAACATACTGGAAAGAAATCGCTTAATTTTAAGATAGCAAAGTTTTCCAAGGCTGAGTGCTACTCTCCAAGATTGACAACCCACCCCCATTTCACACCGGTGTGACTTGTCATGCGATTTGACAGGTCCCAATTGCATGACAAGTCTCAACCTATTAACATTTATAGGTTAAGTTGGTCCAGGGAATATCCGATTGCCTCTCGGGGGATCAGGAAGGAATTTTTTCCCCTGCTGGAGCAAATTGGATCAAGCTTTGCTGTTTTTTTTTCTTCCTTCCTCTGGATCAACTGTTGGTATTGGATTGTGGTATGTGTCATATGTATGTATGTTTGTATGTGTGTGTATATATATTTAAATATGTGTATTGGTGTCAGTGGGAAGAATTGTGCCCCTTCATTCTGGTCAGTGGAGGAAATAGTGCCCCAAGGGCCAGATAAAGGCAAGTTTGGAGACCACTGTTCTAAAGGGTTGTACTTTGCCAGTGTACTAAAACAACTGCTGCACTAAAAAATCCCTGGATGCAATAACCGTAGAAAAAAGTGAAAAGTGCGCTGTCACAATAACAAGTTTTATAAGCTTATATGACTTCTAATACTGGTACCATATATGAATAAACAAATGATATCTAGCACAAAAAACTACTGATACAGTGAGACAGAGTCTGAAACAGACAAACGTCTTTGAAACAAAAACTGGTGCAATAAGCCCTTCATCAATGGGACCAAAAATTATGCTTAAACAAAAATAGTCAATCAGTGTATAAACTACTGTGTCCGATATTGGTGTCCATCCGTAACGTTAAGCCAGTGAAATCCTTCATGCAACCATATCCAAACATGGCAGGACTTTACAACCGTGTAAAAGAAAGTTTTTAGTTGGCCGTTTACCAGATCCATAGATCCTCATATGATCTAAATGCGCGTGTTCGGTATCTTAACAGAGGAATCGGCTATTGGAGATCATTCACTGGGACTCCAACTCTCTGTGCTCGGACAGTAACAGATTATGGAGGTAGGAAGACTCTTGGTGCATTATCATTAAACACCACAAAGCTTAATAAAAAAATTGTACTTACAAAAAAATACTTGGATAAAAAGCGAACAATGTCAGCACGGCCGCCTGCAGTATGACACGTGCATCTCAATGTCACACCGCTAGCTCCTGTCCGACGCGTTTCCCCTGAATAGGCATCAACTGGGATGGGGAGGCTCCAACTAATGTCTGGTGTGGTACCACTGGTTTGGTGTAAGGCCATTGGGCCTATATTTAACCACTTCGAGATAGCTGCCATAACCCCGGTATTTTTATTCACGGCAGGCGGTCCGCTTTAAGATAAAAGGATTTGCCACAAGATCACTTTTATCGGCGACGGAAGAGGTGCCCTCCCTCCTGCCATTTACTGGAGCCGCCGGTTGCGGTGGAGGCAATCCGATGCTATCCTCTGATGGGCAAGAAGTCAAGTGAGGAAATGATGGCCCCCCTACTCGACTCTGTGCCATTGTATGACGAAAGCGACGTCAAACGTCCCTTCCGCCCAACAGATGTTTTGACCCAAGATTAAAGGGAACCTGTCATGCTTTTAGTCTATTACAAGGGATGTTTCCTTGTAATAGGAATAAAAGTGATCCAATTTTTTTTTTTAAAGGGACAGTAAAATAAAAATTTAAAAAAGTCAAATAGAATTCTTTTTTTTAAAGTGCCCTGTCCCTCCGTGCTTGCGTGCAGAAGCGAACGTATACGCAAGTCGCGCCCGCATATGTAATTGGTGTTCAAACTACACATGAGAGGTATCGCCACGATTATTGGAGTGAGAGCAATAATTCTAACAAAAGCACTCCTTTGTAACTCAAAACTGGTAACCTGTAGACCTTTTTAACCGTTGCTTATGGAGATTTTTAAGGGTCAAAGTTTGTCGCCATTCCACGAGCGGGCGCAATTTCGAAGCATGACATGTTTTGTTATCAATTTATTCGGCGTAACATTATCTTTCTCAATATAGAAAACAATTGGGCTAACTTTACAGATTTTTCTTCCTTTTTTTTTTTTTATCAAAAAAGTGTGATTTTTTTTTTTCCACAAAAAATTGCGATTGTAAGACTGCTGCGCAAATACGGTGTATTGCAATGACCACCATGTTTGTTTTCTAGGGTGTCTGGGGGAAAAAAAAAATTTGGGGGTTCTAAGTAATTTTCTAGCAAAAGAAAAATGATTTTAACTTCTAAACACCAAGTGTAAAAAAAATAGGCTTGGTCCTTAAGTGGTTAACAACTTAACGACCGCCACATGTACATATACATCGGCAGAATGGCACGGACAGGCACAATCACGTACCTGTACGTGCCTGCCTTTGTGCGGGTGGGGGGTCAGATCGGACCCCCTCCCGGTACATGGGGCGGTCGGTATCACTTCAGGAGCGATCAGTGATGAGGGGGCGGCCATTGGTTTCTGGACACCCCCTCGTTATCGCTCCCGGCGAATGATATGCTTCCCCTGCCTGTGTAATGTATACACAGGCAGGAGGAAGTGATGTCATCTCTCCATGCGGCGCTCTATTCGTCCAGAGCGCCGAGGAGAGAACACATCAGGTTAGTGCACCAACAGGCCACTGACACCAGGACACATAGGCACACTTTCACCCCCCCCCCCCCCCCAGATCACCCACCAGCCCCCATTCACAGTGTCACTGCATTGCAGTGATCATTTATTTACTGATCACTGCAATCAGTGACATTTGTGATAGTAAAAGTGTCAGGGCAGTTAGTGTTATGTCCCTTTCGGTCCAGGGTAGCCCCCTAACCCCCCCTAATAAAGGTTTAACCCCTTGATCGCCCCCCAGGTAACCCTTTCACCCCCTATCACCAGTGTCACTAAGCAATCGTTTTTCTGATCGCTGTATTAGTGTCGCTGGTGCCGCTAGGTAGCCAGTTATTTTTTTAGGTTCGCCGCCAGGTTTTTATAGCATCAGGTACCCCCATATATAACCTAATAAAGGTTTTAACCCCCTGATTGCCCCTAGAGTTAACCCTTTTACCAGTGATCACTGTATAAGTGACACTGGTTAGCCAGTTACTTATTTCGTTATTTAGGTTCCCCGTCAGGTTTTTATATAGCGTCAGGTACCCCCATGTATTACCTAATTAAATGTTTTAACCCCCTGATTGCTCCTAGTTAACCCTTTCACCAGTGATCACCGTATCAGTGTTATGGGTGACGCTGGTTGGTTAGTTTGCTTTTTATAGCATCAGGGCACCCGCCGTATATAACCCAATAAAGATTTAACCCCCTGATCGCCCGGCGGGTGATATCAATTAGGTTTTAGGGTCTGCGTCGCCCCAGGCAGCGTCAGGTTAGTGCCAGTAGCGCTAACACCCACGCGCGAAGCATACACCTCCCTTAGTGGTATAGTATCTAAACAGATCAATATCTGATCAGATCTATACTAGCGTCCCCAGCAGTTTAGGGTTCCCAAAAACGCAGTATTAGCGGGATCAACCCAGATACCTGCTAGCACCTGCGTATTGCCCCTCAGTCCAGCCCAGCCCACCTCCAAGTGCAGTATCGATCGATCACTGTCACTTACAAAACACAACACACATAACTGCAGCGTTCGCAGAGACAGGCCTGATCCCTGCGACTCCAGTGCTGTAGGAGGTGATTTCACCACCACAGTTAAAAAAAACGAGCATTTATGCCGAAGCATGGAGGCAGCAGGGGCGGAGGAGCGAGTTTGCTCCTAATGCCGCGTAAATACGGTCGAAATTCCGACGGAGGCTTGCCCGTGAAAGTCTGACCATGTGTACGCGGCATAACTTTTGCAGGAGGATGTCCCCAGGCTTCGGCATATATAAATGGTGCATGTATGCCCATCATTAGAAGTGGGTGGATGAAGGGAGGTATTCTAATGGTGGGCATACCCACCGATCAATCTCTTATTTCGTTCAGCCAACAGGCTGCATAAAAAAAAAGATTACAAATACATGTCCAACAAGGACCAGCAACATACTGGTATGTTGCTGGATTTTGAATGGTTATACCAGAATGATGCCTGCGGGTTTAGGTATCATCTTGGTATCATTCTTTTCAGCCAGCGGCCGGCTTTCATGTAAAAGCAATCCTAGCAGCTAATTGGCCTCTGTACTGCTTTTACAAGCAGTGGGAGGGAATGTCCCCCTCGGATATAAAAAGCGCCATTGGGAAAGCATTTTATCACACCGAACTTGAGGTGGTCAGATGCTTTGAGGGCAGAGGAAAGATCTAGGGTCTAATAGACCCCAATTTAAAAAAAAATAAAAGTACCTGTCACTACCTATTGCCATCATAGGGGATATTTACATTCCCTGAGATAACAATAAAAATGATTAAAAAAAAAGGAACAGTTTAAAAATAAAATAAAAAAGCAAAATAAATAATAAAAAAACAAACACCCCTGTCCCGCCCTGCTCTTGTGCAAAGGCGAACGCAAGCGTCAGTCTGGCGTCATATGTAAACAGCAATTACACCATGCATGTGAGGTATCGCCGCGAAGGTCAGATCGAGGGCAGCAATTTTAGCAGTAGACCTCCTCTATAAATCTAATGTGGTAACCTGTAAATGCTTTCAAAGGCTTTTAAAAATATATGTAGTTTGTCGCCCTGCGCATTTGTGCGAAATTTTAAAGAATGTCGTGTTTGGTATCCATGTACTCGGCCTAATGCCGCGTACACACGATCATTTTTCCCGTCGAGAAAAATTACATTTTTTCCTTTGGACGAGAAAAACGATCGTCTGTGGGATTTTTGTCGTTTTTCTCGACGGGAAAAACGGCATTAATCACGACGAGAAAAATTAGAACATGCTCTAATTTTTCTCGTCGTGATTCCCGTCGTCTTTTTTCCGTGGGCAGTTTTCCCATAGGGAAACACTGCCGGGGAGCCCACACACGGTCGTTTTTTTCGACTAAAAAAAAAATTTCATTTATAACAGCCGTGTGTGGGGGGAACAAAGCTGTTCCTCTGTGTTTTCACCGTCGAAAAAATCGATCGTGTGTACGCGGCATTAGATCATCTTTTTTTATTTCATGAAACATTTGAGCAATATAGTGTGTTTTAGTGCATTAAAATTAAAAAAAGTATTTTTTCCCCCAAAAAATGCGTTTGAAAAATCGCTGCGCAAATACTGTGTGGAAAAAAAATGCTACACCCACCATTTTAATCTGTAGGGCCTTTGGCTTTAAAAAAAAATATAATGTTTGGGGGTTCAATGTAATTTTCTTGCAAAACAAAATATGTTTTCATGTAAACAAAAAGTGTCAGGGCTTTGTCTTCAAGTGGTTAGAAGAGTGGCTGATGTGTGACATAAGCTTCCTAATGTTGTGCATAAAATGCCAGGACAGTTCAAAACCCCCCCAAATTACCCAATTTTGGAAAGTAGACACCCCAAGCTATTTGTTTTTAGTTGTCACTAAATGATATATTGCTCAAACATGCCATGGGCATATGTGGAATTACACCCCAAAATACATTCTGTTGCTTCTCCTGAGTATGGGGATACCACATGTGTGAGACTTTTTGGGAGCCTAGCCGCATACGGGACCCCAAAACCCAAGCACCGCCTTAAGGCTTTCTAAGGGTGTAAATTTTTGATTTCACTCCTCATTGCCTATCAGTTTCGGTGGCCATAGAATGCCCAGATGCCACAACCCCCCCCCCCCCAAATGACCCCATTTTGGAAAGTAGACACCCCAAGCTATTTGCTGACAGGTATGGTGAGTATTTTGCAGATCTCACTTTTTGTCAAAGTTTTGAAAATTGAAAAAAGAAAAAAAAAATTTTTTTTTTCTTTACTTTCTTAATTTTCAAAAATAAATGAGAGCTGTAAAATACTCACCATGCCTCTCAGAAAATAGCTTGGGGTGTCTACTTTCCAAAATGGGGTCATTTGGGGGGGTTTTGTGATATCTTGGCATGTTATGGCCTTCAAAACTGTGATGGGTAGTGAGGAGTGAAATCAAAAATTTGCGCCCTTAGAAATCCTGAAGGCGGTGATTGGTTTCCGGGGCCCCGTACGCGACTAGGCTCCCAAAAAGTCTCACATGTGGTATCCCCGTAATTTTGCAAAAGCATTTGACACATTTCCTCGCATACAGCTAATGTGTAAGGTAAGGTTCACAGGCTTACAAAGTTAAGTTTGTAAATGGATAAAAAAACTGTCTAAAAGATCGTATTCAATAGTGATTAACCACTTCATCCCCGGAAGAATTTACCCCCGTCCTGACCAGAGCACTTTTTGCGATTCGACACTGCGTCGCTTTAACTGACAATTGTGCAACGTGGTACCCAAACAAAATTGACGTCCTTTTTTCCCACAAATAGAGCTTTCTTTTGGTGGTATTTGATTATCTCTGCGTTTTTTTTATTTTTATTTTGCGCTATAAACAAAAGGGCGTAAATTTTGAAAAAAAAGCAATATATTTTATTTTGTTATAATAAATATCCCCCAAAAATATATAAAAAATGAATTTCTTTCTCAGTTTAGGCCGATATGTATTTTTCTACATATTATTGGTAAAAAAAAATCGCAATAAGCGTATATTGATTGGTTTGCGCAAAAGTTGTAGCGTCTACAAAATAGGGGATAGTTTTATGCCATTTTTATTAATTTTGTTTTTTACTAGTAAGGCCGGCGATCTGCCATTTTTATCGTGACTGCGACATAATGGAGGACACATAGGACACTTTTGATGCTATTTTGGGGCCATTGTCCTTTTTACAGCGATCAGTGCTATAAAAATTGCACTGATTACTGTGTAAATGAAACTGGCAGGGAAAGGGTTAGACACCAGGGGGCGAGGAAGGGGTTAAGTGTGTCCTAGGGAGTGATTCTAACCGTGGGGTGGTTGGGCTTCCAGTGACACAACATTGATCACTGCTCCCGATGACAGGGAGCAGTAGATCACTGTGCTGTCACTAGGCAGGACGGAAATTCCTTGTTTACACAGGCATCCCCCTGTTTTGCAGCTCCGTGACACGATCACATAGAGTCCGCGGGCACGGTCACAGGTACGTTGCTTTGCCCAGCCAAACCATTCTGCCGACGTATAAGTGCGTGAAGCGGTCGGCAAGTGGTTAATGATAACACTCTGTGAATGGTCTAAGGTTATTAGTGGTGGATGCCAAGGTTCGGTGTTGTGCTCCTTACTTTTTAACCCTTTCATGACTAAGCCTATTTCTGACATTTGTTGCTTACAAGTTGCAATCCGTATTTTTTGCTATATATATATATATATATATATATATATATATATATATATATACATACATACATACATACATACATACATACATACATACATACATACATACATACATACAGCAAAAAAGTATTTAGTCAGCCACCAATTGTGCAAGTTCTCCCACTTAAAAAGATGAGAGAGGCCTGTAATTGTCATCATATGTATACCTCAACTATGAGAGACAAAAGGTGGAATCAAATCCAGACAATCACATTGTCTGATTTGGAAAGATTTTTTTTTTGCAAATTATGGTGGAAAATAAGTATTTGGTCACCTACAAACAAGCAAGATTTCTGGCTCTCACAGACCTGTATCTTCTTCTTTAAGAAGCTCCTCTGTCCTCCACTCATTACCTGTATTAATGGCACCTGTTTGAACTTATCCGTATAAAAGACACCTGTCCACAACCTCACACAGTCGCACTCCAAACTCCACTATGGTGAAGACCAAAGAGCTGTCGAAGGACACCAGAAACAAAATTGTAGACCTGAACCAGGCTGGGAAAACTGAATCTACAATAGGCAAGCAGCTTGGTGTGAAGAAATCAACTGTGGAAGCAATAATTAGAAAATGGAAGACATACAAGACCACTGATGATCTCCCTCGATCTGGGGCTCCACGCAAGATCTCACCCCGTGGGGTCAAAATGATCAAAAGAACGGTGAGCAAAAATCCCAGAACCATACGGGGGACCTAGTGAATGACCTGCAGAGAGCTGGGACCAACGTAACAAAGGCTACCATAAGTAACACACTATGCCGCCAGGGACTCAGATCCTGCAGTGCCAGTCGCGTCCCCCTGCTTAAGCCAGTACATGTCCGGGCCCGTCTGAGGTTTGCTAGAGAGCATTTGGATGATCCAGAAGAGGATTGGGAGAATGTCATATGGTCAGATGAAACCAAAAGTAGAACGGTTTAAGAGAAACACAACTCATCGCGTTTGGAGGAGAGAGAATGCTGAGTTGCAACCAAAGAACACCATACATACTGTGAAGCATGGGGGTGGCAGCAACATGATTTGGGGCCGACTGATCCGTGTACATGAAAGAATGGGGCCATGTATCGTGAGATTTTGAGTGCAAACCTCCTCCCATCAATAAGGGCATTGAAGATGAATCGTGGCTGGGTCTTTCAGCATGACAATGATCCCAAACACCCCGCCCGGGCAATGAAGTGGCTTCGTAAGAAGCATTTCAAGGTCCTGGAGTGGCCTAGCCAGTGTCCAGATCTCAACCCCATAGAAAACCTTTATAGGGAGTTGAAAGTCCATGTTGCCCAGCGACAGCCCCAAAACATCACTGCTCTAGAGGAGATCTGCATGGAGGAATGGGCCAACATACAAGCAACAGTGTGAGACAACCTTGTGAAGACTTACAGCTACGCGCTGGGTTTTTCATGACATGCCCGTTGCTCCACGGGTGGCCGGTGAGCTTTGCGCTCCAGGGCATGCATATGATCGATCTCTATGGCACAGTCACAGCATGCTGGGCCCACAGTCATCTCCGTGTGCGGATGATGATCTGTTTGGAATGTGTTCCAGCATAATCCACGCAGGAAAGGTAACTAGCTCCCCTGCTTCGTCAGGAAGACTGGACATTCCTGGAGAAGTAAGCCAGTACATGTCCGGTCCCGTCTGAGGTTTGCTAGAGAGCATTTGGATGATCCAGAAGAGGATTGGGAGAATGTCATATGGTCAGAAGGCTGGACATTCCTGGAGAAGTAAGTGGTTTTACCCTTTATTTCCTCTCTCCCTGCCTTCCCTCCTCCCTGGGCTCTGAAGCTAAGGTTGGGTGCTGGGGGGTCACCTGGGAGGCTCCATCTGGAGCGGGGCTGCGCTGTAGACTGTCATAATGTCAATGTGCTGCTTACCTGTGTGCTTTCTCACTCAATGCTGTCGGTGGCCATTTTCTTGTGGTCTGCACCCACTTTGGCCTCTGTAGACTGTTCGCGGCCATTTTCTTGTGGTTTGCGCCTGTATGGATCTACCGCCGCTCGACGGCCATTTTCTTATGGTCCACACTGTTCTTCAACACGGCCGCTCAGCGGCCATTTTGTGGATGTCTTTGGCCTCTAGGGTGCATTTCACAGGCGCGGAAGCATACAGACACGCTGATGAGGATCAGACTGACACAGGCAGCGGTGGGAGAGCATCTCAGGCGGGAGCAGACGGCAGCAATAGCGGTACCATTCTAAGGGTGGTGAGTCCTCTGGGAGACCCTGCATCTGTAGCAGTTAGGAGGGTGGCCTATTGATACCTTGCCTGGAGTCCCTGTGGGTGTCAGGCGCGTGGGTCAGCATGACTTCAGAAGTAGATGTCTTTTTCCCTGAAACACCTGAGTTGGCAGCTGGTGCCCCTGATGTATCTGTGGGCGCTGTCGGCAATCCTGAAGGCTTTGTTGCCAAGGTGGAAGCAGCGCATGGGAACATGGGGGTTAGGAATGCCCCCTTCCCCCGCCATCTTCTGGGGATAATTCTGATGCCGAACCAGGCCCCGGCTGTGGCTCATGGCCCTGATTCTGATGCATCAGACACTACGGACAGTGACCAGTCGGACAGTGAGAATGGGTCCGGGTCAACACGTGAAAAGGCTTTGGTATCTGACCTTATCACTGCAGTGCGGGTTACGCTGAAATAGGAGAATGCTGCGGAAGCACTGCACTGCTAAAGTGTTTCCTTGTGTGTCTTATATTGATAAGCTTTTATACAAGGAGTGGGAAAACCCACTGAAGGTTTTTTTTTTTCCAGCCCCGGTACCCCTTTGAGGAGAGTTTCCTGGGAAAATGGTCCTCTCCCCCCGATAGTGGACCCCCTTGTGTCCAGACTTAATAAGGGGGCTCCTGTCTTCAAGGACCCTGTGGACAAGAAGGCTGAGGCACTTGCTCGCTACCTATAGACTGTGGTGGGCTCAGCGGTGCGTCCAGCATTGGCTGGAGCTTTGGTGTCTCAGACACTTGCTGAGTGGGCAAAGATGCTACTCCAGGGGTTTAAGGCACGGGAGGCTCCTCCGAATGAGGTAGCTTTGGTCGACCAATTGGTACAGGGCCTTAAGTTTGTCTGCAAATCAGACATGGATACTATCTCCTTGCTGTCTAGAGCCTCGGGTTATGCAGTGATGTTATGCCACCTGGTTTGGCTAAGTGCTGGTCTACGGACCAAAAAACTTCCAAGAGGGCCTTATTGAACCTGGCCTTTAGCGGTGACAGTCTTTTTGGAGCCTCTCTGGATGACATTATTAAAGATGCCACAGGAGGTAAGAGCTGGCTGCTCCCGCAATCCAAAAAGGGGTAGGCTAGGGCTCTCCTTCACTGCACACAAGTGGTCTTTCGTCCGTCTAGTGCGGCAAGTAAACAACCCCAGGCCGATTAAGCACCTGCTGAGGGACAGAAGCATTCCTGGGTTCGCAAGCCCAACCTTGCTTGCCTACCGAACAGATTTTTTCCCTCTAAACCACCAGCTTCAGCCGACTCGTCGGGAAGTCCTATATGGGGCGGTTCAAGACCTGCTGATACGCAGGGTGGTCCTTCCTGTCTCAGTACAGGAAAGGAATCGGGGGTTTTACTCTAATCTGTTCGTAGTGCTGAAGACGCTCTGTTGTTGCTGCCCTCCATCCAGGGGATTTTCCGGCATCTTTGGTCATCAAGGGACGCATGCTTGCATGTTCCCATATGCACCAGGCATCAGATGTCTGCGTTTGGCAGCCGGGGAAGACCACTACAAATGGTTGCTCTCCCCTTTGGCCTGGCATTGGCACCAAGGGTGTTCACCAAGATGCTTGCCCCGATTCTGGCCCTACTACTAATACAGCGTGGCATCGCTATCATGGGCAACTTGGGCGTTCTTTTTCTGAGGGCCACTTCAAACTCAAAATTAGAGGTGAGCTTGTCTATAACTTGTCAGACCCTCAGTTTCTTGGTCGGGTGCTGAACACTCAGAAGTCAGTATTGGTACAGTCTCAACTCCTAGTGTATCTACGGTTGATTCTGGGAAAAGTTTTTTTCTCCCTATGGGAAGGTTGCAGACCCTTCAGGCTGCGGTGCGGCAGTTAACATCCCAAAGAGGGTTGTCGCGCCACTTTTTCAGGCGAGTCCTGGGCCTCATGGTGGTCTCCTTCGAGGCAGTACCATATGCACTATTTCACACGCTAGTGTTACAGAAGGTAATTCTGTCCAGAGGGTCAAGTGCCCTTCATCCCTGGATTGTCTAAATCCGGGTGAGACACCTAGTCAGGACCTCCCTAGTTGGTGGCCGACAGCACCGGCACTTCTGTCCGGGGAGTCGTTCCTTCCTTTTTACTGGATGGTGGTCACGGCGGACGTCTGTCTTCCCGGTTGGACAGGAGTCTGGGGAGCTCAGTCAACCTGGGTCGCTGGACTCCGGAGGAATCCCACTTGCCGATCATTGTCCTGGAACTCCGGGCAATCTGGCTTTGCCTCTACACGTGGTCTCAGAGGCTACAGGGGCGTCCAGTCAGAATCCAGTCGGACAAACTCCACAGTGGTGGCGTATGTCAATCATCGAGGAGGAACAAGCAGCTCTGCTGCAGCATCGGAGGTCGCTCACCTCAAGGGGACAGAAAGGAGCATACCAGGCCTGTCGGCCGTATACATTCCGGGTGTGGGAAACTGGCAGGTGAACTACCTGAGTTGCCAGATGCTGGACCAAGGAGAATGGTCTCTACACCCAGAGGCGTTTCAGCTCCTTTACCAGAGGGGAGGCACGCCAGTCGTATATGTCCTGGCTTTTTGACTCAATCGGAAGGTATTGAGGTTTGTGGCCAGGTCAAGAGACCCATGGGCAAACCCGACAGATGCGTTGATGGCACTGTGGAGTCAGTACCGGCTAATCTATGCCTTTCCTCCTTTGAAGTTCCTTCCTCAGCTGCTTCGTAGTCTGGAGGCAGAGAGGATTCCAATGGTCACAATTGCTCTGGATTGGCCTCGGCGTCCTTGGTACGCCGATCTAGTGTGTCTGGTAGCAGAACGCCTTTTTGGCATCTACCGCTAAGGACCTGCTGTTGCAAGGTCCCATACGCCATCCTGTTTTTTTACAGTCACTGGCTTAACGGCATGGCTTGGGAGCCAGGTGCTAAGAGACCGGGGCCTGTCAGACTCGGTGATCTCTACCATGAGGAGTGCTCGGAAATCATCCCCTAGGAAGATTTACCATCACACTTGGAAGACCTACATATCCATTTGTGAGGAAATGAGGTGGCATCCGCATACTTATTTGGTTCCAGAGTCCTGCTGTTCTTCAGCAGGGAACGGGCCAAAAAATTTAATTTAAGTACAATTAGGGGGCAGGTATCTGCCCTGGCTGTCCTTTTCATCGACCGCTGGTGGCTCACTCTCTAGTGAGAAGGTTGGTACAGTGGGTTCGGCAGGTGGCCCCTCCGGTCCACCCTCCACTACCTCCGTGGGGCTTGTGTAGCAGACGTCATTTTGGCATCTACCACTACGAGAGGACCTGCTGTCGCAGGGTCCCATATGCCATCCTGCTTGCAGTCAATGGCTTTAACGGCATGGCCTCGAAGTGCCTCAGAAACCACCGTTTGAGAACATCAGGGAGATTCCCTTGTTGACACTTTATCAGAAAGTGGTCCTTTTGGTGGCTGTTAGGCCAGTAAGATGGGTTTCTGAGCGGGCAGCCTTGTCATGCAAGCCTCCCTATCTGATCTTCCACAAGAATAGGTGGTGCTGCGTCCGCAGCCTTATTTTCTTCCTAAGGTCGTGTTTCGAACTTCCATCTCAAGGAAGACATTATACTGCCATCCTTGTGTCCTCATCCGTCGTCTCCTAAGGAGACGACGTTGTATTCCTTGGACGTTGTCCAAACTGTGAGAGTATTCTTGTCTGGTACTGCTCTGTTCCGGGGTTCAGACTCACTGTTTGTTTCGGTGGCTGGTCCCAAGAAGGGCCCAGCGGTCTCGTCGGCCACCATCTCTTACGCCATGGAGGGTCAGGCACCTCCCTTTCCCGGCACATTTGACCAGGGCAAGAGGTGCCTCTTGGTGTTACGTCGGTTAAGACGGGTTTCTCAGCGGGCAGCCTTGTTATGTAAGGCCCCCTATCTGATCTTCCACAAGGATAGGTGTTGCTGCGTCCGCAGCCTTCTCTTCTTCCTAAGGTTGTTTTTGACCTTCCATCTCAAGGAAGACATTGTACTGCCATCCTTGTGTCCTCATCCATCGCATCCTAAGGGGACGTCGTATTTCTTGGACGCTGTCTGAGCTAAACTATCACTAAACTTTACAAGTTGATGTGGGTGCATCTTCGAATGCTTTTTAGAGTTACAACTACTCCGTTGAGGAGCTCTGTCTTGTTGTGGGGTGAAGTTGTTTTAATGCTGTTCCCATCCCTCGTTTTTGACACTGCTTTGGACGTCCCACTTGTCAGTAGGAAGCTGTGTCCGTCCATGATCGAAAGAGTAAATAGGATTTTAGTACTCCTTGTAAAATCCTTTTCTCGGAGTTCATGGACGGACACAGCACCCACCCCTCGTTTTTAAGTTTGTACTGCTTTTTGACAAACTGCTCTGCGAGGTGCAGAGAGAGGGATTATACCCAGAGGGTCCGCCTCCTGGGCGGTGCTGTAGGTGTGGTGTGTTAACACTTTCTACAAG